>CM031239.1:626358302-626958302 GCA_018340775.1 Taxus wallichiana var. yunnanensis
AATACCTTCTAGTTGCCAACAGGGAAATGGCAGTGATGTTAGAGTATGTGTTTCAATTTTGAGACTTCTAATTATAGGAAGACTAGTGTATCGTGCAAAAGGCCCAATGCAAAGTGATAAAGTGATAACGGTAGTATTTGGTCAAGCCACACGAGATTTGACACAGCGAGGCATGACATTTACTTATGGTATAATGTTTGCAGCACACCCTGAGGCAACAAGGTTGGCCATGGTATTAATGATAGTGGTGGGGTATTATGCATTACCTAGAGCGGACGGGGGAAGATTTCCAAAATCATTGATGTGTATTATTCGTGAGAGGTAGCATTACTTTCGCATGGGCACCCGCATATCTGGCGGAGCTATATAGGGGTTTATGGGCATGCAGGTGAAATCACAGGACTACATTGGATTGTGCATACTTATTACATTGTTGGGCCTATGAGCACATTGTGTGTGTGCGACCAATAGGCCGACCAATCCAGGCAGGAGAGACAGGAGTGCAGAGGTTGGGATTTAGGTGATGGGTCCAGACAGAGCAAGAGGCAAGAGCCGAGATTGTGACAGATAATGTGAGTATTATAGGTAGAAGTTGGAGACGATGACGATTGCGGATATCCATTGGAGGCCTTATGGGAACTACATGGTGATGGCAAACATAGCGAGGATTTGAGGGGTGTAGAGTGAGTGAGGTGGATCGCAGGACACAGGCCAGGAGAGTACGAGAGGATTCCTCTAGATTGCGTGTGATGACAATTTGGATTTGTTCAGGATATACCCATGGATCATAGACCATACAGAAGGATCGACGTCGAGGCACCATTCTCACCTCCATGACCAACTCTTCCAGAAGGACCAGAAGAGATAGCAGCCAATCGCAGGGTAATGGATGCAGGAGCGACAAAGTCTTATAGATTATGGTGGGAAGTAGAGCTGTGAAGTACACATGAGAGGGCCGATCATCTCACATAGCTGTGATTACCATGGAGAGAGACCGCATGTAGGGTTTAGTTCACCAGCTTCAAACACAGGTGAACGAGACCATGGATTGTTAGAGGCTTCGTAGTCTCGAGTGGAGAGACTAGAGGCAAGAGTCCTCCACGCGAGAGGGCAGATTCGTATGTTACAAGAGAGATTGGTGGATCAGTGGGAGGAACCAATAGCAGTGGTACCTTTGAGTACGGAGAGGCCAGGTGAGCGGCGTCGATGATCACCATCACTACCTGGTTCGGGACGAGGCATGGGGGTCTAAGTGAGTTTCATACATAGGGGTAGAAGAATAAATAAAGATTCGACCTGCGCGTCGATGATAGAGAAGATGTATTTGTTTAACATCTAAATAAAATGGAATATGTATGTTGATTTGAGTTTGTGATAATTATAAGAATATTTGTGTTTTGAATGTTTGGATTGATAAAGGATCAAGGTGAGTGTTATCAATAAAAATACGTGAAAATATTTATAGTTTTAAAGAAAACACAACACATGATAGGTTATGGTAGGGGATGGTCGAGCTAACCTTGGGAGACCCCATGTCTCCTAAGTGCTACCTACATAGCCCATTGCACAAAGCAAGGAGGGGCCTCAGACCGATGTAGTTCTCCCTTAGGACCAAGGAGAGGTGAATTCAGGCAATTTGGTTGTGGTTAGGCAATTTTTTGGTTGGTAAAAGTTTGATGTTGGTAGAGTAATGTTGTTGGTGTTGGTGTGGGTATAGGTGAAGTGAGGGTTAACTTACCCAAGCATAGGAAATCGTGTCCTAATTAAGATCAACACACAATCCTAGATTCGGGTAAAAGAGGCAAAATTGTTCCATAGTTGGAAAGAGCTAAACAAACCATGTATTATCGTAGGATGAGCTTGAATCCCTAGGTACCTTGCATAGGTGAGAAGTCGATAGGTGAAAAGAGTTGTATAATCACAATATATCGGATATACGCACGTCCCTTGAGTTTTGTTATTGTGAAGAATGGTGAGGAGAGGTGGATGGGATAGCTGAGGTGTAGAGAACTTGTTATAAGGTGATTATGCTGATGGAAGAGAACCAAACCAAAATAGACAAGTCCATGACTCAAAAGTACTTTTGAATACTGCTTTGATGTTTCTGGATATAGACTGATCGATGTGGGAAGTCTACATGGGATATGCATTTTGTTGTTCTTGAGGTCTTCACGAAGCTGATCAATGTGAGAAGCTTCTGATAGAGGCTGACTTTGTATAGCTGTCCTTCGAGGGAGCAGTCTACTTATAGTAGCAGATGTGGCATTGCACATAGCTTTCCTTTGAGGGATTAGTCTAGTTATAGTAACAGAGATGTGGATTTTGCACATAGTCGTCCTTCGAGGGAGCAGTCTAGTTTATAGCATGTAGGTCTAGATGTCTGTTTGGCATGAAGCATCTAAATTTACAGGAAGTTTGACTCAAGAATATCCTAGAATTGTATAATTGAGAACTTGTTATTTTGATACTTTTAAGTCATGGACCAGACTAAAAAGGAGAAGGCCTCTTTACGAGGAGGTGATGATCAAACCATGTGGGTTTGATTTTACTTTGAGATGCATGAAAAAAGGTGTATGAGGTGGTAAAAGAGCTCAAGGGACGAGTGCAAGGTGGATAAGGAGTGATGTAACACTAAATTCAACAGAAGAATGGTCGGAGATGCAAGGCATTAAGGGGTTTAGGCTCAGGTTTACCATTAAGCGAAGCTAAATGATAAGTACCTGATCCGTAAGTGTGAGTGATAATGTAAGGCCCAATCCAATTAGGAGTAAATTTTCCACGTTTGCTCTTTTCTAGTTTGGTTACATGTTGATTCTCTTTGAGGAAAAGATCACCAATTTTAAAGGTATGCTCATGAATTCACTTATCATAAGCATGCTTGATGCGCTTTTGATAAATTTGAAGGTGGTCAAGAGCGGTAAGACGACGCTCGTCAAGAAGCTCCAATTGGGCTAACCGCTCTTGGCGGAAGTCATCATTGGTGAGAATATCCTGGAGAGATATTCTGAGGGAAGGGATTTGTATTTCAAGAGGCAAGATAACCTCGGTACCATACACCAAAGAGAATGGTGTGGCATTAGTGGAAGTACGAATGCTGGTACGATAAGCCCAAAGGGAAAAGGGGATGTGATCATGCCAATTTTGACCAGAATCATTAACAACTTTCATGAGAATTTTGGTTAAGGTTTTGTTAGAAGATTTGGCTTGACCATTTGCTTGTGGATAGTAGGGTGACGAGAAGCTAAGTTTGATACCAAAGTTTTCACAAAGGGCTCATAACAACTTATTTTTGAAAGATTTTCCATTATCAGTTATCAAGCGATGAGGAACACCGAAACGGAAAATAATGTGATGATTGATGAATTCAACAATTTTCTCCTTTTTGGTTGAAATGAGTGGAATGGCCTCCACCCATTTAGTGTAATATTTAGTTTCCGTGATGATCCAATGGTGACGTTGCGAAGAAGGTGGATGAATCTCACCAATAAGGTCCAAACCCCATTATGAGAAAGGCCAAAGATCTCGTGCGACCTGTAGCGGATGGCTAGGAGTATGTTGAAGGTTGGTATGTTGTTGACACATAACACAATGCTTAACATATTCAAAGTTATTAAGAGTAGGCCAATAATATCCTAGGCGAAGGATCCGCTTGGCCATGGCAAAGCCACTAAAGTGCCCACCACAAATTCCGTCATGGACTTGTTGGATGGTATGAGTGACTTCAGCGCTGGTTAGACATCGAAGGAGGATACCATCGAAGCCACATTTATAGAGGAGTCCCCCCATGATGACATAATGAGAAACACCTTTAAGAAAAGCACGTTTTCCATTACTATTAAGGTCAGGTGGGAGAACAGAGTTTGTAAGGTAGTCATGAAATTGGTGATACCAGGTATCTCCTGCGAGTCAGCAGATGCATTATTTACCATACAAACATCCGGGACTAAGTAAGATGGGGCAAAGAGTTGTTGGACCAAGACAAATATGTCAGAATCAGTTGGTGATGCAGGAATTTGCGAGGCCAAGCAAGCCATAGTATCCGTAAATTTATTAGTTGAGCGTGGAATGGTTTGGATAGTATAATGGGTAAATAAGGTCAAAAGTGAATCTACGTAACGTTTGTACTTTTGAAGTTCCTCATTTTTACATTGGTAGATGCCATTGACTTGATTTACTACCAATTGAGAGTCACCGAAAATGTTAATAGACTTCACACCTAAGTGTAACGCAACATGGAGACCCAAAACAAGGGCCTCGTATTCCGCTATATTGTTAGTTAGGGGGAAATCGAGCCTGAATGAAAGAGGCATAGGTTCACCTTCAAGAGGAATGAGAACAATGCCCACCCCTCCGCCGTGTTGGCATTTAGATCCATCGAAGAAGAGAGTCATCGGATAAGATGCATCATTGAGCGAAAGAGTTGCGATGAGTTCATCAGGGAAAGTAAAATTGGTAAATTTTTCCCCAGGTAAAGGGGCTTCCGTGAGTTGGTCTGTGATAGTTTGTCCTTTGACTGATTTCTAGTGTATGAACTCAAGGTCGAGGTCGGAGGAGCATAAGCCATCGGGCGATGCGTTGGTTTAGATGAGGTTTGGCGTACATATAATGTATGGGGTCAGCGTTGGTGATGACAAAAGTTTTGTGATTCAGGAGGTAATGTCAGAGTTTGGTGGCCACGAATGATAGGGCTAGGCACAACTTTTCGACATGTGTATACCTAGTTTCATAATCCACAAGAGTATGGCTTATGTAATAAACTACTTGTTCTCGATGCTCGGAGTCACGATGTGCGAGCATGGCTCCTACAACATGGTCGGTGGCAGAAAGGTAAAGGTAGAAAGGGCGATCGTCCTGAGGTGGGATAAGCACGGGTGGCTGCAAGAGATAAGTTTTAAGAGCCTCAAAGGCTTTGTGGCACTCCTCGCTCCATTGAAAGACAATGTCCTTTTTAAGGAGATGATGGAAAGGTTGACATCGATCCGAGAGTTGTGAGATGAAACGATGGATAGATTGGAGTTTTCCCTGCAAACTACGTAATTTTTTTAGGTTAGTGGGTGGGGGAATTTCTAAAATAGCTTTGAATTTAGTGGGTCAACCTCAATGCCACGCAAAGAGATGATAAAGGCAAGGAGTTTTCTAAAAGGACACCAAAGACACATTTCTTTGGCTGAAGATGAACACAAAGATTGTAACAGCGTTTGAAAATAATGGTTAAAACATCGAGATGTTCACTGCGATGTTTGGATTTTCCAAGAAGATCATCGACATAATCCTCAAGGATAGTGTGCATAATGTCATGAAAAATGTAATTCATAGCCCATTGATAGGTTGCACCAGCATTCTTAAGGCCAAATGGCATGACACGATAGCAGAAGGTGCCCCAGGGGGTAATGAAGGTGGTTTTATGTTGATTGGCCAGGCTACTAAAATTTGATTATATCCCGAGAAACCATCCATGAGAGAAAGCATCTCATGGCCCACAGTGAGATCGACAAGTTGATCAATACTAGGTAGGGGGAAGTCATCCTTTGGGCAAGCAAGGTTAAGATCCCGGAAATCCGTACATATCCGAAGTCCCCCATCGCTTTAGTGATAGGTACAACATTAGAAATCCATTGCGGATAGTCAATAGGTAAGATGAAAGAAACAGAAAGGAGTCGTTGAAGCTCTTCTTTAACCAAGAGAGCAATGCGTGGATGCATTTTTCTCAGCTTTTGTTTAACTAGTTTGGAGTCTGGTTTCAGAGTGATGTTATGGACAGCAATGTCAGGATCGATTCCTGGCATGTCGGCGTAGGACCAAGTGAAAGCTTGATTGCGGGCACAGAGAAAGGTAGTGAAGGCGGCTTGTTCTGATGCGTTGAGAGATTGTCCGATATTTACAATGTGAGGATCATCCTTCCGTGTGGATGTTGATTTCTATAGTCGACTCATTCAACATGGTTTGGGTTTCAGATGGTAAGGCGCGTTGAATATAAGAGTCATCCGCACCAAGGTAGGTGAGGATGGAGTCATCATCCTGGCACTCCACAACATTAATCAAAGGTAGGTCTTCTTCGATCATGTCTGGATGTAAAAGGGGGAGAGAAGATGGGTCCTCACCATCACGTTGATAAGTGAGAGGACCTAGGAAGATAGCATTCATGAAAAAAATTTAGGAGGGATAGATTCCTGGGTCTATCGACTCCGTGGGTGAAGATGGTAAAATGGGCGATGATTGTTCGGAATGGGTGACTTCGTCATCTTCCTGGATACAATTGACACGAGGTTTCTTCAGTGTAGGTGGTTCAGAAAACCCAAGACCACTACGATCTTTGTGTTTGCGTGTTGTCATGGGAATAACCGTATGTCATCCTTGCTCATAAAGACCGAAACCAAAACCTTTCCAAGCACAGCGCGTCAGGAAGGTGAGGGTGAAATGACGATGGTTGGTTAGATATTGAAAATATGATTGGAAGGGAACCACACCAAGGGGAGTTTCGGGGTGACATGTGCAACACCCCCATACGTTAGGTTGGTGCAACAATTAGGTGGTCCGTAGAGATCACCTCCCCACACGATGGTCATAGGTAGGATGCGATGTAATCTGTCCATTTTGTGGGGTATGGAAGGTGCTAATGTTGTATAGGTGGTACTCCCCAGTGTAAGGCGTTGAAAAACACCTACCAAGGGATCCGAGGTTGGGATGTTGTCTGCAGGGAAGGAAGAGGTATTCGTGTTGGTGGTTTCATTGGTCGAAGGTGTGGGTGCGGCTAAGGTGGATGGTTGAGGCGTGGTTGAAGTAGATGGTTGGGTTGGATCAATGGGTGTCTTGACTGGTACAAGCACATCATTAGGGCGGTATAACATATTGTAGGTTTTGAAGGGGGAGGCATCAGCTGTGACGGTGTATGACTTCCCCTCATACTCAAATTTTATACATCTATGTAAGGTGGAGGGAACACATCCCATAGCCCAGATCCAAGGGCGTCCTAACAACATGTTGTATTGGAATTCTCCCTCAAGGACATAGAAGAGTTTAGGTAAGGTACGTGGCCCTACACAAATGTTAAGGATCACGGTGCCTAGGGTAGAAGTAATAACATCGTTGAATGAACACAACATGGTGGGGTTGGCACACATGCAACTAGGAGGGATATTCATCTATTGGAAGGCTTTGGAAGAGACGATGTTTAGGCTAGCGCCCCCGTTGATCATAACACGACGTACCTGGATGTCCCGGACGTAAGCTAAGATGAAAAGAGCAGGGTCAGGATCTTCTACACCAAAGACGATAATTTCTTCTTCAGAAAAACTGACAGCAGTGGCTTGCTGTACAGGGACAGAGGTGGTTGTGGAGGTAGGTTGTTTGGTGAGAGAAGCAACATGGTTGGGTGTGAAGATGGAGGCGATGGGCAAGGTTTCGTTAGGTAGGACCTCTATCCCTTGAAGGATCTCAATTAGAGCTTGTCAATGTGATTCAGATGTTTGAATGAGATCATAGAGTGTCATTTTTACAGGAGATTGGTGAAGTTGTTTGATCATAGTGCGATGGGAAACTCCATTAGAGACTAGATAGGCCAGTCCACGAATAACCACTTTAGGTGGTGGTGCGATCGGGATGGTGGAAGGAGAAAGAGAGACCGCCGGTGTGCTCTCTTTAGATTTTCCATTGTTTTTCTGACCTCGAGTAGTAATGCTAATCATGTTGATCTCATGAATGCGATATGAGGAAGATGACAGGGATAAGTCATTGTTCTCGAGAGGTGGGGTTGCAATGATGATAGATTTTGGTGAGGCAGGACAGGTGGTATAGGAGAAGGGATCGAAGCTAAGGGCTTTTCCTTCCGTAAGTCATCTTTCTGAGATTTTCTATCTGAGATAGGTGACTCGCGAAGGATGGCTTTTAAAGATTTACATCCTTCTACATTATGTCCTGGTGTGCGGTGGTAGGTGCAGATTTTAGATTCATCATAACCTATAGGTCGAGGTTTAGATGGATCATAGGGTCTGAGTGGGGGTAGGGAAATGGTCGCATCCCCTACCAGCATATCAAGGATCTTGGCGTAAGATCCTTTAAGCGGGTCAAATGAAGATGAGATTATTGATTGTTTTGGTAATGGTTTGAGTGGTTCGTACGGGTGGTGGTTTAGGCAAGAGATTTTGATGATTGGGTTGAACTAGCGTGGCTTCTTCATGCGCGTGAAGTCATGTTTAGTGGGTTAGATGATGAGGTCACAGATGACGTGGTGGCGAAAACAACCATGGGGAAAGAAGAGCGACAAGCAAACAAGTCCTTTGATGATCGAGTTTGCTTAGGGTTGGTAGGTAGGCAAGATACTTGGGGCGACGGTGTTGAGATGCTGTGGATTTACGTATGGGTGCGAAGGTGTTGGTCATGTTAAAGAAGATGTGGGAGGCATGGTGTATTGAGGCAAGGTGGAGGGTGAGGCCCCAATATAGAAGAAAGGTAGGTGTGACGGTAAAGGGTTGAAGTCGTGCCTGCATATCTTTGGTGTGATCGGGGTGAGGGGTTTAGTTGTGGTGGAGGCATAGATTGGACTCGAGGAAATTGGGTTTATCTCCTAGGTGGATTGACGCTTTATCTTTGGATAAGTCTAACCATTTAGTTAGATTGATAGAGATGCAAAGCGTAGGGGAAGGTTTGGAGGGTAGATTCGGTGGAGATGAGGGGGTGGAGGTGAGGACATAGGCATTTTGAGCTTTTGTAAAAACTTTGGGTATATGGTAGAGGTGTCTGGATTAGTCATTTGCATTTGAGTAGAGCATGGTGTTCTCAAACATGCCCATAAGAGTCATCTATCTTCTTGGGGATGACAATCTTCACGTATGGATGGGCATTTTGATATGGAAGAGAAGTGGGTTATGATTCTGGTCCACTGGGGGTGTGATACAGGGGCGAATGAGGCGCTGTATCAATGGGTGTTAAGGGGTCAACCGGTCGCTAGAAAGATTTAGGCGATGAAGAACTGATAGGGAGGAGGGCATGTTCTAGAGGATCTGTCATGATTAAGGAATTTGGTGATGTAGGCTCGAGGGGTTTCTCTTCTAAGGACGACAGAAAAAGTGGCGATCCTTCTTCTTTTGCAGCAAGAGTGGTAGAAGGAGATGTTTGGGAAATAGATAAGTTGGATAACAGCCGCTCACAGTCTTACAGAGATGTGGTGTAAGAAGGCGCTTCTGTGAGAAGAGAACTCTAGGCGGTTAATTCCTTTATGGGTAAAGGAATAGTGGGGTTGTCCTCTTGTCCTGATGAAGGAGAAGGGGGCGAGGACTCTGCGTCGGTGAAGAGGCTCGATTCAGAATTTCTTCGATGGAAGCCCTTGGTTGGGAGTTGAAAACCACATGGATCTCATGCACACTCTTCTCCTCGGCTAAGGTTTCTTGGTTTGTGTTACTGTTAGAGGAATGGTTTGGAAATGGTTTGTTGAAGATTTTTAAATTTTGATTAGTAAGGGCATTAGGATTATCGAGGGTTATATCCCCTACATCAACCATTTCCTGCACTATGTTTTTCAACATCTTGCAGTTTTCGTGGCTATGTCCCTTCACGCGATGGAAGTTACAGAAGTCATTTTCTTTATACCAAGAAGGTATAGCGCGGTGGAATCAAACCAGAGTGAGGTTTAACAGGAGGCAAGGTGATAGCTCCTGCTTTAAGCAATTTGTCCAAGATCACATCATAAGTTTCTCCCAAGGGAGTGTACTTGATGGGCTCGGCTTTATACTTATAGGTGGATTTTGGCTGGGTATAAGATGGTGCTTGAGATTTGACCGTTACCGCGTGTACAACTCCTTTTGATTTCGAAGCAACCGATGCGTGAGAGTTGGTGGTGTTGGGCTTGTTAGTGGAGTCTTGGGTTTGAAATTTGAGTTTTTGTTGCGCAACTTCAATTTCTCCTCCTCTAAGGCCCGAATCTCTAGTTTCTGAGCCATAGTAAAGGCCTCATCAAAGGTGCGGAAAGTTTGAATTTGGAGGGTGGGAGAAATGTGTTTAGCAGCGAGGCCCATGTAAAGAGTTGATGAGCTCGGCTTGAGGTAAGGCATAAGTAAGTTGGTTGATGAGGCCCCGCCATCATCCAACGAAATCTGCGATAGATTCGTCTTCAAATTGTCGGATGGCATAGAGATCGGTAATGGATACTTTCTTGGCAATATTGATGGAGAAATGATCCAAGAAAGATTGGGCTAACTGGTTAAAGGAGAAGATTGAGTGCTGGGCTAAAGCATTGTACCATTCAAGGTAGGTCCTGATAAGGACATGGGGAAGGTATGGAGTAGTAAGGCATCATCATGAGCAATCAGATAGCAAGCATGTCTAAATGATCGCAAGTGTTGTTGAGGGTCCTCCTTACTATTAAAGCGAGTAAATTTTAGTAATTCCCATTGAGGAGGATATGTATGAAGGGGGACAGAAGAATGAATAGGCTCCGACAAACTTGCTCGTATGTCAGGGTGTTATGGCTTCAAATGAAGCCTCAAGATTTTGCATCTTGTCCATCATTTGTTTGATTAAATCATTGGTTGGGTTAGATGATGGTGTTGTCGTCAGTAAACGGAGGAGGATTGGGCCAAGAGCCGCTACTAGACAATGGTGGGGCTAAATGTTGATAAGGTATCGATGATGAATGTGTTGGGGCAGCCAAATAAGGGTGTCCTATATAAGATGTTGAGGCCACCGGATGCGTTTGCGGAAATGAAAAGGTGGGCGGAGCCTGAGAGGGAAAGCTCATGTGGATAGGTGGTAGAGAACAAGTTATGAAAGAGGTAATTTGTGAGAGGGATGAGGTAGGGGTAGTGGATGGTAGTGATATGTGGGGCCCCAGATTAACCAAAGGAAAGCCAATTGGTGCAGTATGGACCATCAAATCCACTGAGCTGGGAGACGGGGCTAAGGATGAAGATGGTGAGGCGGAGTTATTAGGTGGGGAAGGAGCTAAGTGGGTGGCTATACTAATAGGCATACCCAAGAGGAGCTGACCATCGGGTGTACGGTCAGGGGTATGAGACAAATAATACTATGGCCAAGATTAGCATCCAAAAATTTAGCAAAATCCGGATCTCGACAGAGATCTTGGGAAAAGCATTGGTGTCCAGTAGGATTCCCCATAGGATGCGAAGGGGGTGACTCAGGAAAAGACACGGAACAAGCATGTGAAACCATGGCTGTGGCTTGTTTTCGGGTGATAACAACCATGGACAAGAGGATACAACAGAGAATTAGTCAATCAGGAACAGAAAACATAACAAAATGTTGGAATTGGTAGGTTACTGGTTTGTCAGAACTCATAAAACATAAGTCGAATCGATATCGATGCCTCAGTAATCGATGTTGCTAGATCAGTAATTACCGTCGGTCTAATAACCGATGTCGGTAGAAGAGGACTGGTGCTAGTTACTGTGAAGGCAAAGAGAGAATGTAAGAGGCTACTGGTTTGGGGAGAACAAGGCTTAGTATACCCACCAACCTGTCTGAAGTGATAATCAAACAGGGTATAGAGAGAAACAAAACTAAAGAAAAACAAAAACAAGCAAAGATGCACAAGTAAATCAAGAGACTAATCCCAGGATTAGTTTTAATCACTTTTGGGCTTATGCCTTAGATGCAAGATGATGTCATTCCTAAACAAAAGACCTAAGGGAGATGTCAAGTTTGTTTTGGCTTGTAAGGCTACCTCAATCGGGCGGAGGAATACCGCGGAAAGGGGGGATGTTTGAGATGTTGTGTAGATTATGATGTGATTTGGTATGTGTTGTGCAGTGAGAGTAAGATTAATTTCTTGTCAATACCATGGATATTACCCCCACGTATGACCTGTTACTTAATCTACGTTCACTAGAATAAAAAACAACAAGCAAGAATGTGATGCACGTGTTTTAAACCCAAATCGAAAATGATATTCGATGAAGCAAAGAAAGAGAAGAGGTCAAGAAGATGACTTTCACTAATGCAAAGATGCGAAAAGACAAATTATTTTACCAAAATGACAAAATATTTTGTGAATATTTAGAAAAAAGAAACAAAGCAAGTGTGCTCCTTATATGAAAACAAGCAAGAAAGAAAGAAACCCGAATAGGGTCCCACCGGGCGTGCCAAAATGTTTCGCACATAATTTTAGTTCCAGAATAGAGTTGCTTCTATCCTTTCATTCTCTTGAGAAACAGATAAGGGGTTAGGGTTAGGAGGAATACCTGTAGAGTGTTGGGAAGGTGTGCGCATACCGTAGAGAAATCAGACCGATTGTGAAGAACTCCTTTTTGTCTAGGAAGGACTACCTGTAAATAAGAATGCAAGACCACCAGATTTTAGTTAGACAATAAGTGAGGGAACTGCCTTGGGCCCAGGAAATATTAGACTTCCTTTCGAAGGTGGTCAGTTCCCTTTTTAATACAAACTGATGCAAATGATAATAAAGAAGCTATGTGAAACTCACGATTTAGGTATCTCGTTACTAAAAGCAATAGAGACTAAATTACCAATAATAGAATGTCATGTTGTTTGTTTGGTCACTGGTTATTGATATGTTTAGGTCAAGTTATAGGGATAGACCAGGCTGGACATGAGATTGCTTTTAGGTGAATAGGTGAAAGGTTGGTTTTGGTATAAGTCACAGTGACCGATGCCGGTCACTGGATAACCGATCGCGGTTATAAAACCGGTACCGATAGGGAATAACCGATATCGGTAGGGGCAGTGATTTAGGGATTCTTAAATGGTGTTTGGTGTAAGGTGGTTATGAGGTTTGGAAGGTTGGTAGATGGTTGAGGGGAGTATTAGGGTGATAGAGAAGACTCAGAGAGTGAGAGAGCTATGTCTTTGGGGTAATATAGAGATGGATGACTGAAGGTTAGGTGCAGGTTGTTGCGAGTAGTAGATCCAGGAGTGAGCTTATAATCCCTATGAATTAAAAGTTCACAAAGTGGTGTCTAGAAGCATACAAGGTGATAAGAGAGACTACTTACCAGTTTCTGATGTGGATGCAGGTCCAAAGAATGCAGTGGCAAAGGCAAGGCCCAGTTGGGATGATCCAACAATCAGAAGTGATCTGATGAAGCTATCCTCCAACTCTCCCAAGGTTTGGATGAGTGTGACAATGCTCTAGTTACTCAGTCCCAGTTTTGGGCTCGATGCTCCTCTTTGCAAACTCTTCTCTCCTTCTCACTTGTCTCTCCCTTGCAAATGGATTCGGATCCCTTCATTTTGGTTGGGGGAGGTCATTTACAGGGAACCGATGGCGGTTACCTAACCGACGCCGGCCGCGTAGGGACCGATGTCGGTTAGGTCAAAGTTGGCTATTTTTAGTAAAATAGCCAACTTTCCCTCCTTTTCTCTCGAGGGGTCAGTTGTGGGCTTGGTCAAGTCATTATTAGGTTCATTTTGATGCGGGTGAGGGGTGATGAGTCATGGGTGTGGGTCTGGACCAAGTCATAGGTCTTAATTAGGTTAGTTTAGGGTTAGGGCTAGGTCATAGTGAGGTGGCGAGGTGAGGTGGTAGGGTTGGAGATGTGGATTTATTAATTATAAGGTAATTAATAAATAATTTAGTGTGTAAGGTTTTAGGTGGTGAGGTATGGTTAGGTTTGGGATGAGATACGGGGTACAGGGTGTCGTAAGACCCAAATTTGGTGTCTACACAAAGTGCTCAAATCTCTTGAACAAGTTTGTTTCATATCCTTGTTAATGTGACCTATTCTATCAAGCAAACAAAGTTCTAAGTGATCTTGCTGATTTGTTAAAGGAAATTGTATCAAATAGCTCTATGTGTGACCAAAAGAAGTACTCAGAAGTCTATAAAGGCCTATAACTATGAAAAGTGATGCTATAGATCATAAAGTCAAGATCTAAGGCAAGGTTAGTCCTAAAGGAATAAGGGGATCTACAGGTATGCAAAGTTGACAAAGAAGAAATTATGTATCGTTAAGTATGTTGCAAAGGCTAGAATGTTTATTTTCAAGTGGATAGATAGGTGTGAAGGTTCTCAAGGTCTAAACCAAGAAGAGTTCAAAGTTCAAGGTTTCAAGATGAGGGTTTGTTGATCAACTATCATGAAATTGTTGTCCCTACGTAACTTGTCTCTATTTGAAGAAATATTAGCTTGCCACATATGTATGGTGATGTGTATAGTTTATCAAGGACCATGATTTTGATTTCAAGGGAACTTATTCATACAACTCAAAATTTTGCAAGCCCTGAAGTTGAGGTTAAAGCCATGAAAAATAAAGTATGCAAGCATTAAATCAACCATTTAAGGTCTAAGAGTGCAATTTCAGGAAGACAAAAGTGTGTATAGGTACAAGAGGTAGAGTAGGCCTACCCACAGGCTTGATTCATGTTGGGTATAAGTTTTTATGATGTTTAGAGCTTAGGAATCAATGTATATGCCTTGTCAATGATCTCAAAAGAAATATTGAAGGACTTTCTCAAATGTGTGAAAGAATAGTGGGTCATATGACCGTGTGTTCAAGATGATAATCTGATGTCATAGGTCATATTAGTGCTCCTATAGGTGTAAATGATATGAATGGGTCAAGTTTTCCAGGGGGAGTATGGTATCTTTTTGAACATGGCATAATTGTTCTCAAGTTACTTAAGGTATGATTGAATGCCTTATTCTAAGAAAAAAATATGGTCGTACTCGGTCTAGGGGAGCTTGTGGACAGGTAATTTCAGTTTCTCATGGTTTCATGTCCTTAACTATCATTGGTTCATGACATGTAGCCAATAATATTTTGCAATGATGTCAAAGGGGGGAGATATAGAGTTTGTAGTCAGAAACCAGGTATGCAAATGTTTTTTCCATCAAAGGTTGTAGGATTATAAGGTGTTTCCATAAATGACAAAGGGGGAGTTTTTTTGACCCAATTAATTTCCAATAGTGTTGTTATCGATGTCTAGCATTGATGACAAAAATGGTTGATTGGTGAAGTGAAGAAGACAAGGAGATGAAGGTTGATTAGTAGTGTCTTATTAGTGGTAGATGAGAGGTGACAAATTAGTACAAGTCATGGAAAGGTAATGTGAGCATGGGAGCAGCCTAGGAATAGTTTCTACAACATGTGTGAGTAAAAACTTGGCTTAGTTTATCTCCTGGAGTCAAAATTCAAAAGTGCATAGAAAGTGGCTTTGAGAATTGACAAAGTGAATGCTGAGGTAAGTGAGATGGGTTTGAGTATTACATGAATATTTATGGAAATAACATTATGGAACATGTATAGGGGTGATTTTTAGTGCTTCATGCCAAATTTCATCAATATTTGCAAAGGTATGTGAAAGTTATACTAGTTTTTCTAAAACTGGTTTAGTGAGAAGTGCAAATGAAACTACCTATCTTCTTAGGTTCCAAGAAAATTATAGAGCCTTCTTCAGATAAATCATAGAAGGAATTTTTGGAGAGAACTCCAAGCCTGAGATATTGCAAAAAAATTTAGGAAAAATGGGCAAGTATTAGAAAAGTTATGAGCATTTTTCGAACACTATTTTCTCTCTCCTAGACTCCTTTCTGAAGCGATAGACATGATATGAGGTGATTTGACTCCAAATTGTAAGTACAAGTTGAAAAAACTCATTAGAGGTGTAAAAGGCTCTCTCAAGGTGAAAATCATTGTTTGGTGTCAAGTATTTATTCCGTACAGGTCCACTCTTCTTCAAGTTGTGATTAGTCTCAGTTGTGAAGGATGACTATGGAAAGGAGCTAATCTGAATATGACTATAGAAGCCTGAGAAAGAGACTTTCACAAGCCATTATTTGCACATTTTGGATACTGTATATGACCTTTATAACAATTATGAATGCATGCAAAAGTAAATCTGATTGTTGTGATATGAGTTTCTATTGAAACCTTTCTTCATCTTCAGTAACGTGAAAAGAAGGAACCATAAATGAAGTCAAATATTCAATTTTAGTTTATAAGAAGTGAAATTCAACAAGAAATAAGCTCATTAATCTATAAGCTAGGGTTTAGCACATGAAATCCCAATTGAAGACTATTTTGATAAACTGTTAAATTTAAACCTCTGCGCATTATCTCGAGGAGATGATTGAGGAGTTTAGGATGTTTTGAGACCTTCGCAAGTTCAAACAATTCCCTCAAGTCTTTGTGCATTGAAATTGGTTGTTAAATGATCAAGAAACACAAAATTTATCTTCTTTGCTTGTTACAATGTTCTAAAACATGGAACTAGGGTTTCAAGGTAAAATATTATCAAACTCATTTCTCCTCCAATGAAAACTCATAGAAACTTGAAGGTGTCTTTGTGAGGAACTTGTAAAGCTTTGTAACAAGAACTAAGTTCATCCTCTTGAAGCCGAGAAGATATCTATAATGATCATCTCAAAATAAAGCTTTACATTTTCTTGACAATCTATGAATGTTCTTATTGCAATCTTCATCTTCGTTAAGGTCGTACATGACTCCTAGAGATCAAATAACAAGCCAATTTGTCTGTGAAGTTTTTGGAAGAAGTCTAGAGTGGAAAGAGTGGCGCAGGAATTCTATAGAAGCTTGAAATCAGTCAAGACTGTTGAATATAGACCACATCTGTTGATTGATGCTGAGAATAGTTAATTTGGAATCAAGAAAAATAACAAGATGAGGAAGTAACAAGTATTATAAGTATGTGTGTGGGCATACCAAAAGAAACATGTGTTTGTCTTGTCAAATAAAGGCGAGTTATGAAGATGAAGTTGTCTCCTTGTGAAGCTCGAGCCAAGGAGGTGAAGCAATCTCCTGTCGATTATAAACAAAGGTAAGTCCAAAAGTTAGTGAAATTAATATGATTTAGAAATTAAAGTGTTTGATGAAACATCTTATAGTGTTCAATCAATAAAAAGAAGACAAAAAGGCATAAATATGAATGGGTGTATGGTTAAAAGGTTGATAAGTATCCAACTAGAGGTGGTGAATTAGTAGTGGTGAACAAGGTATTCAGACGAAGTGCAAAAGTATAGAAAACATGAATGTTTAATGTTTATAAAAACCTTAATCCAATGCTTTGAAGTTGTTGAAAAAGAATGATTGTATCAAGATCATGAAGATATATATAACTGAATGAGTTAAAGTTGCAAATGTATGTGAAACAATTGGTGGGAATGACTATGATCAATCCGAGTATGTGAGGTAGTTAAAGAGATAAGAAGGAAATGTATACAATTTGTTAGAAATATATGAGTGAGATAGAGCTACTAAGGGGGTAGTGTGAGTGATTATACAAAGAACATATGACATAAATGTCTAAGACAAAGGATCAAAAAGAGGTGTTATGAAATGTAACAAAGATAGAGGTAGTGGACATTCAAAAGGGTGATTGTTCTCAAGTGAAAACCAAAAGAGACAGTGAATAAACCTTGCCTTGACAACAAGAAAGATGGTATATCAATGACAAAGTAAAGTGTACAATGAAGACATGAAATAGTGCAGTGATGAGATTACTAAATAACATAGTTGAACACTTGGTAACCAAGTGAGACAATGATCCAACAAGTGAAATCAGATTCATCATAAGGTGCATAATCAGAAGAATAGGTGAATTGTGATTTGTTGAATAAAGTGATAACAAGGTGATCATAATTAGTTGAACAAGCAACAAATGCTAGATGATCATATTGTATAAGTATAATTGTATCTTCCTAAGTGGGTGCTTGGGTTATAGGAGTAGGAGCTCCTTGCAAGTTGCAACTTGCTAAACTAGCCTAGTGGGTGCTAGAAGGATTTTGAAGTAGGTGCTTCTCAGGTTGAGTGGGTGCTCAACCAAACTGGAAATCATTGTATTTTAAGAATGGGTGTTCTTAATAAAAGGCATTGATTTCAAGTGGATTTTATCCCTCTATGGGTTTCCCACTATAAATTTGGTGTCCTATGTACTAGTCTTCTTGCTTGCATCTCAATTTGTTCATGGTTTGATTTCTGATTCTAATCAAGAAGGTTTAAAGATTATAAAATTGATCAACACTGATTCACCCCCTCTCAGTGCTTGTGACATCCATCACTCGGTTCTTATGCCTTGATGTATTGGTGCCTCGTCAAATTTATATCTTGATGTTGGATTTTTTAATTTAAAATGTTTCAAAAAAATTTAATTTAGCATTCTTAAAACTTTGATATAAGTTAAATTAGTCATTTTGCCTCAACCCTTAAGGTTGATATGATACATGTTAGTTTGGAGTATGATTTGTTCCACTCATTGTTTTTGGTATGAATAGTCATGTATTTTTACTATAAATATGTTTTTCAATTTAAAAATGTATCGCATAGATTTGGATCACTTTCTAGATGGATTAGTTGATATAGAAATCTTTATATCAATGCTACCAAATAAAATGAGCTTATGTTGCCATTGAGAAGAGACCAATTATGGGTTTTTCATTGAATAAAGTGGGTAAAACTCTTCTTGATCTAAATCTAAATTTGCACACACACACACACACACACACACACTTAGAAGAATGTTAGTAATTTTTGGTGATTAGGGGAGCTGCATTGGTCAACTCCTAACCATTTAAGGATATAAAAGACATTTTATTGAAGTAAAAATGACAAAACAATGCATGAAAATGACAAGTATACCTAACTCAGATCGTAGGACAATCGCATGATTCACTGAAATTGCATGATGATCACAAGCCAATCACAATTGTGACTAACATTTGTGTTAAAATTTCATCATAATAGTGTTGCAGCAAGTTATGCCTATTCTTTGTGATCAGTCTTCACATCTCCAAGACACGAAAACTAAGATATGCGAGCAAAGAAGCAAAAATCAAGTATGGGCTCAAGTGCACAAAGAGTCAAGGGCCTAGAATGATGGGGGTGAGTGGTGTTTTATATTTTTGGAGTGCATAGAAGAATATGAAACATATGGGTGTAATGTGCATAGGTGGGTGAGATGATAAGGGTCCATAGTGCATTGGGCATGTAAATGGGTAGGTGGGATGGAAAAAATTAAATGTGGTGGGTGGGGTTAGAAAATAAGTGATGAGGTGTCATATATCCCTATTTTGTAGGGTTTTATATTTTGTAATTGATTTTTATGGGATTATTTGATTTTTTGGGATTATTTTGTTTTATGATGTTTTTGGTATTTTTGAATAGGAGACTTGTGTGGAAGGTGAGTTTTCTAGTGTCTACGAATACATGTTAGTTTGGAGTATGATTTGTTCCACTCACTTTTTTTTTTTGGTATGAATAGTCATCTATTATTACTATAAATATGTTTTTCAATTTAAAAATAATCACATTAGATAACATTAAGTGATTTTTGGGTTTATGGTTTGATAGGTGATAGTTATCTCGGTACATGATTGGCTAGTATATATATGTATCGACACTTTTAGCAAAAATGTGTTTAAGGTTTCCTAAGGACATCAAAATTTTTAAGTACTTTTTAATGGAACATATGCTTAAGGCTTATTATTGACATTCAAGTTACAATACGATCGTCTATACAAGTAGGTTTCAATCTCCTAACAAAATCATAAACTAATTTCCCTATATCAAAAAAGTAAAATTTTTGTAGTCCTACCTAGTCCATACAAACTATACATACCCTAGCTTCATCTTTAGGATGCATTCTTGAAATATGTGTTTAACTCAATGTGGTATATATCTCCACACGGAATTCATATCTTAAAAATGTATCCCTTTCATTGATTGGTACAAAATGCTACTTAGTCATATGAAAAGTAAGATCATACTTTTGTACACTAACTATAAATTTGTATAGGCATTACATCCTAATCTAATATAAAGTAACAACTTTTAACCTTTTTAGACTAAAATGGTCTACAAGACCCAATAAAGTGTGTACAAAACTAATTTCTTTTAATCTTTTTTTGTAACTTAAGTGATTTGTAATTGTCTTTGTTGTCTTTAGCTTTTCTGATATTTGGACTCTTCCTACGAAATATCAAAGAAACCCTTAAACCCTTCCCATTGAAGTTATCAGAACAAGAAATTACATATAAGAAATAGATCAAGATGATAAATATTTAAATTTAAAATTATATAAAATTGAGAGAAATAATTTTTACATCTTGATTAATGAAAGAAACCCCAGAAACCATTGTAGACACCTAAAATTGTCTCCTAGGTATCTTATTAGCCATTAAATTGCATGATTTTAGTATGTTTGTGTACTTGTTGACTATTGGTTTAAATTATGTGTTATCGGCACCATTTCTAACTTTTGATGGTCCTTATCCCTCCATCAATTTCTCTCTCTTCCCTCTCCCCGAAGCCCTATATGAAGAGCGGTCCCGATCGATGCCCCTATTTCGACAAGAGCTTCCCTAATGCTCTTAGGCCCTTAGGGTGGCCATGTTTGGTCAAGAGTGCACTCCCTCCCCTTGTCCTACCTTTTCTCTTTTGGATTATTTGATGTCGGTTTGGGTGCCAATATGGTCCTAGTTTGAATTCAATTTTGTGTAAAAATACAAAAGTTTTTTGGTTTATTTGGACATAAATCATTCATGGAGAATTTATTGACCATTCACATGGATTTTAGAGAGATCAAGCAGTCATTATTATGGCACACAAGTACACACTAGAAAAATCATTCGAAAGGAGAATGGTCACACTCTCGACTTGTATGTTTTTCGTATATTCCTAGATGTTTTCAATTTCACATAATTATTGGTTTAGATATTGTTATTGTCCAAAGATATGATAAAAAAACGGTGTTCTAAAATCCAACTAACTGCGCAACATAGAACCCAAGACATTGCTCTTTTAATTAAGATTTCATGTATTGCTTTACCAATGTAAGGCAAATAAACATGTGTTTCATGTTACTAGAGTCACAACATAGGAATAAAAGTGAAAGAATACGTGATCGAACTAGTCAAGTGTAATTGTTGACTTATTTTATGATGGGTTGTCACTTGCCATGGGTCTCCTTGATGCTTTATATGGATTGTTATGCTCATTGTTACATTTTTGCGTAGGGTATTAGTCGATAATGGGCATACAATTCCATCATCACATTTTAATGACCATCACTAAATCTCACAACTTTCAAAATATGTCTCTAAACCTTGCATGAACACCCATCTCTAGTTTTGAAATAATTAATTAAACTCTACTTTTATATTTACATATGTTTTGTAAGTTTAATAAAAATAATTGAATATTTATATCTCAATTAAACGGGTGAATATAACAATTTTCTTTATATTAGCAAGTAAAAACTTGTATTAAATATGCGTGAATCTAGCATTATACCTTATACACACCTGATCGTACTCTAAAGCGGGCCCAACACACTTGAAATTTGATCTTACACAACTTACAAGTGACCTCGGCATTTGAGGTTTCATAATATAACTTATAAGTAGGGAAATAATAAGTTGTTTGGCAATTGGTGAAATAATGGCGTGGATTAATGATAAGTCGAGGTATAAAAAGTTCAATGCCACGTGGTATGCCCCATCGTTGTTCCATCCGAGGCAAAATTTCCTCGAGGAGACATACGGTATATGTTTTATATTTTTAAGTATTATTTAATATTTAGGGTAAAGGTGGGAAGTTGGAGAGGTAAGCATACCGTATGAAGTTAAACATTAATAATACCCACGGAATTGGTGTTCCAAGTAATTAAGCATTGTTTATGACTAGGAATTCTGTCGCCTTAATCGGTGCTTCTTTCACAAACACACGAAAAAATCATGACGAGTCACGAGTGTCTCAAGTGTCATTTTTTCCCCAAGATTTTATGCTTCTTCCATACGTCTTTTTGATTGCTAGATTAAATTCCCCATTAAAAATCAATATTGCTTGTGCTTACAAAATATCATTGTTCATGTCTTTATTGCTTTAGTTGACTTTGTCTCTACCATCCTTTGGTGGGGCCGCCCCTGCATAAAATTATGTAGCTGTGAGCACTCATTTCTTGGACCATACATGTATTTATAAGACAACCCAACATCGTTAGGGAGAAGGGCATATGCGAACACCGAGTTCGCAGGCCCATGGAGCCAATTCTTTGTCACGTAGGATCACCAATTTGACAGCTAATTATAAATAAACATTTTTTTATCCTAAGCCTTTAATTTTGAAACATATTGAAATATTATTTGCTTACACATGATCGATCAAATAAAATATCTCAAAAAAAACGCATTTACTGGTGGAGACCCGAAGTGGTTCACTCCACTTGATCAGGTGTTGTCCATTTAATTCGAAATTAAAGAGGGAAACAGTATCTGTCCTCCTCACCGTGACGCGTAATAGATAAGCCCGAATTAAATGCTCAACCACCCTCTACCGATGATTGTTTTACCCGCCTTCCAAAGTGGTCCGCTTCAACCGACCTTTGCTCCATGGCGCGTTTTGGAGTCGTTTCTCACTGTTTTGCTCAACCGCCATTTACCATACTCTTCCATGGCGCGTTTTGGAGTCATCCCACACTGCTTTTCTCGACGCGCGTTACCACCTGTCTCCTCCCTCTGGACGTGTTTCACTGCTGTCTCCACCGCTTCCAGACGCGTTACCCTCATGTCTCCCTCGGGCGCGTTACCTCTGTCTCCTTTGGACGCATTAACTGTCTCCCTTGGACGTGTTACACTCGTGTCTCGGTGAGAGGTTTGCGTGAAGGGTGGCTTCTCGATTGCCTTATACAAGTGAACAATACGACCTTACAGGTACGCATTTTTGCAGTTTCTTTTTCTCTGTAGTTTTCTCATTTTCTCGTTTTCTCAGTAGTTTTCTCATTTTCTCAGTGCCTTATACTCGTTTTCTCGTTTTTTTCTCTGTAGTTGCAAATGGTGGTTGTTTGTGGTGGGCTTACTGCACTGTCGCGAGTTTTACGTGAAGGGTGGCTTCTCAGTGCCTTGCTCGAGGTGTTCATATTGCCCACAACATTATACAGTGAACAATACGACCCTACAGGTACGCAATTTTTTCTTTCTTTTTCACTGTAGTTTTCTCGTTTTCTCGTTTTCTCTGTAGTTTTCTCGTTTTCTCGAGTGCCTTATACTCGTTTTCTCGTTTTTTCTCTGTAGTTGCAAATGGTGGTTGTTCGTGAGTGGGCTTACAGCCTGTGCGAGTTTTGCGTGAAGGGTGGCTTCTCAGTGCCTTGCTCGAGGTGTTCATATTGCCCACAGATTATACAGTGAACAATACGACCCTACAGGCACGCATTTTTTTCTTTCTTTTTCACTGTAGTTTGGAAACTCTTTATCTTATCCAACTCGTTTTCTCCTTTTTTATGAAATAATCCAACTCGTTTTTTTAGCCATTTTGTTAGCCATTTTTTCATCCTTATGCTTTTTTCATTCTCTGTGTTCAAACAAATTCAGTTTATTAATAAATGGTTAAACATGCATGTGCAGATTGCATGGAAATCTTTGGAGCAGCGGTTTTATGCGTCGAGATCGGTTGAAGTAGGGTGGAAACAGTGTGTATTCACACTACTAATACTCAAGGAAAATGTTACCTACAATTCTATGTTTTTAAGCCATATAGAGGTGAGGTTTCTACCTCACCAAGATTCAAATAAATCCTTGTCTTTTAGTTTTTATTTCATGGTGTTCATTTTAAGTTGCAACAATTTAACGTAAACCTTTAACAAATTCTGAGCTGATTTGGTTTCCACATCAAAAACAACGATTACATTTCGAGCAAAATGTATTAATATAAAATGCATGTCTTTATATTTCTTACATTTGGAAAAAACATATAAACTTATCTTGTATGTGTCCATATTCATTACATTTGGAGCAAAACATATAAACTTCTCGATGTGCCCATATTCATTACATTCGGAGCAAAATATACCAACTATAAACTATAAACTACATACCAACTATAAACTATTACTATAAGTTTGTTAGTCAATTTCCATGTCACACCTTCAAAAAGGCCCTGAGTTTGGACTATCAGGAATGATTGTATCATTGACGGATGTTGTTGGAGTCATTAAGAGGTTCACTGGATGAACCCATGGTGGAATAGGAAAACCAGATATGGTATGAAAGGTTGTATGTGAAGTAGGAGGTTGTGGGATAATGGGGTGTGTAGTTGGAGTTGAAGTTATTTGCATTGTTGTTGCCATCGAGGAAGTAAGGGTGGTAATCTAGGATAGGAACTTTCAACATATCTTGTAACATGGAGTTCTGTATGGGCATGGAATGATGCATGGGAAACAAAACCTGCGGATTGTTGAACTTGTTATCTCTTTCTTGTTTCTCTTTCTCCCTTTGATGCCGAGTGGCTTCCTTCTGTTGTAATTCCAATTCCTTTTTTTGGCGAGCTACTTCCCGTTGTTTCTCGCGCTCCTGTCTTTCAACAAACTTTTGTAGATCCCTTTCTTGCCTCTCTTTAATGCGTTGCAATCTCTCTTCTTTTTTTGCTCCTTTCTTTACCAACCTTTCTTTCTTTTTTGCCTCAATATGCTCCTTTTTACGTTGTTTCCCTTCACATATTTCTTGTTTTTTTTGTTGTGTATCTTTTAACATCTGAACATAAGCATCAGATGTTAACAATTGTGAAGCACGACTTATCCGAAGTGCAGCATCACTCTTACCTTTGGAAGGATCCCATACAAATTGTGTCGGTAACCTTAAAATTTTACCCAATTTCTTCTCATTTGCAGCAACACCATCATTTGATATACCACTTTCAACATCATGGCCAATTGTCTCTTCCTTGTTTTTATCTTTATCAATGACCTCAATTTCCTCTGTGTGAGCATAATAATGAGTAAAGTTTGCTGGTTCAAAGTCTGCTGGCTCAAGGTTGGTTGGCATCGAAGGTAAAGATATACTTTCATCCTCAATGTTTCCAATCTGATCAAGGACTCGCAATATGCTCTTGCAGCCAAGTAGGTTGTTCTGGTGCACTTGGCAATGAGAGATCGTCCTCTCCAAATCCCTGGGCCTCAGTGTTGTAGCTGGATGTGCCTTGGTCACGAGTATTCACAATGTGGTTCACTTCATAATCTTTGGTCTGCATTATACTTTGTCTTTCTCCCTGTACACTTGGTTCCTCCGTCTCTGTATTAGCAACAACCATTGTTTCAATGGTTGGATGGAATTCTTTTGCTGTTGACAGATTCTCAACTGATTCCATTAAGTAATTTTCTCCTATTTTGTCACCAACTGGTGGAGCTACATCTCTTGACAAACTTAGTATGTTTTCAGCAGCATCAACATCTATTATGTTTTCAGTACCATCAACATTCATAATGTTTTCAGTAGTATCATCATCTGTGACATTTTCAGCAGCTTCTTCGTTGGCATCTTCTTCGATGATATATAGTTTACTACATTCCATGTCATTACCAATGCATTTGGATCAAGTGGCCATATACGTGCGTCTAAAACCAGCATGAATATTTGCAGTGTCAAGGCCTTGGCGAGAGCTCTCTACCTATTTTGCCAAGTACAACGTTTGACTTCTTGGTACTTATTATTACACATCCACGCATCCTCTCGGATCGAAATATGCTTTAAAAGGACCAAAGACACTAACATCAAGTGGTCAAACTCCTGTGTGTAGTATGTCTTTGCAATGTCAATAAATCAATCCCTAATCGCCTAACCTCTTCTATAGTTGACAATGCCACATGGCTTCCATGACCATCAAATATAAGTAAATGCCTATTTTCGAGGCACACCCTCCGGGTGCGGACCTGCTTGAAATGATACAACCGACTTATAAAGAGCTCTCTAGTCATCCAAGCACTTGGATGAGCAGCCATCTGCAAGCACCTGGTTCACATCCCTTGATGTAATTTTGTGAAACTTTCGACCTTTAAATAAGTAAAGTTAGGGATACATTGCCTGTAGCATTTACCAACATAGAATTGTCATCCATTTCTGCTACGAGGAATGATTTTGGGAACATTCCTGCATGACCCAAAAGCACCCTCATGCCACAATTTCTCCCTGCTTGATTCTGTCTCATCACAATTCCATATTTTGCTGCACCATAGGAATTGATATAAATGTTAGCTAGTTTTTCATAAAACTGCTAACCACCTCTAGACGTAAACCAATTGCGATCTCTTTCTAGACCTTGGAATCAGAAGGACTATATGCAGGTGTTTTTTTCTAAATCCTTCACACCAAGATTTTCCCGGTAATCCTTCTCGAAATGGAGTCTCTCTAGTTTCATAAATTTGTGCAACACATGCCCTCGATTGCATAAATCCCACTCCATGCCCTAAATCTGCCATTTGCTTACACCATTCAACTATCTCTTTCTCCTCTCCTTAACTCAAAGCAGTGCGGGGCCCTTCCTTTTTGTATGGGTCGGACCATTGACCAATAATGAAGCAGATGTAGGAGGTAAATTATATTTCAGTCTGCAACAACTCTAATAGAATAATTGTTGAATTCAATATCATCTATGGCCTTTAACATATCTTCTTTTGACCAACTAGACAAAATTCTAACCTTCTTGGTCGAAGTGTTGCCTCTAACAACCACAGGTCCACCAGTAGTTCATGCCTATTTAGTTCACATCCAATAGGTTCGGCTGATGATCATCATTTGTGTTTGTATCTCCTTGATTTGTTGTTGCACCATCCTCTTCCCTTATTATTGTAGCATCCTGTTCATCTGTTTCATGGTTAGATGGTTCAATTTCAAATTGTACACCTCATTTTTGGGCATACATTGTGCTCAATGTAAACTCCTCTTTCTCTTCATCTTCTCTAAACGCTGTAGTATGAAACAATATAAAATTAGTAAAATATGTATTAATATATCAATAAGATCATCTACAATAGGAAAAGTAAAGCATGATACATGACAAAGATGAATTATGAACTTGTAGGTGAACTTGTGATTACCCCATTAGGCGCCATTAACGATGATCGAATACATGTTTTATTAATTTCATATTATTTGATAGGCAGAATTTATCTGGGGTTGATTACATGGGGAGAAGGGCGGTATGTGAACACGTCCCAATACTTGAACACTATTTTTCATTTAAAATATCAATACCTAATGGAATAAAAACCCAAATTTTGATTATTGAAGTTAAAAATTTGTTTTTATAAACCATATGTGAATAGGGTCAACATCTTTCACAAAGACCCCTTCACGCAAACCTCGCACAGGCATGTAAGCCCACTCACAAACAACCAACATTTGCATTACAACTCGGCATGAGGAAATGCAATACGTCCAAAGGAAACAATGTGTAACGTAGCGTGAGGAAACAATGTGTAACGCATCCAAAACAAGCCATGGTAAATGGTGGTTGAGAATTTATTTGTGTCTTATCTATCAGGCTTAGGATAAAAAAATGCTTATTTATAAATAGCTATCAAATTGGCGCTCCTACGTGGCAAGGAATTGGCTCCCTGGACCTGCGAACTTAGGGTGTTCGCATACTGGCCCTATATAAATTTCAATAATCAAAATTTTTGTTTTTTTTTTTTTCCATCAAGTATTGGATATTTTAAATGCGAGAATAGTGTCAGTGAAAATTCATGTCATGGATGACATGATATTTGATGCGGCGACTCTAATTGAATAATGCGAGTAACTCAATATCATCTATGGCCTTTAACATATCTTATTTTGACCAACTAGACAAAATTCTAACCTTATTGGTGAAGTGTTGCCTCTAACTTACGGTCTCCAAGACTTCATGCCTATTTAGTTCACATCCAAGCGAGGTTCTCGCCGATGATCATCGATTGTGTTCGTATCTCCTTGATTTGTTTGTTGCACCATCCTCTTCACTTATTATTCAGAAAGCACCATATTCATCATTTCATGGTTAGATGGTTCATTTTCAAATTGTACACCTCGCTTTTTTGGGCATACGTTGTGCTCGATGTAAACTCCTCTTTCTCTTCATCTTCTCTAAATGCTTTAAAGTATGAAACAATATAAAATTAGTAAAATATGTATTAATATATCAATAAGATCATCTATAAACACTTCTAAAGATGAGGTGTTATCAAATAGCACTACATTCATCAACTTGTTTGTAATTTATCAATATTAATTAGAATGTTTCACGCGAACATACGATCAGCCCCTTTTCGACATTGTAATTCATATCGATCAATCGATTGTGAAGGTCTTGTTAATGTAATGTTTTTGACATCAAATCATCTTCAGAATTGAATGCATGTAAGAATCGTAATTGTAATAGCTTGACTACATATGTTGTTACGGTGGCAGCAAATCTGTTGTACTACTGTAGGTCTTGGTATGGACCACTTCGTATCTCCACGAGTAAATGTGTTTTTTTTTGAGATATTTTACCTGATCGATCAGATGGGAGCAAATAATATTAATATATGATTCGAAATTAAAGATATAGGATTAAAAAATGTTTATTTATACCTAGCTGGCATACTGTCACTCCTACGTGGCAAGGATTTGGTGAAGTTGGTGAAGCAGTCGGCGGTCCAAGAATTGTTCTTAAGGAGATTGAAATACAAACTGTTGCTCAACTGTATTATCTTTTTGATTGAAATACAAAATGTGCTATATAACTGTATTATTTGGACTGATTATTTCATCCATTTTTTCTTTTTCCCACTCCTCTAAGACAAGAGGTTTCATCTTCTTTTAATATGATCTCTGCCAGAGAGATTCAATGCACCATGGCTGTATTTACTACCATTAATACTCCCTGCAACTTATCATCTCATGCTCTCTCCCTCTCTACAAAACAACAGAGGTCTAAAGCATGCCATCAATGGAGGATATTGAAGATGCAAAGGGCCCCTATTAGGCACAGAAAATTAATGACAATGGCTTCCTCATCATCATCATCTACTTTGTCTTCACCCACCACGACTTTATACGATGTACTGTGTGTTTCTCAGAGGGCAGAAATGGATGATCTGAAGAAAGCGTACAGGAAGAAGGCGAGAGTTTATCATCCAGATGTTTGCCCGCCTGGTGAGAGAGAGGAATCTTGCAAGATGTTTCTTCTGGTGCAGGAAGCCTACGAGACTCTCTCCGATCCAATACTGAGGGCAGATTATGATCTTAACCTTCATTTTAATCCCCATATGATGCTCTTGCAAATGAGAGATGAGAAGGAGATGTTGAAACAGGAATGGGCAGAACAACTTGAAAGTCTTAAACAATTAAACAAATCTGATAACCTACTCTCGAGTTTTGTAAGCTTCGTTATTTTTTTCAGAATTTATTACAAGTCTTTGATATTGTTAATGTTTATTTATACCTAGCTGGCATACTGTCACTCCTACGTGGCAAGGATTTGGTTCACTTAATGTCTGAGCTTAGGGTGTTCGCATACTGGCCCTTCTCCCCTAAACTCTTCTAAATAAATGGCGGTTGAGCAAAACAGTCTGAAACGACTCCAAAACGTGCCATGGAACAGTCTGGTAAATGGTGGTTGAGCAAACCAGTTTGGAAGGCGGGTAAAACAACCGCTGGTAAATGGTGGTTGAGCATTTCATTGTGGCTTATCTATTACGCGCGTCAAGATGAGGAGGACAGATACTGTTTCCCTCTTTTATTTCGAATTAAATGCTCAACACCTGTCCCGTTGTGTGAACCACTTCGGGTCTCCACCAGTAAATGTGTTTTTTTGAGAGATTTTATTTCATCGATCATATGTAAGCAAATAAAATTACAATTGGTGATCTTGGCAAGGAATTGGCTCCATGGGCCTGCGAACTTAGGGTGTTCGCATACTGGCCCTTCTCCCCTATAAATAAACATTTTTCTTTCCTATATCTTTAATTTCTGGGAGTAGTGCCATTATGTCAACACCCCGAGTTCACGGGTCCATCGGGCCAATTCCTTGTCATGTAGGTTTATCAATTTTATAGCTAGCTATAAATAAACATAGCTAGTTATCTTATCCCTGTAGTTTGGAAACTCTTTATCTTATCTCTTTAGTATTGGCAAAGTGTTCACATAGAGTTCTGATTGCTGTTTTGTATTAAATGGTACTGATTTTATATCTTACAGAGTTAGCGAGAGATATATAAAGAATGTGCGTTGGAGATATGTTTGAGCTGTTGCATTCTTTACCTACACTGTACTACGATTTATATTCACTACCATTAATCCTTGTGGATATTGATAATGGTTTGAATTTCAGTTTTTCAATTTTATAGGATGCAGTGGATGTTGTTTGTGAGAAAATTCAGTTCTCTATATTTTGCAGATGTCTAATTGATATGTCCAGCACATTCTTCATATATCTGTAGATGACTTATTTTTAGATAACAAGAGACTCAGCCATATGATCGCAGGTCCATGGAGCCAAATCCTTGCCACGTAGGATCACCAATTTGACAGCTAGTTATAATTAAACATTTTTTTATCCTAAGCCTTTAATTTCGAATCATATTGTAATATTATTTGCTTACATATGAGTGATCAAATAAAATATCTCAAAAAAAGTCATTTACATTCTGAAGTTACTAATTCTATTGTGAAGTTAATATTATTTCCATTTAAGGTACTTTATGGGAGAAAACATAAAGCCATTATCTAATAGATGTTCACAGAATTATTTAGCAGGATCTTATGATCAAGAATCACTCAATTCCAATCTTAATATTTTTTTAATGTGTGTTGTAGGGGCCAATTTTTGATAAATTAAATAGAAATCAGTCCATAAACTTGCACATTATGTCTAATTCTAACTTAATTGAAGCAGATCTTTGGTCAAACAAAAAGTAAATCATAACATGCTTTCGTGAATGCAAGGTATACGTTAGCTTATATCAGAGAAAACAGGCAGTTGAGCTCTATATATGAATACATTCCAGTGGAAAAGGGCCTTAAGTAATAAATTTGACTATTTTTTACATATTTAAGTGTCCTCTTGAAGCAGTAGGTATGAAAACTAACCTGCAATTTTTGCTTTGCTGGACCTTTCCTTTCAAAACTTGATAGAAGTAACCTCTTCTTATAAAATCCACTGTAATCAGGCACCCTGCAGAAGTTAAAAAGCAGTAAACAAGACTAGGAAAGTGAATATATAATACCAACATTGATTTGAGAGTATCCAATCAAAATGTAAGACATGGATCAAGGTGTAGGGTCTTTTTAATCAAAGGTTGAAATTGATTTTGAGATGATCTTGTGGCTGAAATTATTTGATTTGATATTCATATTTATTTTTTACCTTCAAGTGTACAATTTTGTTTGTGTTTTTAATGGATGAATTTGAATCTTGAGAAGAAGGTTCCCTCTTTTTGCAGGTATGTATTAATGTCTGGATATGAAAGATCTGGTGATTGAACAACCCAACTTGGAATATGGAAAGAGATGAATTGAGAAGACAAATATTCAACCCATTAAATAGATATGATGGGTTTGTCAACTGATATGTTGTTTTTATATTTTGAACAAATGAGTCTTTTATTGTAGAAAATGAAAGTACCAATAGATTTATTTATTGTGTACTAAGTAATACTGAGATGTTGACCCTATGCACATATGGTTTATAAAAAAACAAATTTTTGAACTTCAATAATCAAAATTTTGGTTTTTATTCCATCAAGTATTGGATATTTTAAATGCAAAATACTGTTCAAGTATTGGGACGTGTTCACATACTGGGTCTTCTCCCTAAAAAAATGATGAATACAAAGCTTCATACAATATACAAACACTTTGGAATGCATATACTTCTACTTTGCAATCAACATGACATTTCTTTTGCACTACCAAGTATAAGAATGCATTTCAAGCTACTAAGTTGACTTCATTCCCTTTGTTGATTAAGTTTGGAGTGTATATATTGCACTAGGTAATTGATTTTGTTGTTAATAATTTGCATCGAGCATGCATACAAATTGCATATAATGTCTTTGGTGTCAACGATATAATATTGCCATCAATTTCACTTTCTCTTGGCCTTATTTTTTGGGAAGAAAGTTACGTAGCTTTGAGGAATCTTTAGCACATGGTGTTGACAATGGAGTCAAACATTGACCAAGGCAATAGAGAATCAAATAGTCGGGGAACATCAAATTAAATCACAAGAAAGAAAAAATGTCCTCAATAGGTGGTGTCCCAACGTGGCCATACTAGTGGCCCTACATGTCACCATGGGGAACCTTGTAGTGTGTAGTTTAAAAATTGCTTCATATTAGACATCCTACAACTTTAATCTCAAGTCATTAACTATTAATCCTCGTAGACACCTAAATTCGCTTTTGTAATCTTATTGCCAAAACACACACAAATCACTCTCATTCTCACCAATTCCATTATAATTAGTGATTTCCGCTAATTAACTAACATTTCTTACCACTTTGGTCAATTAACAAACACTTTGTTGATCACCAAACCTCTTTCGCATTCAGGATGCCACTTTACGATGAATCGTAAGTCAAAATCCTCTTCAAAATAGACAATTAACGTTTATTAGCTAATTAAGCCTATTTTGCCCTTGTTTTGGTCAATATACCTAATATTGGCTTAAACCCCTCTTCTAACCACTCAAAATCACCCCACTTTCCTCCAAACATCTCAAAGCAAGCTTCAAAAGCTTATCCTAGCCTCTCTAGATTGACCTCTTAAGCAATTGATTTAAGGCTTAATCATGACCTTTAATCCTGGGCTTTTAGTCCCACATGCACCAAAATACAAGTTTCTCCCAAAAGGAAAACTATAAAAAGAGTTCACCTCTTACCTTAATACTTTACACCATGCTTTGATTTGCATCTCATATAATAAATATGATTTATAGCCAAGCTCAATCCTTGCCTAAAGCCTTCAACAAGGTTAGTAGATGAATATCTAAAGTGACTTAACAATTCATTTGGAGAGGTCATTTCACTATTGTTTGGAGTAGAAACCATACCAATTTGATTTCCCTCTTAGGTATATTTAGGCCCATGTTAGGTAATTGAACATATTAGTAGGCATGTTTAGTTAGATTTTAAATTGTATTCATGTTAGTTAAACATTCCTTTAAGCTTTTATCTTAATGTTACATTCCTAGACTTAGAGCCTTGACTAGAGGTGGCAATGGTGTTAGCCTTCCTTAGTCATGCAATTTGCTTTATAAAGTTTAGGGTGCTTTCATTTGGCATGTTCATGGGACCATACCCCATTGCATTCAATTTTTAAAGATTTTTAACTTAGTTTCAAAGTTTTTCATTTCAATTTTTCTAGCTTAGCTTCAAGTTTCCTAGATTAAATTCAAGTTTTCTAGTTTAATTTCAAGCTTTCTAGAGTACTTTCAAGATTTTTAGATTAGTTTCTCAAGCTTTTTAGATTAATTTCAAAGTTTTAGAGTAATTTTCAAATTTTTTGTAGATCAATTTTCAAGCTAGGTAGTTGTTTCAACTAGATTAGTAGTAGAAGTTGTGTTTTCATGTTATTTGTAGGATATAAGGAGGCGAAGCCCTGTCAAAATTTCCTCAAAATACCAAATATTTGATCTTTTTGAAGAAATTCTTTTCAAAACTCAGATTTTTGGTCACCTACAGGAAGGTCTCGTGCTGTGCATTGAAGAGTGTGCATGTGCATCAAGAAGCGTGCCTATGCATTGCAACATGCACCTATGCCTCTCTCGGACGTGCAATGTCTATGCAACATTAGTTTTGGTCTCTGAGTTTGCCTTGCGCATGTGCATTAAGGTCCATGCCCACACCTCTCTGGCCGCGCCTGTACACTATTGACTATGTCGAAATTTGACAGAGGTGCACCTATGCTTTCAAGCTTGCGCTTGTGCTTCAAAGGGCACACCCATGCTTCAAAACCCGTGCCTGTGTACTCAGGTAAATTTCCTTCAAAGTTCATGATTTTTATTTCTAGTTTTTAGGATCTTTGTCATTTTTAGAGGATTTTAGTTGTTTTTGTCAATTTATTGATTTTAGAGCAATGTTCCTAACAAAATTCACTTAGGGCTTGATAAGTAATCTTTGTTAAAATTGGCTTAGGGTTTGATAAGTGATTTTTCATGCTTTATTTGAGTTTGGAATAGGGTGTGTATGCTCTTCCCTTGCACTTAGTGTGATCTTGGGAATCAAAATCACTTCTAAACCACTTTTTTCTATTTTAGAGTAAGTAAGAAAAATCATCATTCATTGATATGCTTGATCTTTTAGTTTAAGAGCTTTTTCACTTGATAAAGAACCAAGGCTAAAATTTGTGTATGCTCTTCCCTTGCACCTAGTGTGATCTTGGGAACCAAAAACAATTTTAGTCTTTCATTAAGAAGCACTTGGATTAATTGGGAATAAACCTTGTTTTACAAAGTTTTATAGTAGTTATTGATTTACAAATATTTTTCATTGCTATCTAGTTGGATTTTTTGTTGTGTATGCTCTTCTCTCACATCCTTGGATGATCTTGAGAACCAAAAATGACATTCAATCCTCTTTTGATGATATTGTAATTTTTTATGAACTACTAACCATTTGTGTGAAGGACCTAAAACACTTGTCAAAGAAAGAAGGGCTCTCTTCAAACCAAAATCTAACATTCACGTGTGATTGTAGGTTTCAAAAGGAGTACAAAAAAAACCACATTAAGTCTAAAAGATAAAAAATACACCACAATCATCACATTGTATTTGCAGGTTTTGGTTAAGAGCTACGGCTCGTCGTTTAACTAGGACATAACCCCTTTGGCATAAGCATTAAGCTACAACAATGGGGGTGGTGCTAGGAACCCTAAAGTAGTTCATGCAAGAGGGAACCTTGTGAATGAAAATAGGAAAGTCCTTCACACTACTGACTTGATTAGTACGCCTTGGTGAGATTAGAGTCAAAGTTACATCCATCCCCAATGATAATACAACGGAACACACTAGTTGCTCATTGTATTAGAAAGGGCTAAAGTAGAGATGAGATACTGCTTGGGAAACCTCAATAAATCGAGCTTACAGAAGTAAACTTGTGACACATAGAGAGAGGACCACTTAGGAAGCTTACCGGCTTGGAGCCATTGTTTTTGTCTTGGTTGTTATAATTGAGAGCTCTCACAAAGTGACAACTTTGTTAGATTCAAACTCTTGTTTTTCAAACAAGGGAAAGAATATCTTAAAGTTGAAACCACGTGATATTTCATCATGAAATCTACTTAGTGTCATTTTGTCCTAGTTTTTCACTTTCCTAAGACAAGGCAAAACTCTGCCAAAATTACACCAAGTTTATTTCAACACCACTTGGTCTACACCCTTGTTTTCTTGTGCCCATTTTTGGACAAGGAAACAACATATACAGATACTGCTAGATATCACGTGTCCACCACTTTTGTATTCTACTTGCACGACTAGGTTGCAATTTTGGAGTGCAAGTGTTGAAAGTGTGCATGGTACGTACTCACGATCTAGTAGGCCCCCTTATCTCAAAAAACCCATATTTGAGACTTATTATCATCATAGTTAGGTGATTTCATCCTTGTCTTCTTTTGAGTTGTTACACGCCACATTGTAGCCATACTGATTGAGATATTTACGTCTTATTTTCATTGCAAAATCAGGCCTAAATCTCTATATTGTAGAGTTACGTTGCTCGCACGCATAACAATTTATTTTTATACTTAGACATAGTTTTTACACCCTATATTTGTCTTGAGTTTTGTGAGTGTTGAGGTTACTTTGTTAGCATCACTATAATGCCATTTTGATACTAAAATCTTGCTTTCTCGCAAAGTTTGATTATGTGTCCAAATAGCATTATTACGTTGCTCGCACTTGTATCGTCCATTTTACAAAGCTTAGACTTTGTTAGTGTTTAGAAACTGGATTTTAGTATATCTTGTTAGAAGATCGTGTCAACATTCTCTTATCATTTAGGCCTTGTTTGTTGTAAAATTGACCTAACTGGTGATATTGTGTTGTCACTATTTGGTTTCAAACCTATCTAGACAAATCTTAGGGAGTAAACTATTTGGTGTGACTAAATTTTGAGTATTGTACATCATTGTATTATTCTATAAAAACTTGTGTCGTATATTACCTTGCTAGGGTAGCTTGTTCGTTATTATTTAGTTCATACATTCACATTGACCTATTAATTTTGTGGCTATTCTATAGTCACCTTATTTTGACAATTTAGCGTCGTTACACTGCAAAATTTGACTAAGGTCCCTTTTTAGTAAACCTTAGTGGAATTTTTTTGTGTTGTATCTCCTATCTCGAGTATGCCTACTACGAGAATGGGATCCCAAATATTAGGAGCCAATATATTTGGAGGTGATAACCCTCTTTTAGAGGATAATATCATGGTTGACCATAGTGGTGGAGAGGAAGATTCTCCTCGTATGAATATAGAGCGTCATCCTACCAATTTTGACAATTACATTTTTCAAAACAAACATGAGGTTCTTATGTGTGTTATGGAACTAGGAGATAAGTTACCTTCCACAGTGGACCCTTCTCTCATTTCCACAATGGTTCGAGGAGAAGAAGAAGTAGACATACCTCATCATACTGTTAATGAAATATTAAACCCATGTCATGCCTCTACTTCTACGCGACAAAATAATGAGGAGATACCATTTGAAAATGACGGAGATTATTGAGTACCTGTTATTAGAATATGTTGTGAAGATAATGAGGAACATGTTCATCATGCACAACCTCCCTGGGTTCATTTTAAGAGACCTCTGGGAAATTGAAGGTGGAAAATCCACGTGAATATCCCCAGAACCACTTTCGTGAAACATGTGATTTTTTTGGGGTTTGTGTGCAACATTTTCACCAAATTTTTAAGACATGTGACAACAAGTTTTTTGTTGTGCAAGCAACAAGGTTGATGTTGCGTGACAACAATTTTACTATCGTATGACAAAACCTTGTTGTTGGGTGACAATAAGTAAATCAGTAGCGTGGACAACAAGGTTGTTGTCGTGCAACAACAACCTTGCTGTCACGTGTCAGCAAGGGTGTTCTCCAATCCTGACAACAAGGTTGTCTATTATCATACGACAAAGTAAAATTGTTGTCACATGATCCCAAAAAAGCAAACTCATCTGTTTCATAATCGCAAACTCATTGTCACATGAATGAAAAATACAAATCCCCCTATCGTGTGTCAACAACCTCATGTTGTACATCAACAAGTTCATGTCATGCATCAATGACCTCTTGTCATGCATCAACAAACTGCCTTGCAAGTTCACGATACTTGATATGCGAGACGTCAGATAGAAGTAAGTTATAGTATACTACCCGACGAATCACCTAGGTTTATAGAGGAGATGTTTCAAAGGGGTTGTTGAAGATGATCCCTAAAAAAATATATATTGTAAATTTTAGGTGAACAAGACACTGACCTGCTCTGAAAAATTTTCCTTTTCAAATTTTCCTAAAATGGAATATTCACCAAATTATGAATATTCACCATTAAACAAAAAACGAACCTCCCTAACGAAAATCGTAACAAAGTACCTATTCAATAGGAAACATTAGAACAACAGTCCAATCCCTCACTTGCCAATTGGAAAGTTTGGCTTTGCATAAACAAAGGAACAACCAAAAGTTGTGAAAAAAACTATACCGTAGGCAAAACCAAAAACTTCTTTCACGAGTTCCCAAATAAACATTCCTCGATGGGATGAAAGGATCCTTACGAATAATTTCTCGTAGAGAATATAAGTGGGAATACACATAGATCCTCTCTTGATCAAGAGTGGTCCACTATGAACACACCCTTATGACATTACAAGAAGGAAAACTGTGTAACAACAAGAAATATCAGTTTGATGAGTTGTGCCCTTATCCGTTTGATAGGGCCATGCTACAGGTACCTTTCCCATGACACTTTGATTTTCCAAAATTTGACAAGTATAAGGGAAAAGGTGACCCACGTGACCATATTAAATATTTTTATATGGCATGCCAAGAGGTTGCGTTTAGTGACAATTATCTTATACACCTCTTCCCATAGAGTTTAGGAGGCGGGATTTGGAATGGTTTATACGCATCCCTAAGGGATCTATATCGCATGGCTGGAAGTAGCTAAACATTTTATACCACTTTTCTTTTAATATAGAGAGTGACATTACCATGTTAGATCTCTGTAATGCCAAACAATGAAACAACAAAAACTTTGATGCATTTTTACAACGATGGAGAGGATTAGCTAGCCACTTTCCTTGCTCCATACCTAAAAACAATTGATAAGCATATTTGTTCCCAACCTCCATCTAGACATAATGTTCCACTTGCAAATACATTGTGGCAACACGTTTGAAGAGGTAATTGAAAAAGGGAGTCAAATTAAAAAAGCATTGTTAGTTAGGGGGACTCTAAAACCTTTCTCCCGCAACCATAACGATTCCAAGTCTAATGAAAACCAAAGTTTGTTCATAATAAAAAAACATCATTGGTGATGGGATAGTAGACTCCAAGTGAGTACAAGCCATTCAAAACCACACACCTTTGAAGCTTGCAAAGGGAAATCCACCTACAAAGTATAAACATTGTACTTTCACACCTCTATCTGAATCAATATCATCCATACTAAAGTAGTTAGAGGCCGTTAACATGGTTAAGTACCTGAAACACAACCCTACGGGGACAACACACCTAAACCATCATGGTTTAGAGATAATGAATTTTGTAGATTTCATCGCGTAAAGGGTCATAAACTGACAAGTTTTTAAGATTAAAACACTATATTCAAGACCTAGTCAACAATGGTGATATTGAAGTAGACTCCATTGCCACTGTAAAATCTCCAAATGCAAACTTAGGGATCTTCAAATATCTTTTCCCAATCATGAAGAAAATAAAAATTTGGATCGGGGACAATCATCTCATAATAAGAATGCTAACTACGTGTCAAAAAGACCATTTCTATGCCTTGATAAGTTGTGTTGACCCAGTCATTGAGAAAATCAATATAATTAGAATTAAAACAAGAGAGTGTGCATCATGGCAACACAATGAGCTTTCCTTGTTATAAATTATGAACCTACTCCCCCTCCTCCTCAAGAGAGTCATTATGATGTGTTAGATCAACTAGAGAAGACTACAACTAAGATTTCAATCTTAGACCTTCTAAATATTTCTAATATCCATAAGGATATATACTTTACAAAACCCTACAGGGATCAAGAGTATCTATTGATGTTAACCCTACACATTTACAAGCCATGGTAGTGCAAATTGTTCCGCAAGACACATAACCTTTAGTCCAATAGAAGCCTTAACTAAAAATCCCTCCCATAACCTACCCTTACATATTGAGGTAATAATCAAGCGTAAGAAGGTCAAGAGAGTGCTTGTGGATGATGGATCGGGTCTTAACATTTGTACTCTTAAACTAGTTCATCAACTAGGTGGCACAAAAGTTGATTTGAGACAAAGGTCATCACCATAAAGGCATATGACAATGAAGAAAGAAAATCAATTGGAATGATCACTTTCTCATTAGAAGTTGGTCCCATAACCCATGATACGAAGTTCCATGTCTTGGACCTAGAGCTCTGTACAACATCTTGCTTGGTCACTCATGGATTCACGCCATGCAGGTTGTGCCATCAACGTATCATCACTGTCTAAAATTACAGTATGAAGGAAATAGACACTTACTATACAAGGGGATCCCCAACTATTTTCTCATTGCAGAGCATTGTCAAGCTATTTTCCTACCATTTATGAGTGTCCCTCTACGAAGATTGTTGTCCCTATTCATTCGGAGGCCCTCGCTTCATGAGTGGATCTAAATAACTCGAATCCAGTGATAATAGTGAGTCTATATTGGAATATCCTTTTTTACGTGGGAGATGAATTTCATAAAAATGAAAGTGGAGAGTATAATCTTCAAGCAAGCCCTTATGATTCAAAACATTCCGCTATCAGCCCAAACACGTGGTAGACCATGCTATAAATTCCAAAGATCAAGGAGAATTACCCTTTTGACAATTTCACTCCGGTGGCTTGTTAGAAGATGAAATAATCCTAAACAATATTATATTTCATCCTCAAGAAGATGAAATAGATTTGTGTTACAACTCATCTAGGTATGTTATTCCAAACAAAATCATGCTTACTATGAGATATCAAGGACGTGGTTGCGGCCACCAAGAACAAGGTCCATTAGAATCTCTTTAGATACCTCTTTCAATACCTCATCACATCTTTGGATAAATTGGGTATTGGATTCCATTTGTATGAGTATCACCTTCAAATAATGAGTATGCTTCTTCTGAGAGTGAGGATAGTTTGTTCGACAATGAAAGCGAAACAAATTCTTAGTGTAGTCTTTATGAAGACCTCACCTCTACAAACCTATTCTCTAACATGGATATCCTCACCATAACCCCTGTTACACCCATCGTATCCCCTATAAATAAAAAATTAAACCTCATCTACCCATCACTCATGAATTGGGATCAATAACAACACGTACTGTTGACGTGTTTCAGAACGATGAGGCTATTGGTGATTTCCTAGGCATTAGAGATAACATTCCAAGAAATGATCACAAGAAAGGCTCTCGCATTCAGTTCAATGCGCATGTGTGTACTTTGGAGAGGAGGTAGAATTATGTGGACACTTAAGTAAAAAAGTGAGCAAGGGAAGAGTCCTATAGAAAATCCTTGTGGAAAGAAAAAGGGAAGTCCTATAGCAAAAACTCTTTGAGGCACTTATGGACAAACAAGCATAATAACCTATGGAAAAGATAGTGTACCCATATAAAAATGAGGACTTCCCTGAACCACCTTTGGTAGAAGAGGATCTCAATCTCCCTCTTGATCCTACACACATGGGGGATAAGCCAAAGCTACTAGTGGGAGATACAATAGATGTTAACATTAACACAAAGGAGTTTCCTATAATAGTTAAGTTTGGAGCTTCACTCTCAGCTCAAGAGCAAAAACATTTACAAGACTTTTGAGAGAGTATGCAAACATATTCGTTTGGTCTTATGTTGATGTGTCAACATAACATGTCAAGACTTGATCTGCATTAGTGGTGTACAATCTTGTTGTGCACCTAGACACCAAGCCCATCAAATAAAAGCTTCGAAAGATGCATCCTCACATTACCTTATTGGTAAAGGTAGATCTAGAAAGGTTATTAGAAGTAGGATTCATCAGGCCTATTGACTACTCAAAGTGGATTTCTAATGTGGTACTAGTTCAAAAAAATCCAATCGGTATCAGAGTGTGTACCGATTTCAAAGATATTAAAAAATTTTTCCTAAGGATGAATTTCCTCTCCCTAACATCGACATGATCGTTAATTCTACTACTAGTTATGAGATGCTATCACTCATGGATGGCTTCTTAGGTTATAATCAGATAAATATTATGGAGGAAGATCAACACAAGAAAAATTCACAACCCCATGGGGAACATTCTACTACCAAGTTATGCCCTTCAGCCTTAAGAATGCATGACACTACATATCAACGGGTGATGACTGTAATATTTCACGACATGATAAGTGACATAATGGAAGATTACATAGATGATATACTAGATAAATATAGAACTTGGGAAGAGCACCTAGAGATTTTATGGCGTATCTTTCAATGCCTAAGAGACTACAAAGTCTGCCTTAACCTGAAGAAGTGTGTCTTCGAGTGTGCTATATGGGAAATTACTAGGATTCATTGTGTCAAGGAGAGGAATAGAGGTGGACTCATGAAAAGACATGACTATCATAAAGATGCCTCCTAATAATATTAGACAACTGTATAGCTTATAAGGGAAAATCCAGGCCATAGAAGGTTTATTTCATAGCTAGAGATAAGTGTCATACATTCACACATCTTCTTAAGAAATATGTTAATTTCACTGGGGGATAGAACAACAACAAGTGTTTTCTTTGCTAAAAGAATACTTGGATAAACCCCCTGTTCTCATGCCACCCATGGTAGGAGAACCCTTGTTGCTTTACATTTCTGCTACACATTTTACAATTGGGGCCATTGTTGGCCCAAGTATGATAAAGAACAAAGAGAAAAAGTTGTATACTACTTGAGTAGAACATTGATAGCATATGAGCTCAACTATCCACAAATCGAAAAGGCTTTCCTAGCCGTAGTGTTTTCTTTCTAGAAGCTACGCCATTATTTTCTCAACAATAAGGTCAAGCTTATTTCAAAGGTCGATCCACTAAAATACTTATTGTCAAATCTCCACTCAGAGGTAAGATGAATAATTGGATCATATTTTTAAGTGAATTCGATAATGAGTATGTGCGCTAAAAATTAGTAAAGGGACAAGTTGTAGCAGATCAACTATCGTGAGCTCTATTTCTAGGTACCGAACCCTTGAGCTTACAAACTACCAGACGCATCCATCATGTACCTTGAGAAATCTATCATTTGATGACCTATAGACACCAAAATTGGGTCACACTCCCCTTGTTCCTTGTTAAATAATCACCTTGAACACACTCACCTAACCATGACCCCTTTTATCCCTCTAATATTAATTTAATTAATTAAATTAAATTAATCCATGTCCTCACAATATTTATTATTTAATTATCACACCACCACCTCACCTAGTCTCCTCACCCTAGACCTATTCTTAGTATGTTGCCATAACTAACTAAGACCTATCTAAACCCTAAAAATCAAAGCCTACATTCCCTCTAACAACATTCCCGCCTGTTAGAAAAGAAGCTTCCATTCTAATCCACGAAAAGAAACTAACAAGATCTAAGAAATCAAGTAGATCTACCCAGTTTAGTAAACCTAGAAAATCCCACCCTAACCGATCGCTGGTTACCTAAACCACCACCGGTCAACTCGGAACCGTAGTTCGGTTACCATTTATTCCCCAAAACAACCTTATTTTGTGGGTAAGCACATTTAGAGAGGAAGAAATGAGACCAGAGCTACATGCAAGCATAACTAGCATTCACATATGCATCAAACATCCACAGCCAGCATTAGAAGTGATCATAGAGCCACTTGCATTCACGAGAGCATCCTAGGAAGCACCATCACCACATCAAACTCCATCCATCTGATCAACCACCATTTCCATCTAGCCATCAAACTCATACAATAGTAAGTATTTTATTAACCAACATTCATCTACTTTCATTTTAGTAAGCTCTATTACCTCTATTATCAGTTTCTACTTGCATTCCCATTCTCCCATCATTTACCTTCATGAAAACTTGATCATTCCTTCACCCACACCATTAAATTTCTCATACCCAATTGTTAAAGACCTCTGAGTATACCTAATATTTCCATAAACCTTTTCATTGCCCTCTTCATTGCCATTTAGCCTTAGATTTGTCCTTACAAAAAGGTTTTAATAAGTTTTTGTCACCCGATCGACGACGCGCCGGTTACCCATGACCATCATCGGTCCATCCTCAATCGTCATCGAGATACACTATACCGATGTCGGTCTCTGTGTTTTACCCTTAGACCAAGAACAGAGCCTAAATTCCCCACCAAATACCCAAAAATACCAAAACTAGACCTCGACGACCGATGCAGTACTTTACTGACAGAGACCTTCCCTTCAAATTCAATCATAGCTTAGCCTGTTGTGAATGAATTTTCTTATTGTAAGTCGAATGAGATACCTAAATCATTTTAACTACAATAGGATTTCATTTATTGTTAACATTGAATTTTTTAAATAGTGGATTCGACAACCTTAGGAGTATCACACTTCCCATAACTAGCATACGTTAGGTCCATTGTATATGCTATTTAATCTATTTTGGTGGTCTTGTTGTTCATTTTAGGGAGTTCCTCCTAGCCAAAAAGGAAGCTCTCACGATCAGTTGTGGATCAAGAAGTCATATGCGCACAAAACCTTCAACCAGCTTTTATAGGTATTCCTCCTAGCCCTTTTACCCTTATTTGTTTTGTCACATTCAAAGAAATGCTCTAAGAATCAGGTGAAACATTTTGGCATGCCCGGTGGGACCCATTCGGGGTTCCTTGCATTTCTTCATTTCTAGGTGAAAAGTTATATGTTTGTTTCCTTTCTGAAAGGTTCTCACATTAAAATTCTCCCCTAGAATCTTCTCTCCTTTCTATTGTCTCAAAGCAATCATGTTTTGGTGCTATAAAAAGAATTCTTCTTCTCTTTCATTTGTACTACATTAGTGAAAGATCATACTCTCTCATGTTCATATTTTTGTGTCATCAAATTCAATATTTCGATTTGGGCTTTAAAATCAACTGCATTTCATTCTACTTTACTGCATTAGCTCACATTAAATGAGAGAAACCTATATGCTAGAAGTCATGCCCAACTGATGGTTGACAAAAGAATCATCGTAGAAAGCACATTCTCTTTCTCTTTGAGTCTTACCAAACTACACAAATTCAAATTAACACATCTTTCTTAAACAACATCTTACCCGAGAACATTTGTTAGTGATCACACATTTGATTGGCAGGTACTCCCCAACTCGTTGCTCTATGTCGAGTCATTATCTCAGGAGATGGCCCGCCCCCACCATAACATACCTGAAACCTCTCCTTTTAGATATCCTTCTTTGTAGGATGCCTTCCCAACCAAAAATTATGTTCTAAATACACACAGTCAGTCCTTAATAACGTAAGTTGAACAAACATAAAGGAAAGAGCACTCTTAGGATCATATTTTTCTTAGTGTTTCTGCTTGGCTTGTGTTTTGAGGTGAGAGGACACATTCTTCATCTTTTTATTTTCTCCTTGCATGCTCCCCATCATAGTTGGTGTATTCCAACTTCATCTGAGTGTTTTTGGATCCCATTTTCATCATTCTCAGAATTTTGGGTTTGATTCCACACTTGATTTTAAATCACAACCACCTTTTTCTTCATCTTTGTTTCAATTTCACAGTAACCAGTGTTGGTCCAGTGACCATCATCGGTTACCCTTTGACCATCACCAGTTTTACCCAACCAGCATCGGTTTATTGTTATTTTGGTTAACCTACCCAAAAGGACACCTATTTCATATTCTTTGTTGTTCAGAGTCTTTGTAACTCTCCTCATCTTCTCTTGTCCGATTAAAATCCATCTACAACTTATCTACCTGGCAGATTATTAGCCTTTTTCCTTGTTTTGGAAAACTATTCTTTTCCACAATGATCGACACACGGTTACTGTGACTAACATCGATTTATCCTAATCGACATTCGGTTAGCTTTGTGTAATTTTCTAGATGACATTTTTACCTAATCCACCTACCACTACCTGTTTTTCCTATTTCTACTGTATTTCGTGTCATTTTACGTAAAGTAGTCCTACCAAATCGTACTTGTTCACATGGTGCTAACTCATAGCCAAGCCAACACCCTCATATTCCACACTAGTTGTCAACCACTCCCACCTAGTCCTTCACCACCTTCCATTCTATCACCCATGGATCCTACCCAACCTATCACTATCGCCACAAGTGATGAGGAGTTAAATGACTCCTTGACTAGAACCCTGCCGCCTTATAATTCTATCTTTCCCACTCATCCACTTGAGATGCCTTGGGTCAGTTGATATACAAAATGCCCGTATCTATCCCCCGATTCTCGTTCCTACTTCCACGTTAGTCCCTCATAGCTCCGTACTACCCGCACTTACCTCACCCCCGGTCATCTCGCAGCTAGGTCCTATACTGTTATGACCGCCGTGTTGCCACATCTATTGCACCATGCATCCACTATACCTTCACAACCACCCATAACATAACCTCATCCGCACCTATTGTCTCGAGATATACCCATAAGAACACAACCACCCCTAGTGTTGATGACCCCTACCCCATTTCAAAACATTGTCCTTTCTATTCCACAGTCCTTATCCCCCATCGCTACTAGGGTTACCTCACCTTTCCATCTCCATATGCATATTATCAACCAGCCTCCCATTTCATCTCTCATTCATTCTAGGTACATACCCCCTATCTCACTCCCTCATTCTCAACCTACCTATGCGGCATCGCCATACACTGGAATGCCACCTCCTTCATATGTCCAACATCAACCCTCTTATGCTACAGGAGGTACCCATCCATCACCACCTACCAATGACCTCATCAAGTTAATGATGGACAAGATGCAGACATTGGAGGAATCGGTTTCCAGCTCACGCAACTCTCTCACCTACGATGAAAGTTACAATGAGCCCATACACCCATCCATTCCTATTCATCCATATCCCATACATTGGGAGATGCCTAAATTTAACCACTTTAACAACAAAGAGGACCGCAACAACATTTGTAGTCTTTCAAACATGGGTGTTATCTAATCGCCCATGATGACGCTTTGCTTATGAGGACCTTTCCCATGTCTCTAACCAGGCCCACGTTGGATTGGTATAGTGGGTTACCTAGACATTCTATCTAATCATTTAATCAGGTAGCCCAAGCCTTCTTGGATCACTTCTCCATCAGTGTTGTTAAGAAGGTTACCATGATTAACCTCTACTCTACGTGTCAATATGATGATGAGTCTATCACAAATTTTGTCGCTCATTGGTGTAGCTTGATCAATCAACTCACATTCCAACTACCACAGACCGAACTCATAGAGCTCTTCACACGGGCTTGTGCTAGACATATTTCATCGACCCTATAGGTGCAAACTTTCTGAACCTTCGATGAGGCATTCACCATGGCATGAAAGCTAGAGATTCACGCAATCGAAGAAAATAAAATCTAACTACAAAATAAGAATTGACATTTAAGTCAAATGATACCTCTTCTTCTTTGAAACCACAAAATAATTATTCAAAAGCCAAGGGAACCTCTAACACGGTGGTACTCAAGGCCGACCAGATCATCCATCAAATTAGGCTAAGCCCTCATCTAATCTTTTCATGTCCATAATTTTCAATTTAGACGAGAACAAATGGAAATACACCCTAATTGGGGAGCCTTATTCTTCTATTTTAGAAAATCTCATTAAAGCTGGGACCATCACCCTTCCGCCTATAAAACCACACACCGGTTTTGATCCCACTCACCCACACTGCGTAGTACAAAGAGAATGACTTCTCGTAACTATCATTGGGTAAAGGTCATAATGATGGTAATTGCATCACATTCAATAACATTATCCGAGAAATGCTTCGAGAGTGGTGAATTAGTCTTGGATAATCCGAACGAACCTATCAACCAAAACCTACACATCTTCAAGAAACCATTTCTAATCACACCCCTTCTTATGACCAAATGGAGAGACCTCAACTAATTATAAGCAATACCCGTGAGGTCCATGCTATTTTTAGTGACACAGATTGCTTCCCAATTACCTCATATTACTTCCATAGAGGAAATCCTAGCATGAAGTCCTCCACCTACACATGAACCCACTTCACTTATTTCTCCACCCACAAAGGAACACCCTTCGTATCCTCCCTCACCTGTGAAGGAGCCTTCTGTTAATATAGAGACCACTTCACCTTTGGATTCTCCACCTAGAGAGATCACCAATTATACTTATCAAACCCATGGGAGACACTTGTTCATCTCCTCCACCCATAGAGGAGTACCCATCAACTCCTCCACTTATCAAAGATCCAATAGAAATGTCGTTACCTCTAGGTGACCATTCTCCATCAGCCACCCAAGACCCTATTGACTTACTTTCGGCTCTCTTACCCACAGAGGATGAAGCTAGTGATTTCCTATTTCTAAAACACATTTTACGGGAATCACCATTGGATCCACATCAACCTCACCCACAATAGTGCCATTCTCACGCTTAGCCGATCACCTGGATTATGTTGATAGAGCCTTACTTTGGGGGCGTCTTCTACTTCTTGTCTCAACACAAATGTAGATGTCACTCACTGACACCTCCACTATCTATCCAAAAGTGTTTCGGCTGACCAAACCAAACACAACCATAAATATCACAAATTCTACCATAATACCACTCATTTGCTCAACTTACGCCTACCCATAAGCCAACATGCATCTACATCCCAATCCACACCTACATCATCTTCCTTGCCTAAACCTATTACTACTTTGGGGATCATCCCAATGGATAACCTTACTCATCCACCCATCAAATTAGATTTAGCTACGTCCTCCAAAACTAACACCAAATTTAACCTGACCCCTAAACAGAAGAACCAATCCCCTAGATTTCATACCCCAACCTCACCAATCACACCCTCATCACCTTCACCCCTTTCATCCATCCTAGGACCTCACCCCTCGACCCTGGATAAGAAACCTCCACCCACTGGTAAACCAAGAACACAACAACCCATTTCTCCCTCGCAGACCTCTAATATACCCAAGCACCCCACATAACCTCCGCCCACACCTGTAACCTTTTTACCACCCATACCTCCAATATTGTCAATAACTTCTTCACTACCCACGACACTTTCTTTCCTTTCCCTTACACCACCTACCCGACCTATGCCATCTACCTCCACAACACCTCGGTTACCCCCATGGGTAACCCACCCTCTTCCACCATCCACTTTTCCCTCTACATCTTGTACACCCATATCACCTTTACCCAAGAAGGTGCAACCTAAAGAAAAAATGCTACCCTCCAATAAGGTAGTTAAACCAACCACACACTCTATTGCCAGTTCATCTACCATGCCCCTACTTAAGCAGACACGACCAACACCTACGACCACACCACACAGCAAGTTAGTAGCCCAGCCCATTCCCCCTCTTGCAAAGACTCTTCCTATACAACCAAATGCACCTACACCCAAACCCACATTCACCTCCCATTGTGATCCACTAGTGGGGTCCTATGCCAAAATTTCAACCAACCTCCTCAAAACTTCCGTCATCACATTACCGCCTCTTAGACCTTACAACCCACTCAAACCAAAACCAAAAGGGTTTGACAAAACCAAAATTTGCACCTACCATCGTGTGCTAGGACATGATGTAGAGGACTATAAGGCTTTGAAAGCTGCTCTTGTCAGTTGTGTCCTCCTGAAGAAAACTTTGATGATGATGACCTTCTCGATGAGGACCCCATTTCACCAGCACCAATTTCCACAGTTCTTCCCTCATTGCCTACTCAGTGACCAAAATCTCCACCCCCACAACTCTTAGATCCATCCCCAAGATTTGAAATTAACATGGTTTGTATCAGAGAACTTGCCAAACCCCCACCCAAATGTTAGTGTGCCCAACTCATTTCACAAGGTTCCTTCCCACCTCTTAGCTTCTACCCTTCCTGTCATTATACCTTTCATGGCTCACCTACTTCATCCACCTCCCACCTCAAATCAACATGATCCGTGCATTGCTTTGCCCGTTCTCGAAGGAAGGACAAAGGTAAGGAGAAAGCAAGTGACCCACCAACCAACCCCATACCCAACATACCATCTACACCCACACCTAAAGTCACTATCCATAGCCCCACATATTCTATCTCTAATGGGGTTACACATCACGCGATGCTCAAACAATTACACCAATCCTCCCTCAAAATGTCTCTATATGACCTCATCCAAACCTCTAAATCCCATCGTCAAGCTCTCATGGAGGTTCTTCAATCTATTGAGGTTTTACCCAATGACCCCACACTCGTAGCCTCCATTATCACACCCCATCATGTAGCCTCTCTCACCAAATTACCACCTTCTTCTACACCTCCACCTACTCACCAAGTAGCCACCCTCAGATTCTCAGATGAAGAGATCACACCATACCATATTGATGACTTTATCCAACCATTTTCATCTTTGTCCATATTGATAATATTTACGAAGTGTTATGATTGATGAGGCGCTAGCATTAACATCATCTCTCCTCCCATGCATTTGACCAAATGTGCATACCTGAAAATTGCATGCATAAACATCCCGTCATGTTGCATTCGTTTAGTGACGCTATCACCTCTACATGTAACATTCCCATTTTAAGACTTTAGAAACAAGGGATTTTTTTTTTTACATAATGTTCTTTGTTCTAAATAAAACATCATTTAGAACACACATTCCATGCCAATCAATCTCATAATAGATAACCATATGCAGCTATAAATGACTTGGTGATCCACCGATCTATTCATTTCATAACTCGGTGATCTACCGATCTATTTATGTTAACTTTAAGTATTGAATACTTATCATATACTTCGTATACTTGGTTTTCCTACCCAAAACCGGGTACTGAGTGATCTATTTAAAGAACCTATCTGAATATTTTTTACCAATATTCATCTGACATCACGTTGCTTTAAACTAGGTGACATAGGACAATGCAACCAATAACTTGTGATACTTTGGCCAAATATTTTCAACATATTATTTATGTCACTATTCCTAGATGACATACTCATCATTTCAGAATACGTCCTTCACCTCACTCATCTGTTATCTAGAATGGTCTTTACTGACTACTGTTAGTCCACTTGTCCAAGGTTTAACCCTAGTCTAGGTTACAACATAATTTATTATAGGAAGATGCTCATGATGACTTAGGGTATATGGGCATACTTAGTCGACCCTAGTCAACCAAATGTGCCAAGGTACCCTAAGTCATAAAAGGGCTACTCCCTATCCTAAACATGCTAATAACAAACCTAGAGAGAAACTATGTTCAAGTCAGATGTGTGTAGATCTGGATGATCAATGCAGAAGGGTGTTGCCACATGTCAACTGCATCGTTGTATTCTCGAGAAGACCCAAGTCTTCTTGAAAGTACAACCCTATAGTTGGTGTGTGCCAACATCCTACAAAAATTGCCTCATCGAGATGTACATACCCCTAGGAGGTTATTAATGTTTAATTAATTTGGATTATAAAACAGATTACAACATCCATGCTAAACCCTAATCCAAAACTCCTTAAGTTCTTGTTCCATACTTGAATCAATTAAGCATTGAAGAACTTCCTTTAACTCATGATTGCTTTTAATGTTTGTTTACTTAGTTTAACAAGCAGTTAACCAAAACAGGACAACAATATCATAAGTTTCAATATAATGTAATTTAACCATTCAGGGAGGTATAACAACCACATAGGTCCAACTAAGTAGAATTCATACAAAATGAAGTCTAATGATTAATAATCATATCTCCAATCCTTTTTGGTTTACATTCATTTGAGAGAGGAAGAGTCTTCCTCTACATGATTAAGTGTTAGGGTTTATCCTTCACAATTCTATAGTTCATACTACATGTTCATTACACATCACATTACTATGTTAAATTGTTTAGATAATAAACATCATCTTATGCAACTTTACAAGCTGCATCTTATAGGGAAATTGAACTAACTCCCTTTATCCATCTTATCAAAGGATAACCAAATAAACATATAAATAATATGAAGAATATCAACAAGATAGAACTTCCATCTCCTTTATAAAAGTATGAGATAATTTACACAACCAATGCAAGTAAATATCAACTCGCAATTCCTCATTATAAACTTATATATTTACAAGACTATGCACTTTAGGCATACTGCATAACAATAGCCTTCATTCTAAAAAGTATACAACTTTTCTTTTTCAATATAACTAAAGAATGAATTAGAATTCTTTACAAAGAATCAGGCTTATATCAACCAATGCATCATATAATTTTTTTGCCTTCTTTTATCACTTACGATGTCCATTTGCAAAAATTGCTAGCATGGGTCAATTCAATGAACTAAGCATGATAAGCACTAAGCATTAAAATGAAGTGCATTCCACTAATTGTTTCATTAAAACAACTCTGCTTTAATGAGACAATTAATATATCATACAATAAGCATAAGTGATACCAACCAGAAAAGAAGTACAATAATAAATCTAGATCCACTTTTAAGAGAAGAGCATAATATAATCCACAACATCTGTCTTAAAACTTAAAGTTTAATTGATCCTATCAATTACCTTTAAACAAACAATAGATCTTACCATCCCATTATATCATAATTCTATCTAATAGAATACAAAATTTATCTTTTCTATAAGACAAAATAAGTGTTTACAACATGGTTCATTTTAGGATGATTCATCTAAATCATAAACAAAGAATAAAAAGAACCATTACGTACCATACCCAAACTCAAAACATATGAAAAATAGATCAGGTTCATAACATGAATTAACTATTTCCTTTCAAGGATAACAATCTTATAAATTCAAAATTTAAGATATACATCTAAGAAAAATTCTATATCAATCCAAGAGGGTATAGAGAATCAAAACATTTTAACCGAAAATCTAGTTCTACTTATGCATGTTATAAGTTATCATTCAAAGATCTAAAACCAACGTTCAAAAATCAAAGTAGTCCCATATAGAAGTTAATCTCTACTCTAGTTCACCCAAAATATAGAGTACAAGAGATAAAACCTATTTCTATCCATCCAAATAAAGCAAGGCTTAGTTCAATAACAATCGATCAAACAAGTATACATTCACTTATCAATAGAACCGACTTAGCTATTATCTTTCTACATCATTACAACAAATGATTCTCGTGTTCAAAGAAAATTTGTAGAGAGCCATGGATTTGGGGTAAAGAACCTCAAAGCTTTGCTAACTCAACCATGCACCATCAGATTAGAGCTAAACAAGAGAAACTAACATAAAAGTATTATAACTTTGACAAAAACATCAAAAACTAACATGTATACTACTCTCTACTCTATGAAAGCTTATTAAAATTGAACCTAGTTTAGATCCTAAGCAATCAAATTATGTGTTGTTTACTCCCAAACATAGTGAAGAGATCTCTCCAAGTTGGCTACATGGCCAAGATTTAGATCTTCCCTTACTAACTATATTTGGAATGGATGGATGCAAGATGGAGGAGCTCTTAACAATGGATTATGGCCAAGATCCAAATGTTCTATAGCTTAAAGCTATCACAAATGGTTTCTAATGCCTTTCCAAAGTGTTTGAGAGTAAAGTTGTAAGTCTGAATGGGAGGGGTGACCCTTCTATTTATAGTTTTCCACTTGGGAGAGTTTAGAATTTGGGTGCATGTGGGACTAAAGCTCTTTTAGATTAGATTAGGATAAACATGCTTTAGGCTTAGTTAAGATTGGTTTAGGCTAGTTAACTAGGGTTTAGGCTAGTTAAAATTGATTAGCAAGTGATTAGAGACTCATTGAGAGTTGGGAGGGGTCTGGATAACCAATTGTGACTGATAGATAGCCTAGGAAGCCAATAGAAGTGGTCTAGAGAGAACTAGGGAGATTCTGAATGGTCGAAAAGGAGGAATGTTTAGCTAATAAGAGAGATATTAACCAAATTAGATGATTATAGGAAGAATATGACCAAGAAGGTGTCGTAAATGGGAATCCGAGAATGGAGCGAAGAATGGGAATTAACGAAGTATCGTTAATTGGTTAAATTGGATGAAATGCTAAGTGTAAGCATATTTTAGGTGTCTACTGATTTGAAAAAGTAGACCAACAAACCATAAAGAAATCACCATCTCTTAAAAGAATCAAGTGTAGAGAAGTTCAATAAATAAACTTATCCAAATGACAGAGAAAAGAGATCTCTATCAGGAAAGGTCCATATAATTATTCGTTACATTACTTAACAAATGAATTCCTATTCAATTCAATTCAGAACGAAAAACACATTACAGTCCCAAAAATAACATACTGATCCCAAGAGAATATATATTTCCTCTCTCTTTAAAATACCCAAGAACTCATTCACTGTATCCAACAAGAATAGAATCCCGAAACAGTAAGCTAACAAGTTCAGAAGTATCCACAAACTCAAGGACTGAAGTCTCTTTAAAATGCTTCAACAACTTAATATGAAGAGTAAGTAGTTTGTGATTCAAAAAGAACTATACACAAAACAACTGAACGGAGAAAGTAATCCTTCCCTTATAAATTCAGTGTATAAGGGTAATAACTCAACCTTCCAATGAGACCCAAAACTTATTTTAAAGGATCTGAAGAGAGAGCAAGAAACCCAAAAATTTTAAGTCACAAAAATGTCCCATTCTTACCTCCAATGCAACTGAAATAGAAAACCAAAGAAAGAATTTCACAACCTCAAAATTGTGACAGAGGAGACTTAGTTTCAAACAAAACAGTCAACCTAGAACGTGGGTTTCCTCAAACAGAGGGGAAAAGAATATCCCTAAATTTTACGCCATTACCATCTCGAGAAGAAGATACAATCTTAAAAAAGAAAAATAACATTCATTTAAAGAAGAGGTTCGGTTTAAGATCTCGAAGAGATTACCAAAAAACTCAGCCAAACTATCTCCTAGTTTTCTTGTGGGTAAGCTGTTCCATAAAAGAGGTATAAGCTTTAAAATTTTAATACAAGTAAAACCCAACACAAAAATACCATAACAGAATCGAATTCGTTGATTCAATTAAAATTTCTTAACACTCAAGTACCAAATATGAGTACAATTTTTAACACGAGCTTCACACAAAAGTTCATAACTTCACAAGTAATAAAATATGAGTACAGTGCCAAATACGAACTTCAAGCAACAATTCAAGGTTGCATAAGTTTCCAAACACCTGGGTTCATAACAAAAATGAAGCTCCAACACAAGTTTATATCAAAACACGAAGCCCAAATACAAGATCAAACGGAACTCAAGATTTCCTTAAATTTCAGAACCCTATATTGCAACGAAGGCCTGTTCAAAACACAACAACCTCGAATGCAAGTTCCAGAATGAAAAACAGAGCTACGAAACAAGTTTTGCATACAAGCTTCACATGCATGCTATCATTGAACTTGCACAGAGAAAGAGTTTCCAAAACAACATTATTTAAGCCATGGATTCATATCCAAAAATCATAGAGATTCATAAAATCATGCAAGTAATCAACCAGACAAATCATGCAAATATTAATAAGCATAAGAGTAGAGTTATTCTAATGAATCATTTAGAAGAAAGCATGAAATCTTAATGGGTAGAGCCTATCATGCTTGATAGTGCTTTTTCCAAATCGAAGGATACTTCCAACCAAGCTTCCAACTCTTTTTCTCCTCCACGAAAGATCAACAATCAAACATATTTTCTTCCTATGCCTCATATACTTTCCTTTGATAAAAAATAGACCATAGAAACCAAAAATAACTTTGAAGTGAAGGTCAAACTACTGGTTCAAAGAACTAGATAGCTCCATGTAGAGAAAAATTTGCAATGCATGCAAAACCAAACAACCTCCCACAAACCCACCTTCCAAGTTTCCAAGACGGTTTACACACAAAACCAAGGTCCATCAATGCCATTAATTCCAAATTTCCCACTTATCTTTCCTTGCCACCACCTCCTAAAATTGGCGAATTCCAATTCCATCCAAACATGCAATTCCATCTTTAATGGAGCTTCCATGTATGCCTCCACTATAGTAAACTATCCCCTGTGCAAAACTGGTAGTACCACCATCCATTAAACCCTATCAACTCACTTAAATGCCATTAGAACCGTTGCCTTAGAGACATGCGACCCTTAGGTTCCCTTTCAATAGTTTAGGATGGATCCCATAAAACTTAGGTTAGTCTAACAATAACCACCTTAGGTCTTAATTTTGGGGTTAGCACACCAGGTTGTATAGACAATATATCATATCTAAGCATACATGCAAATAAAAGTGGATATTCTACCAGAAGAATTATATAAAACAAGAGACATAAATCAACACCATATTTAACGTGGTTCACCTAGTGTGGGCTACATCCACCAAGAAACAAGCCAATCTATTATCCAAAGCTTTGACAAGATATACAATGAAGATTTACAATCTTCTACACTTCTCAGATGTTCAGTACTTTCTTCCTTCAAGATTTTTGATTCTTCACCAAGAATTCTCTCTCACATAATTATCTTGTAATTATGATCAATCCTCTCATTCTAAACCCTAGCTTTATGCTTTAAATAGTCGTTTAAGACTTTAGGGCACTTAGCCATGCAATTACATTCATTAAATCTATTCCAATGCTAAAAATAGAAATAAATCCCGAGAGTTAATTAAAAACTCGTCGCACAGGTAACCGATGCCAGTTCTACCCAACCGTCGCGGTTCCAACTTGCCCTGACCGATGCCGGTCACACTCTAACCGATGCGGCGTCACAACTTCTAAAGCAACTCTATTTGCATGCTAAAACATGAGTAATTTAGCTCCATACTCAACAATCTCCCACTTGGAGATTAATTACTGCACCATACCTGTACAACATCATTCTTGGATCCTCCTAAGCTTTGTTTCTTCCTCTTCAAGTTTCAAACTCGAAGACCAACATAAGTGGAGTGTAGCTCCAAATTCTCCTTTTCTAATGGCTTTGTTAACATATCTGCAGGGTTCTTGCTTGTATGAATCTTTTCTAGATTCAATTGTCCATCCTCCAATACTTACCGTATGAAGTGATATCTCAACTAAATGTGTTTCATTCTCGAATGAACTGCACTCGATCAGCCACTGAGCAGGTTTACAATTACTTTTCTCCTTTCCCAACTCTTCCATGAACCTACTCATCCATATCATCTCCTTGCTACCCTCTGTAGCTGCAACATACTCTGCCTCTGTAGTAGAAAAAGACACAACCTTTTGCAATCTCAAAATTCAGCTAATAACCTTCGCTCCACCTACTGTGAAAATATATCAAGTAGTACTCCTCTTACCATCCAAATCTCCAGCCATATCTGAATCAACATAGCCACGTAATGAAATATCCAAACCTCCATAGCATAACTGCATGCTAGATGTCCCTTTCAAATACCTGAGTATCCATTGGACTACTTTCCAATGCTCTTTACTTGGATTAGCCATATATCTACTCACAACTCCCACTGCTGTGCAATGTCTGGTCTTGTACAAACCATAACATACATGAGACTTCCAAATGCTAAAGCATATGGCACTTGTGTCATGTATTTGACCTCCTCTTATGATGAAGGACACTGATCTTTACTCAATTTGAAGTGTCCAGCCATAGGTGTGCTAACAAGTTTTACATTCTGCATGTTGAACCTTTCTAACACCTTGTAGATATAATCCTCCTGAGACAAATACAATTTCTTGTTTTTCCTGTCTCTATGTATTTGCATGCCAAGGATTCTTTTTGCAGCTCCCAAATCCTTCATTGCAAATGTGTGAGCTAGCTTTCTCTTAAGCTCACCAATGTCCTGCATACTAGATCTTGCAATAAGCATATCATCCACATACAAAAGAACAAAATAATATAGATCCCATTTTCAAGCTTCTTGAAATAAACACAATGGTCAGATTCACATCTCAAGTAACCATGCTCATGCATAAAACTATCAAACCTCATGTACCATTGCCTTGGAGCTTGCTTGAGCCCATATAGGATCTTTTTCAACATGCACACTAATTTCTCCTTACCCTTGACTTCATACCCAAGCGGTTCTGCATATAAATCTCTTCATCCAAATCACCATGAAGGAAAGCCATCTTCACATCTAGTTGGTCTAAATGCAAATCTTCTCTTTATCAGAATTAAACTCAATACAATACGAATAGAAGTCATCTTAACAACGGAGAAAATATTTCACCAAAGTCAATACACGCCTTTTGTGAAAATACCTTACTACAAACCTTACCTTGTACCTTTTCGTCCACCCTCTTCTTCCTTAATTTTGTAAACCCACTTGTCTCTACAATGTTCTCTTTCCCTCTGGCAATTTAACCAAATCCCAAGTTTTGTCTGCAATTCTTGTTGGTCATCAAAAAGGACTTCAAGAAGAGAAATAGTCAGGGGACAAGAAGTCCCTCCTCTTTAATGGGAGAGGTTCCCTTATTCAGAAACGAACCTATTTACACATATACAAAGCATGATTTTCTTGTGGAACTTGGATATTATGAAAGTGTTTTCTATAAGGATCATCAATTACAAAAGGACTGAGGAATGAAAATGCGAGAACGAGAAGAAAGGCACCATTCAGAATTATAGATGACAGAGTAATTCCTTATGCATGCGAGGGTACAATGAATTGGAATAAGATCATTTGTATCACATTAATAAGATGAAATTTGAAAAGACACAAAGTTCTGTAAATAACATTTACAAGAATACAAAGCTTCTCAGCATAATACAGACAAATGATCTAACAAGATTAAATGAATAGCTTGGGAATAAAGGAAACCAGATAGACAAAGAATGAAAAATCATACGTATTGATTTCTTTAAGATTTATTTACACTTTGAGAAAATAATCCAAGTTCCTTCCTCCTTTAAAAATGGTGAGGAGAGGCCATTATATAGTTTACAAATCAGTTACTCCCGCTAACTACTTCTTTTAACTAATGATTAGTTAAAGGGTTGTAAATCGCAACACCCCAACTAAATAAAACAAATATGAGAGAAAGAAGGAGAAGAATCGGAGAAGAAGACAAGCATTTAAGATTGGGAGGGACCCACCGATTTTAAGATCCACTGTCTGAATCTCTTCAACACCTCTCGCTATGTCTCGCCTCATGGGACGATGTGTTGGCGGTGGCATCTAACTTGGCAATGAGTTCTCCATGCACATTCGTTAGTTCGCTTGAGTCGGATGAAATGAGCTCCGCATGAGAGCACCGTGTGTACGCATTGTATCTTGAAATTGGGAAGCCACCTGCAAATGCCAAGCCACTGTCATGAATCATATGTGCCATAGTGAAGGGTTTGCATCTGTCATCCTTTCCCAAAAATCCCCAAAATCAAGGTGGTGAACTTCACGGTTCTTGATATCGGGAACAGCATGATTCGAGTGGTGAAACTTGTTCCACTTCCGGAATTTGATCTTCATGTTGATAGTAACTCGAGAGAAAAGTCGCAAGCTAGACTTGGGATGGAATCGTAAGGGAAATGGATATGCGCACAAAAATTTTGGTTGCAAGGGTTCGAGCAATAGATAGCATGAAAGCAGTGTGCAAAAATGCATAGGGGGTAGTTCATTTGAAAAGCAAGATATTCGGGTAGAGTGGGAAAAATTAGCACGAATGGCACTTGGTTCATTTGGGACACGAGGGATGTGAAAGCGTGAAGTACGTGGTTCACCGATTGGGCGATGCGGGAAAAGATGCACAAATGATTTTGGGACATGCGGGACGAAAGTACACGGAATACGTGAAACAATCGAATCGGGCTAAAAGGGAACAATGGGTCCGGGGCGAACTTGGGACATGCGGGACGAAAGTACGTGGAATACGTGGAATCGCCTTGAATCGGGCGAAAAAGGAACAACAGTCCGGGTGAACTTGGGACATGTGGGACAAAAGTTCGACGGGCCGAAAAGAACGGACTTCGGGTAAACCGCCGATCGGGAACAAAGAGCCCAAGTGAACCTAGGAAACGCAGGAAAAAAATGTTTGACACGCCCGAAAAACACACAAAATGACCCAAAAATGTAGTTTTTCCCAATTTCTTGACTTTTCACATTATCGGGACAACAAAAAGATACTTAACCTCAAAATTTTAATTTTGACTTCTTAAAAGCGGGAATTTTGAGTGGACAACGGTGGCTCCTTCCTGGGATGACTTGGCATAAATTCAAAGAATGAGACAAGGCAAGAATTTAGACAAACTTCGGAGAAGTAGACCAAGACCTTATCCATTGGGCCACGAAACAAAAAGCAAACCAATACAGAAGACAACACCCCAAACAAACAACAACACACAAAAACAAGGGAAGGAAAAGAGAACACACACACTATACAGAATATACACAGGACTCCCTAATCACCTATGACTTAAATAGTTTCAGGTACTACCCACTATAAGGAAGTGGGAGAGAAGAACCATCCATATGATCAAGGTAAAAAGAATTCTTACCAGTGAAGTGCCTGATCTTGAAAGGTCCGAGCCAAAGAGAATCAAACTTGCCATGGCTGCCACGAGGTTCATGCCTTTTATCCCAAAACAAAAGCAGTGTCTCCAACTTTGAAATCCTCGAACGACTTTCTTATCAAACAATACCTTTAATTTATGTTGGTGAGTAGATATCCTATCAAAGCAACTTCCAATCGTCCTCATTCAATTTGTGAAGATACATGATTCTCTTATCCAAAGAATCATTAAACCGGTATCTTCAATGGCCTTCATCAAATGTAGAGCAGAAGCTCCACTGTAACTAGAAATTGGGCCTCCACTCCATATACTACCTAAAAAGGATACATCCCAATGGCTCTCTTAGGTGTGATCCTATCTTCCCAAAGAGCATCATAGAGTTTCTTGTGCCAGTTCCGTTGGGATTCATTGACTAATTTCCTTATTATGGCCACCAGATTTTTATTTGTTGATTTTGCTTGTCCATTTCCCTGAGGATAGTAATCTAAGGAGTGAGCTAGGGAGATGCCATATCCATAGAAAAAATCCATCATCTCAATTGAAGAAAAATTTGAAGCATTATCTGTCACAATCTTGTTTGGCACACCATACCTTATCAAGATGTTTTCTTTGATAAAACTGCATACTACTTCTGAAGTAGTACTCTTTACTAGAATGGCTTCTACCCATTTGGTGAAATAATCTATGGCAGTTAATACGTGGGTATGACCAGCACTAGAAGAGGGATTAAGTGTTCTAATGAAATCTAAACCCCATTGCTGAAAAGGTTCTTCGATCACAACCTGGTCTAAGGGGCAAGGAGGCCAATTTGGGTGCGCCCACGAAAGTCGACAAGCCTCACATTTATCAACCCGTTTTGATGCATCCTTGAACAAGGTAGGCCAGTAATATCCTCCACGAAGTATTTTATGAGCAGTGACAGTTGATGAGTAATGCCCTCCACATGCCTGATCATGAAAAGCTGAGAGTAGCTTCTTCTGCTGCTCCTTGTCCACACATTTCAAAAACCTTCCATCTAACCCACACTTAAACAAGGAATTTTCCCACAACACATATTGGGTTGATCTCAGTTTAACGGCTCTCTTCTCTTTGGCAGTCAAATGAGAGGAGAAGTCTCCATAGGTGAGAAAGTGAGCGATATCAGCATACCATTCATCAACTGAGCTAAGAAACAGAATGGTAGGAAGACCATCTTTATCCTCCAGTAACTCATGTCTAGCTCCTTCAGTGATGAGTTCACACAGGCCTTTTCCACGGACGAGCTTGGTTGGTTTGATGTCAATATCATATTCTTGAACCTTGGCCACCCAGTTCCCTCTCTTGGATCCAAATTCCTGCTGTGTGAGAATTGACTTGATAGTTGTATCCGGTACCAACACCGTGGAGTGAGAGTTAAGAATGTAAAAATGAAACTGCTTGACAGCTTTAACCACTGCAAAAGCATGTTTTTCCATTATGGTGTATTTTAACTCATGATTTTTAGAATATAGCTCATAAATGCAATTGGGAGTTCGTGCTCATTAGAATCTTCCTGAGTCAAAACAGCAACCAAGGTGTTATCCGTGGCATAGCAATAGATAATGAAATCTTTGTTGAAATCTGGACATGCTAAAACAGGAGTTTTAGCAATGGCCCTTTTAATACCTTCAAAGGCTTCTTTCCCTTCAGGAGACCAACCAAAAATTTGTTTTCCTTTCATCATTTGGGAGATATTCAAAGTTAGCTCTGCAAAATCAGGGATGAACCTTCTCAAAAAGTTGATCTTACCAAAGAAAGAGTGCACTCCCTTTTTGCTGGTTGGAAGAGGAATTTGTTGAATAGCTTGAACTCGCTCAGGATCGATTTTTATACCATCTTTGGAGACAACGTGCCCCAATAATTTCCCCTCCGTGACACAAAAAATAGATTTCTTAGGATTCAAAGAGATCCCATGTTCTCTACATCTTAGCAGAACTGTCTCTAGATGCTGGAAATGATCCGCCCTTGTTTTAGAAAATACAGTCAAGTCATCAAGGTATACGACGATACACTTTCCTTTCAAACTTCCAAAGGCCAAATCCATAGCCCTCTGAAAAGTGGCACCTAAGATTGATGAGCCCAAAAGGCATCCTTTTGTAAGCAAAAGGTATCCCGAAGGGTAGTGAAAGCTGTTTTGTGTTGGTCTGCGTGGTATTAAATTCTACCTGGTTATATCCTGAGAATCCATCAAGCATAGATAACATTTTGGATCCCGTTACTGCTTGCAAGACCTAATCCATCATAGGTAAGGGATAATTATCTTTCAAGGAAGCTTGATTTAGATTCCTGAAGTCAACACAGATACGAATCTCACCATTTTTCTTTCTAATGGGCACAATATTGGCAATCCATGTTGAATTATGGATAGGAAAAATGATTTTGGCTTTCAACAACTTCTGTATTTCTTGAAAAATGGTGTCAGCTATTTTAGGATTGTATTGCTTTTTCTTCGTTTAAAAGGCTTAATCCCAGGTTTGAGAGGGATAAAATGCTGCATCTCCTTTGGTTGGAAAGCTTTTAAATCTTCATAGGAATAAGCAAGAACATCCTTATACTTTTTCAAAAGACTCATTACCTTCTTCTTTTCTTCTGGGTGCAACATTTTCCAATGTTCACGAGTTTAGGATCAGTAGAACTCCCAATATTGATTTTGTCATATTCGGCTGATTGTTGGGGTCTAGTAGAAGCTCTAAACTTTACATACCTATCGTGTTTGTCAAACAATTTTTCTAAACTCACCAATCCTTTTGGAATCTTGTTTCCTTTGAGTTTGATACATCCATCCGATCGACCGCATCTTCTTCATGGGTGGCTTCTTCGTTAAAGGGCACACTTTCACGAGGCAAATTATCACTTCCTTCAAAGTACAACTATTCAAAATTATCCTTGAGTTCTAAGAAAGAAAGCAAGTGTTGATCATTATTGAAAACTTGCCAGTTACTTGTATTATCAGGTACACTGGGTCTATGGATCATCTCGATGGTGAACTTATCTTGAGAAAAGTCAGGATGAGGTATAAGCAATGACCCTGAGACTGCTAGTGAATCAGCCCTGGTATTCTTCTCCCTAGGCACTGCTTCGATGGAGAAGGCGTCAAGAAATTCAATGGAGTCCCAAACCTGATTCCTGTAATGTTTCAACCTTCCATTCTTTACCTGGAAGAGGTTTCTAACTTGCTTGATAATCAATTCTGCATCCCCACGAGCTAGAAGATTCTTCACACCTTGTTCTTTTGCCACCTGGAGTCCAAGAATGAGAGCTTCATACTCTGCTGTATTATTGGTATTTTCAAATTGCAACTTGAATGAGAAAGGATGAATGTTTCCTTCAGGCGACACCAATATGACACCAGCTCCAGAACCAGCTGAAGAACAACTTCCATCAAACTCTAATATCCAAACATCATTAGGATCTTTAGGTGAGACTTTGGGGAGTTGGATTTCTTCTGGAGACATAATCATGTAGTTGCCATGCCCCATATCCTCATAGAGTATTTGTGCTTTGGGATCATTAGTTTTTGTACAATATACTCAGACTGCTTCTCAGGCAGCAACTTCTTCATTTTCCCATTAACAGGTATGAGGGCATGTGACCAATCCATTTGAATTTCTCCACCCACATCCTTATAGAAGTTCCTGCTTAGCAACAACTTTGTATGAAGCAGGAATATTTGCTACTAGAATAGTAGCCAAAACTCTCTTCTCTCGGCAAAGTGGCAAAAGCCACTTGTGCATCCTTAATTCTTCCGACCAAGGGCACTTCCTTACTCTCCATGGAATAACAAGATCCGTAAGTGCGTGTGAGAGTCAAGCCTAAGGCATGAGCTACTTTGGTAGGCATTACATTGTCTGATGCTCCTGAGTCTATGATGTAATTACTGAGCCTATGGCCAGCTATAAGGAGTGTTACATAGAATGGTTTGATTTTGTCATTGGGTGAGGTGACGGTGGGCTGGCTGCGTGATTAGGCCGTCAGTGCGCGAAGGAGTGGGTAAAAGGCCTTTAGAGGTATTTTTAGAATGGGAATTGACAAAGTGAATCATTTTAGCAAAAGCCTTGGGATGGGTTTGATAATATTCAGCCTTTGAGATTTGAACCTTAGTCTTTTTTAAGTGATCAATAATATCGAAAGACCCAGAAGTGGATGGGTTATCATCACTTGAGATCCTAGGTTTATCAATTTTAGGGGAAAAAGAAGTAACTTTAGTAGCAGAATTGACAGGACTCACCTTTGGTGTAGATGAAATGGGGATCGGAGATCCTCTTTTTACAATTACAGGGATAGTTGTTTGCTCCTTAGATTTCTTGGTGGGCTGCATCACTTTCTCCCTCTGATTTGTCTACTCTCGAGTCATGACAGCGTATGATTCGCTATTCATGTCTACTACTACTTCGTCATAATCATCCCCTTCATCAATGCCTTCAGTGGTGAAGAAATTAACTCGAGATCCCTCAAGTTCATCTGTTTCATCATCAACCTCTTCAACAAATTCCTCACAATCTTCATTAACCTCCTCATCCTCTGGTTCCTCAACTTCATAGGTTGCATTGACAGGAACTTTAATAGGAGGTCCTTCAAGTGCTAGCCTTGTTTGAGAAGCAGGCAAATGATTTCTGGGCTGAAAATTCCTCCTTGGAATGTCTGCATAGGGAGCATGCTGAGCCAATTGTTTCTTAATGGCGATGAGATCATTTACAAGTTTTTGTACCAATGGATCAGTATTAGGTCCAGGAGTGGAAGAGGAGGAAGAAGTAGACTTAGATTTAGAAGGGTCTCTCCTCAACTTCCCTGACATGATTAAATCATCTTCAACACTAACAACAAGAGTTTGATCCTCGGCCAATGTTGCGAGATTAGCCCTTCTTAGTGCATAACTAACTTCAGGCAATTGGGCGTTTAGGAAGAAGCATTTTTGAATTTGATCTATAGGTTGAGTATTTGGTGGAATTTTGTTAATCAACCTGTTGAATCAAGCCACAAATTCTCTCATGGGCTCTTGTGATTCCTTCTTTATTTGAGAAATTTGGGCTAGCAAAGCATGCACGTCTTCCGCCGGTTTGAAACAGTTTTCAAACCTAGTTCTCATTGTGTTCGACTAGTGATAGCCCGGTGGAAGGTGATAGAACCAATCAGCAGAATTATCTCAACAAAAAGCCTTACAGAGACGTCTTCATGTTCAACTCCCAGAACTCGCATGCAACTATGAAGGCTGCGATGTGTTCATCAAGATGTACTTTACCATCACCTTTGAATTTAGGAAAGTTCTTCCGGTTACCTCTGGGTAACTCATGCAAAGGCTGAGGAAGGGAAAGAGGCCCAACACGATGGCCCCAAGGCAATGGTACCACCATTCTTGGAAAAATGGCTTGAAGAGGAATTGAAACACCAGCAAGAATCAAAGCTCAAATATTAGGACTGATTTGCTTTGAAGGAATACCACCCGTAGGGATTCTATCTTGGACAGGTGGAGTGCTTGTTGAATGAGCCTTTCTATTTCTCCTTGTTGAAGGGAAAGGAAAACCCTGCTGTTCCAAGAGCTGAAACTGAGAATCTTCAATACCAAGGGCCCTTCTCCCTCGAGTAAAACGTGGAGTCGCCAGATCAAAATATGATCAATAAATGATTATAGAACTGGAATATGATTCCCAGGTGGAGTCACCAAAACTGTTGGTTGTCAAAAAGGACTTCAAGAAGAGAAATAGTCGGGGGACACAAAGTCCCTCCTCTTTAATGGGAGAGGTTCCCTTATTCGAAAACAAACCTATTTACACATATACAAAGCATGATTTTCGGTGGAACTTGGATATTATGAAAGTGTTTTCTATAAGGATCATCAATCACGGAAGGACCGAGGAATGAAAATGTGAGAACGAGCAGAAAGGCACCATTCAAAATTATAGATGACAGAGTAATTCCTTATGCATGCGAGGGTATAGCGAATTAGAATAAGATCATTTGTATCACATTAATAAGATGAAATTTGAAAAGACACAAAGTTCTGTAAATAACATCTACAAGAATACAAAGCTTCTCAAAGATAATACTGCATAAATGATCTAACAAGATTAAATGAATAGCTTGGGAATAAAGGAAACCAGATAGACAAAGAATGAAAAATCCTTATGTATTGATTTCTTTAAGATTTATTTAAACTTTTAGAAATAAGCCAAGTTCCTTCCTCCTTTAAAAATGGTGAGGAGAGGCCATTATCTAGTTTACAAATCGTTACTCCCGGTAACTACTTCTTTTAAATAATGATTAGTTAAAGGGTTGCAAATCGCAATACCCCAACTAAATACAACAAATCCGAGAGAAAGAAGGAGAAGAATCGGGGGAGAAGAAGACAAGCGTTCAAGATTGGGAGGGACCCACCGATTTTAAGATCCATTATGTCGAATCTCTTCAACGCCCGCTATGTCTCGCCTCGTGGGACTGATGTGTTGGCGGTGGCATCTAACTGGCAATGAGTTCTCCATGCACGTTCGTTAGTTCGCTAAGTCGGGATCTGAAATGAGCTCCGACATTGGAGCACCGTGTCTCGCGCATTATCTTGAAATTGGGAAGCCACCTGGTGAATGCAAGCCTTTGCATGAATCATCTCGTGCTATAGCTGAAGGGTTTGCATCGTCATCCTTGCCCAAAATCCCCAAAATCAAGGTGGCGAACTTCTTTGTTCTCGATATCGAGGAAGCGGCAGACGCAGTGGTAAAACTTGTTCCACTTACGGAATTTGATCTTCATGTTGATAGTAACTCGAGAGCAAAGCTGCAAGCTAGACTTGGGATGGAATTGCAAGGGAAATGGATACGCACGTATAAATTTTGGTCAGTAAGGGTTCGAGCAATAGATAACATGAATGTAGTGTGCAAAAACGCATAAAGGAGTTCATTTGAAAAGCAAGATATCCAGGTAGAGTGGGAAAATTAGCACGAATGGCACTTGGTTCATTTGGGACACGAGGGATGCGAAAGTGCAAAGTACGCGGTTCAGCCGATTCGGGCGATGCGGGGAAAAGACGCACAAATGCTTTTGGGACATGCGGGATGAAAGTATGCGGAATACGTGAATCGGCCGAATCGGGCGAAAAGGGAACAACGGGTCCGGGTGAACTTGGGACATGCGGGACGAAATACGCGGAATATGTGAATCGCCAAATCAGGTGAAAGGGAACAACAGTGCAGGTGAACTTGGGACATGTGGGACAAAAAGTTCACGGGCCCGAAAAGAATGGACTTCGGGTAAACCGGCTAATCGGGAATAGAGAGCCCAAGTGAACCTGGGACACGCGGGACAAAAATGTCCGATAGGCTTGAAAAACACACAAAATGACCCAAAAAACGTAGATTTTCCCAATTTCTTGACTTTTCACATTATCAGGACAATAGAAAAGACACTTAACCTCAAAATTTTAATTTTCAACTTCTTAAAAGTAGGGGAATTTTGAGTGGACAACATTCTAAAGAGTTCATCTCCTCACCCATGTCATGCTCCCACCGAATGTGAGTTTTTATCCTGCATTACTTCTTCAAAGCTTTCTGGTTCACCACTATCAGTCAATAATAGATAAAATAGAGAAGGTGAAAATCTTTCTAGAAGTTTACTTACCCTTTGTGACCTTCTCACGGGGAGTTTAGGGTATTAGAGGCTCAATCGGACCTCACGGACATTAGTATCAACTTCCGACAATGACCGACACTCGATCACCTATAATCGGCGTTGGTTCGGCTAACCGATGTTGGTTCGATCCTCTCGTAACCATCGGCGGTTCATCTGACCGATGTTGGTTAAGGCCTAACCGACCACAGCTTATTGTGTATTTCAAGGTGTTTCTTTAAAATCGAGAGTTCATTTTCATCAATAAACTTCTCAATTTTCTCATGCTTGGGTACCAAAATTTGATCCTCGTACATTCTCCTTTCGCTCCATTTAACATCACGACTCCAAACAATTTAAGAATTCTTTAAATCCTAAAAACAAAAACCGAAATCACCAAATCCATAACCAATGAAAGTGCACCTCTTGGATTTTGCATCCAACTTTTTTCTATTTTCTCTATCAACATGCACAAAAGGTTATGAACCAAAAACTTTAAGAAAAGAAAGATCTACCTCTTTTCTGGTCCATGCTTCCTCTAGTATTCCTCCATCTAGTGAACTTGAAGGGCCACGATTAATCAAATAAAATGTTGTATCAATCGTACGCCAAAAGCGCAAGGGTAATCCATAATGTATCCTCATACTTCTAGCACGTTCCATGATTGTCTGTTCATTCTCTCTGCGTAACACCATTTTTCTATGGTGTTCTTGGAACCATTCTTTCTCTACATATCCCATTCATTGAACAATAATCATTGAAAGTCTTGCTACAAATATTCACCACCATTGTCGGATCTAAGGCACTTTAACTTAGAATTTGATTCATTCTATAACAAGGATTTACATCTCGTTAAAAGTTTCAAAACATTAGATTTGTGTTTAATACAATAAACACATACCTTTCTTTAGCATCATCAATGAAATTAACATAATACTTGGGATCCACCATGAGAAGCTACTGAGTTGGTCCCCACACATCCGAGTACAAGCTCCAATTTCTGCTCCTTCTTAGTTGCCCCAACTTTGAGAAATCTCACTCTCTTTTACTTTCCAAAGATACAATGCTCACAGAAATCAAGATCTAAATCTTTCAAATATGATAACTTACCCTTAGCCTTTAAGATCTGCATTCCTTTTTGACTCATATAACCCAACCGATTATGCCACATGCATGCATCTGAATCTGAAGTAGATAATGCAGAAAAGGAATCAGTAATATAGGTAGATAAATATAACGTTCCTACCTTCTTACCTCTTTCCACAACAAAAGCACCCTTGGTGACTTTCCAAGAGTTTCTGTAAAGTAACCATGCAACCATTCACCTAGTTGCTCTCGCAGAAATAAGATTCCTCATGAGGCTTGGCACATGCCTCACATCTTTCAATACCCATGTATTTCTATTCGCAATTTTAGATGAACTTCCCTTTACCAAGTAATACTACAAGGTTCATCATCACCTAAATAGACATACCCAAAATTTCCCCGGACATAATTTCGAAATAACCCTTATTAGGGGTCAGATGGAAAGAAGCTCTGAATCTAAAACCCATGATTCAATTCTACTATCTAAAGAAAGAATAATAAAATCTTGCATTACCTCTCCGATGCAACAAGATTTGCCTCTTTACCTTTTTCGGTTGTTGGTTCTCTTTATTCTTTGACCAATAATATTTCTTTGCATGTCCTTTCATTCCACATTTCCAACAAGTAATTCCCTTTACTTCTGGATTTAGATCTGCTATCCTTGACTTTTATTTCCCATTACTCTTACTCTTGGATCTCTCCTTCCGCTCGCCCTGACCTTTCTACATTTAAAGCATTTCCAGATGATGTTTCCTTTGTAATTTTCCTACGAATTTCTTCATTTAAGATTATACTAACCACATCATCAAACTTCAAAATATTATTAGTAGATGATGTATTACTAATGACCATTACCAAGTTGTCTCCACTATTATTAGAAAAGAACATAAGAATAAAAGTACTTTTACTTCATCATCAAACGGTATTGAAACCAATTTTAACTGATTTACAATAGATCAGAAATCATTCAAATGACTAGAGGCAGATTCACCTTCATGCATCTTAGAACTAAAAAGTTTCTTCATCAAATAAACTTTATTTGAAGCACTAGGTTTTTCATATAAATTAGCAAGAGATTTCATTAAGTCTACCGTAGAAGCCGCTTCTGTAATATTGGAAGCCACAGATGCTGCTAGGCTCAATCTTATAGATCCCAAAGCCTTTCTGTCAAGAATCTTCCATTCTTCATCAGTCATCTTCGTAGGTCTAGACTTCTCATCCAACGGTAAGTACAAATCTCTCTGATACAGATAATCCTCAATCTGCATCTTCCATAATTGATAATTTCGGTTGTCAAACTTCTCTACCTTGTATTTATTATCTTCTGTCATTTTTGTAGCTCCCACTCAATCAAAAAACCTCTTGTGAGTAAATCTGTCAACACACAAAACCTCAAACAAAGCTTTGATACCAGTTGTTGGGGTTAGCACACCGGTTGTCACATGAGATAATATATCAAATCTAAGCATACATGAAAACAAAAGTGAATATTCTACCAAAAGAATTATACAAAATAAGAGACATAAATCAACACCATTTAACGTGGTTCACCTAGTTTGGGATACGCCCCCAAGAAACAAGCCAATCTATTATCCAAATCTTTGACAACATATACAATGAAGATATATAATCTTCACATCTCTCATATGTTCAGTAATTTCTTCCTTCAAGCTTTTTGATTCTTCACCAAGAATTCTCTCTCACATAATTATCTTGTAATTATGATCAATCCTCTCTTTCTAAACCCTAGCTTTATGCTTTAAATAGTCATTTAAGACTTTAGGGCACTTAGCCATGCAATTACATTCATTAAATATATTCCAATGCTAAAAATAGAAATAAATCTTGAGAGTTAATTACAAACTCTTCGCACAGGTAACCGATTCCAGTTTTCCCCAACCATCGCTAGTTCCAACTTGCCCTGACCGATGCCGGTCACACTCTAACCAATGCCGGTTATTGTCAACTTCCAGCAAGTTCTATTTGTATGCTAAAACATGAGTAATTTAGCTCCATACTCAACACTTAAAGCATTGCCATTAGTAATTCCCACCTTAGGTTAGATTAAATTCATAACCATATAGTATTAGGTATTAGTTAAAATAGCCTAGTATTACTTTAGGAATCTCTCCCATATTCATTTAGCACAAAAGCTTAGGTTAGGATGCCAACCCAACAAAATAGAATAAGAGGCTTAGGTTACAATAAAATCCAAATAAGTAGATGTAGCTAGAACATAGGTGTTCTTACCTAGCTTAGGATATTGTTAGGATAATCTTTTGGTTTTTGGAATCCGAATTCCTCCTTTGTCATAAACAAAATTGAATTTTGTTTACGTCCATTATGTCCTACCATGATCAATCAACAAAGACCTGAGCACAAACATACAACTGAATGAAAACACGTTCAAATAAGACCAAAGAATTTGTAACATACAAAGTTCGAAACTACTGAATTTCAATTTACCATTCGAGTCTATGAAGAATATTTAAAACATTCCTTGGATCACTGGAATTGATCCAAGGATGAGTACAAAATAGGAATAAGTCTGCAACTCTTAAAGCCAGATTGCAGCTTACCTTTCCAAAGTGAAAATGAATTCTTGAAAGCCATACTATTTTAGTCTAATGATTTTTAAGAACAAAAATGATTTATCCATATCAAGCATGATCTTCAACAGTCAAAAGAACACATCTTTATCAAGAAAATCACATGTCAACACTTGAAATGCAAAAGAGGAATATAACAGTTGTCAAGGGTGTTACACTACACTTGGCACCATCATCCTCCATGTTCACGTGGGCCCCCGTACTATTCTACGCTTATTTTGCATCTTGGAGGGGGAATTTCAATATAACATGCCGCTTTGGTAGACCCTGGATTTGTGTTATGGGTTCTTCCTTCCACTTTGCATCGTTGTGTGAAGTTTGAGCATGAGGGTCACACCTATACCATTCAGCCGACCCATCACCTTTCAAAACCCTGCAACATGCTTTACCGACCCAATTACGTGCTTGTACCCATTAATGCGTCTACGTTCATGACCACTTCCTTTTCACCTACACCTACACTCACCAATGTTGCCACTACCTCAACCACACCTAAATCCTCCATCCCTATCATTGCCACGACCTCCACCGCTAACCCATCACCTCTCAATCGAGCTAGCTCCACCTCCGATCCAATCTCTAAAACATCATCTATCCCAAAGAACCCACATATCGACCACTCGATCCCTTAGAAGGTGTTTTTCAATGCCTCACTGGGGAGTATCGCCTATATAATGTCAACACATTCCTTACTTCACAAGAGTATGGAAGCCTTCACCAATACCCTCGCTTATGATCACCACATTGGAGAGCGCTCTCTCTTTATGGTCCTCCCCACCTTGCACCAATCTCACCTATGGGGAACTTGATGTTTCCACTTATACACTTGAACCACCATCACAAACCCGCCCATTTTGTGTTGACCTCCGATCACTCACCAATCGCATTTGTTTCACCCACACCATCCTAAACCGATGTGTGTGGAAGGGTTTTGGTTTTGGATTTACAAGCAAGGCAAGCCACACTGTTATTCCATGCACTACCCACAAACATAACGACCATAGTGGTATCAACTTTCTTTGAACTACCTACCAAGAAGGATCACATTGAACTCGTTGAAGATATCGATCCTTCATCACCTTCTTCACCCGCTCCACTGCTTCACCACCTTCACCACCTTCACCGACATATTCGATGGATCCAGAGTCCATCCTCTTATTTTTTTTTTCATAAACACCATTTCCTTGGGGCGCCTCGACTTATCAACGTGAGGGCGAGGCTCCCTCTTCTCTTCCCCTCTTGTATCTTGGAAATGATCAATGATGATACACCTTTATTAATGTCGTTCGATGTCGGGATGATGAATCTATACTCACCTACCTTGGTGCGTAAGACTAATATATTCATCGGTCGTTACCATCTCGAGACGTAAACCATGTTGAACGAATTGACTATCAAGATCAACATCCATACTCAAGATGACCCACACATTCTAAAGATCAACCAATATTTAGATGTCTTGAATATGAGGCCATCACCTCTTTTCTCAAAAAATCATATCCATGCTTTTCTTGGTCTTATTTGACATGCCCGGTATTGACCCCACCATAGTGGTCCACAATATCATAACCATTCCTAATGCCAAACCCGTAAAACAAAATTTGAGGAAGATGCACCCTCGCATTGCTCTTCTGGTTAAAGAAGAAATTCAATGCCTCCTTTTTGTTTCCTTTATCTTACCCATTGATTATCCCCGATGGATTTCTAACATTGTCCCCATCACTAAGGTGATAGGGGGAATTCATATTTATTTATGTGACCTCAACTTAGCTTGCCCCAAAGATGACTTTCCTCTACCCGGTATTGACTAGCTGGTTGACCTTACTACTGGTCACAAGATGCTATCACTCATGGATGGTTTCTTTGGTTATAAAAAATATTACTTGCCTCAGAGGATCAACACAAAACCGCATTCATCACCCCTTTGGGGACCTTCTACTATCGAGTCATGCCTTTCAGCCTTAAAAACATTGGTGCCACATATCAGTGGGCTATGAATTACATTTTCCATGACATCATGCATCGTATATTGGAAGATTATGTAGATGATATCCTTAGCAAATCTAAACACTGCTCCGAGCACCTCGCCATCCTAAAAATATCTTTGACCGCCTCATTAAGTATTGTGTTCACCTTTAGCCCAAGAAGTGTGTCTTCGTGGTTCTCTCGAGAAAGCTCTTGGGATTTATCATTTCCTTACGTGGTATAGAGTTTGACCCTGTTTAAGTTAAGGCCATTCTCGAAATGCCTCTACCCACTAACCTATGGCAACTACGTAGCCTATAAGGTAAGTTGTAGTCTATTCACCATTTCATTTCATAACTTTTTGATCGATGTCAACCATTTCATCATCTTCTAAAAAAGGATGTCTCCTTTAAATGGGATGATGACTACCATAAAGATTTTGAGGCCTTAAAAACTACCTTTTCCAACTACCCGTACTCATTCCTCCTAAAGACAATCAACCCTTCTATCTATACATCTCGCTACCAATCAACTTAGGGCCATGCTCGCTCATCGTGATGAACAACATAGGGAGTAGGTGGTTTATTACATAAGCCATACTCTTCTGGAATATGAAACTTGATACACCCATGCTGAAATTTTTGCTTAGCCTTAGTTTTTCGTTGCCACCAAAATCGCCATTACCTACTTAACCACACAACCTATGTTGTGACCAACACCGACCCCTTACACTTCATGTATGCCAAACCTTACCAAAATCAATAGGCTACATGTTGGCTTATGCTTTTGGCCGACCTTGACCTCAAATTCATCCATCAAAATTCCATCAAGGGCCAAGATATCACCGACCAATTGGCTGACGCACCTTTTCTCGGGGATCAACCCTCTAACTTTGACTTTCTAGATGAGTCAATTACTACCCTTTCCCTGGACAAACCCGCTTACCAAATGACACTCTTCTTCGATGGTTCCAAGTGTCGCATGGGGGTGGGGCTGGTGTTATCCTCATTCCTCTTGATGGTGAACCCATGCCTTTGTCTTTCAAACTCAATTTTGATTATACAAACAATATTGTTGAATACGAAGCACTCGTATTGGGTCTCTAGGCTTCTTATGCCTTATATATTAAGTCCATCAACATCTTTAGCAATTCTCAATTGGTCATCAACCAAGTAAATGGTATATACCAAAGTGTTGTAATGAGATACTTCAAAAGTATAAGCATCACGTGGACATAATTTTGACCACCTTCGACCGTTATGCCCTTCAAAGTGCCGTCCATGTTCTACCAATAAATTTGTAGATACCATGGCCTGCTTGGCTTCTTAGATACCCACTTTTCACCCGCCATGAACTCAAAAATCTTTATCACCGTACAAAGACTCCAATCACCCTCTTATTTACATCGTGAAGTTTAATCTCTAATAACGTTTCATTCTTACTCTTGACCCGAGTGACCTTTGGTATAAACAATACTCAGACTATATTTCCCTCTCCATCTTGCCTCCCGACCTCACTCGTAATGGACAACACACCTTTCTTAAAAGGTCTCTCGTTACATCATCATGGGTGGCCTCCTCTATAAGTGTGGCTTGATGGTATTCTCTTATGGTGCCTTACGAGTTCTGAAATTCCTTATACCATTAAGGAAGTTCATGATGGCATATGTGGAGGTCACTTTAGTGGCCTTGCTATTGCTAAGCGTATTCTTCTCCTAGGCTATTACTGGCCGACCCTTAATCATGATTATTGTGACTACGTTAAGCATTTTGTAAAATGCCAATGACATGCCAACCTTCATCATGCACCCTTAGTCATGCCTTATAATTCACCCATGACCTTTGGCCCTTCTCTCAATGGGGTTTGAATCTTGTCAAAGAGATCAATCCCCATTCTTCCTAGAGACATCAATAGGGTCATCACCGCTACCGAGTATTACACCAAAGAGGTTGAATCCATACCTCTCATCTCCATGAAAGTTGAGAAAACATGTGATTTCATCAATCATCACATTATCTGTCGCTTTAGCATTCCACATCACCTTATCACTAATAACGGAAAACAATTAAAAAATTAAACCTTGTGAAAAATTTGTGATGCCTTCAGTATTCAACTAAGTTTCTCATCGTCATATTACCCAAAAACCAATGGCCAACCCGAATCCACTAATAAAACATTGAACAAAATTCTCATGAAAGTGGTTAATGATATTGGGAAGGATTGGCATACACACATTCCTTTCGCTCTATGGGCGACTGCACTATCATTCACACTTCCACTACGGCCAAACCTTTTTCTTTGTTCTATAGTACAGAGGCCGTTCTACCTCTAAAAGTCTAGATTCCATCACTTCTTATTTCCCTCCATGACATGCTCAATGATGATGACTTTCACCAGGACCATTTAGCACAACTTGATTTATTAGACAAATGTCATCTTAACGCTCTTGACCATCTCCAAGTTTACAAAAATGTATCAAATGTGCCTATGAAAAACGTGTTCATGAATGAACCTTCTAAGTCGTGATCTCATCCTGAAGGAAAATCAACATGTAACCAAAGTAGAAAAAAAGTAAATGGGGAAAATTTGTTCCTAATTGGCTTGGACCATACATCGTGACTCATGCTTATGGATCAAGTGCTTATCATTTATCTTCACTCGATGGTAAACCCAAACCTAAGCCCTTAATGCCTTGCATATTTGACCATTCTACTATTGACTTTCAGTCCTACCTCACCTTCTACCTCTTTTCATGCTCATCCCTTGAGCACTATTCACTTCCTCCTTTCACTACATCATCCCCAATGATTAAACAAGAATCATGTGTGTACCCATCACTCTTTTACCCTCTCTTAAATATGTGTACCATGGCTCTACACATGACATGATTCTCATGGATACTTTTCATCTTCTTTCAGATGAGATCCCATGGTCATTTCACCTCACTTTCTAAGGAAAGAATCCAAATCTTCACCTTAGTCTTATCCATGACTTAAAAGCCCTCACATGGGATCTAAATCCTTGAGTCAAACTTCCAATAAAAAGATGACTCCCTCAAAAATAAAATCTTTCTCTCTACATTGCTGTATAAATAGAATGCTCCTTAAAGGACAAGCTATGTAAAGCCTGCTCATAAAAAAAAAATGAAGCTTCCTGCATCGATTAGCTTTGCGAAGACCTAAAGGAGTTAATTTCCTCATAGAATTCCCACATTGATCAGTCTATCTCAAATACAAGTCAAACAGAAAAAAATATTTTTGTCATGGACTTGCTCATTGTGATCTTGGATCTCTTGCCAAAATGCATGCTACCTCATACCATATAACCTAACCACTTTTCACCTTCTCATCATTTGTACCTTCATTTCCTACCGCCTCAAGGACCTGCTGGAACCATGACATTTGGTGATCATGTGACTATTCTTCACCTTTAGGATAATCAATCATGTAATGTCTTTAGGGTCTTATGTTCATTAGCCTACCTAAGGTATGGTCCACTAGTTATGATCCTCACCAATCAGGTGGCTCTCTTGCCTCCTCTTATCTTTCACCTTCTTCATTACGTATTGATCATCCTATACAAGACTAGACCCTTGATGCTTATCTCTGGGAAATTTTTCTCTTTCACCACAATCAAGTTAAAATCACCCATACCAATGTTCCCAAAATTTAACCATACCTAAAAGCCCTCGACTCAATCATGCCTATAACCTACCAACCTATTCTTAAACCTCCTCACATTTTCCCTAGCTTATGGGAGAACTACATCAGCTTGAGGTCCTTGTTTGCTTTGAGACTATATAGGCAACACTCCGAGGGAAAGGGGCCCTTAGGAGGCTTGGCCACTCTTTTCCCTAATCCATTCCCTCTTGCCCTTTCCTAGTCACATTCTACCCTAGTTAGTTTCCTTTTTATATCAATTATTAGAAATTAAACAAACAAACAACAATTGCTTCACATCTTTACCATCATCATTTATACATTCATTACCATTTCTTTACCATTATCATACATTTTACTACAAAACATCTCAACATGACCCATATCATCATTAATTACACAAATTAATGCATTACAAACACAACCAATCCTAACTCAACCGTACCTAAACCAAACCTAAACTTCATCATACCTAAGTCAAACCTGACTCAATCCATGCCTAAACGAAACCTAAACTTCATCATACCTAAGTCAAACTTGACTCAATCCATGCCTAAACCACAAACCTGACTCAATCCATGCCTATGACCTAACTCAATCCATGCCTATGACCTGACTCAATCCATGCCTAAACCAAAAACCTGACTTCATCCATGCCTAAACCAAAAACCTGACTCGATCCATGCCTATGACTGACTCTATCATGCCTACATAACTTAGTTTCCATCACATATACAAATAAAAATATCTAGTTAAACACAACCATATACACATCACGCCATAATCACCATCATCTCTATAAATCAATCATCTAAACATGTGTATCCATATACATGACTCTAAAATATCTTCGCCACGCAGGCTAGTGTATATAACAACATCTCAAAAACTATCATGTACATCCTCACTATCTTGCACTCAGGCCGGTATATATGTCAAAAACATGATGTCAAAACTAAAATAATCATACATAGAGCTCAATCATCTCCCCATATGATATCCAAGCCTATCTCATATGTCTCCTCCTCTCCTCTCCTTGAGTGACCTCCTCCGCATCACCCCCTAGTCCGGCCCACGATGGCCCTAGCTCGGAGCTAGCCTCATGCCTAGTGGCCTCACCCAACCCAACCCTTGGGCTCATAGTCCCCCGTACTCTCCACACTATGTGTGGGATCTTCTCCTCTCACTCAAGGCCTATTGTGCTCTATGCTCGGCATATGATAAGACATATATCCCCATTGCCATCAAGTGATCCTAGTAGTATCTCACCTCACCCATGGTGTCTCTCAACCTAGCTATAGGTACTATATGCGGTGGTGCATCGCCCCTCGACCTTGTCCCTACCCCTGTGGTGGTGCCATCGCCTAGAGCTCGCACTCTATACCTAGGGCTCGAAGGGGTACTATTGTGTATGTGTGTGGCCAAATGGCCTGCAAACCTATAACTGTCCTTGCATCATGGCCAACTAGCCTTGAAAACCTATCACCTATGCCGTAGGGTGGCTACCTGCACCCCATCTCCATCTCCACCCTCTCCCTCTCCCTCCGGTGTGAGTGCTGGTCATGGTACTCCTTGTGCCTGCAAAGTGGCCACCTGTGCCTACTAGATCACAACCTGTGCCTCGGCCCCTATCATATATCCCTGTACTATGCAAAACTAGGTCATAGGGTAGGCACCTACCCTCATAGGGTGTCCTCCGAACTGTGATAAGAAGCTAAATCTGGATACCTCGACCTCGGTGGTAGTACTCCGTAGTTGTGAACCCACCACTTTGTCTCTACTTATTTGTCATCGTGACACCATCTATCTGTCGCTCGACAAGGATGCTCCTCCTACCCGGCCGTAATCGTAGGTCATGGTGGAGACATAGGCCTCCTCACATCATCTTTCCTATAGTGAGGGAAGGGTGGAGGTATATCCTATGGCAAACCAAATTTCCATTTGACTCGGCCCATGGGTATCATCTCATGCTCCTCGGCCGCCGCCTCTATCCACCTATAAATCAGCAACCCATCAACTCCACCACCATCTGCCTATATGAAGGATAGCCTACATATGGCCTCCAAATAATGTCCATATCAGATAACCCCTCCAATAATCACCTGTAATAGGCTACATCATGTGTCACTCTCACCACTCGGCGCTCTCCCATAACCGACACCCATCACCTGTAGCCCACTCGAAAAAACCAGGCTCAAATGCATCGGCCTAGGGCATACCAACTAGTGCACACATATAATGTGCTCATAGGCCCAACAATATAACAAGAATGTGTAAGCACAAGATGATCCGCCGTAATCACCATAAGCCCATAGCTCCTATATAGCTATACAAGAATGCAGGTGCCCATGCAAACCAAGTCCTGCTCTCCACCATGTCATATAGGACCCCATCAATGACCATGGGAATATCCCACCCTATGCATCCGGTAGTGAAAAACAAAAATTTTCCTCCATCAGAAGCACTACTAGCATCATATCCTTGGGGTAGGATCGATACATCACCCCCGTAGCTCATACGGCACTATGGAATCCTACAATTCCATCCCCTCTCCAAACACCGGTAACAAGAACTCCTCGGATGCCTATTAGGAGATCGAGTAAACCTATGTAGTACCTGCTATAGGTAGTGTAGCAAGATCATGTAAACATCCTCTAGGGTGATCATGATCTCACCCATTGGTAAATGAAATGTATTGGTTGTCGAATCCCATCTATCGATGAGGGAAACCATCAAGATCACCTCCGACTATGTGTCGGTCAGGCGTCGACCCTAATTAGGCCCACATATATGACATGGATCCACTCCTCACATGTCATGCTCCCCCGTATCTCCATGAGTAAGGGAGGTACCCTATCCCTCATCCGTAGCTAGTCCCTAGCCTGCATATAACCAATCATAATATTAACACTTGACCACACCTGCATGCCACCTTGCCACCCCCACTATACCGCTTACCCTAACTAACTCAACCTTTCACCTATTTCTATGCCCTAAATCAACACCACCTATCTACCCATGCCTCAGACCCTCACCTATTTTCATTTTACCTATCTACCCATGCCTTGGACCCTCACCTATTTTCATTTTTCCCCTCTCACCGATCTTCCTTATTCACCCACCTACCCATACCCATAACTTTTCCCCCCACCTAACTCTCCCTACCCCTACCTATCTGTCTCCATAACCCATCCATTTTAGCTCCTTGAGGGCTTGCCTCTTTAGCTCACGACCAAAATCGGTCAACATCGACCAACAACGGTCCAACAATAACTGACATCGGTTGTCACATATGTGACCGATACGGTCCTTACCACTCGCGCCGAATAAGGGTAAACCGGACGTCGGTCACGCCATCGCGGTGACAAACCACGTGACGCCCTACCCTTTTTCTCCCCACTCCTCCTTTCTACACATTTCCCCTACCAATACCTATCCAATACCTATTCCCACCCCTCACCTACCTAAACCTACCCTCCCTTGTTCCCCTTTTCTCATTACATTCCCTCCATTCAAATTTTAAATATTCCCCCAAACCCCATTTTCCTCCTACCCTCCACCTACTCACAAAAAAAAACAATCAAAATAGACTCTTACATCATCATGCTGCTGCGTCTATGTGATGGCACCTCGAGCATTGTGCGGCAGTTCACCGATCCCTCTCCACCCATCACCAATCACCAATCACCTACCGGCTCAATCAAACAATCAATCACCCAATCGAATCACACTACATGCTCATAGACGCCACTCGACCACCGATCACTCGCTCTATGGCTCACCAACTTAGCTCTCCGTGTTGTTTGGTCACTTTCCATCTCTTTCTTTCTCTCTTTTTTATACTTGGAAAATGAAAAATGATTTTCAAAATGTGGCACTTTTTCTTTTTATACCTTCTCGAATTGACCGATGATGATTTTTCCTTCTACATTGGTCCTGCCTATCCTACCATAGTCGGTTCATGGTAATCTAGCATCGTTAATTTCATTGTTGTCGGTTATCTTGCTTAGTCTTATTACTACCCATTACCCCTCATTTGCTGACCTGAATCCTTTTTACCTCACCCACACTTGACTTGGACATTTCCCTTTACCCTCCCGACCTCATCATTTACCACCTACCCTCTTCATCATTTGGGGACTCATTATTTTACCCATACCTCGGCCTACCCATGCCGTGACCTAGCTACTTAGACCTGAACCATTGCTTTAGTGACCTATGACCTCATGTGCTCACTATACCTTATGACACTATTACCCATGTTGTTTGACCTAATGACCTTACCTTGCCTTTTGTCATGACCATTTATCCTGACCCAACCTTTGGTGTACCAGAACATACCTAAACATTCTGCACCTAACCTACGATGTGTTTCTTGACCATATCCTATACCTTGGATACTGGAATCACCTCAACCTTGTTTGGATAAACCTATCAACCTTAGACAATGTAGAGTTTGCATGCTCTTCAACCTGGTACCGTGCTACAATTTATATGTGTGTGTGCATTTGATTGTTACTACCTTTGACCTTGACCCATTACCTGGATTACCCGATTGGACCTTTACCCTTTACCCCATTGCCCACATATTTCTATTCATCACACTCACCTTTTATCAAACCACTCACCGATTCTTGCCTTCTACCTCATCAATTCCTAGTTTGAGGGGATCACCTTCACCCACACATGGGGCAACCACATCTTATTTTTGTCAAGCATCACTTACCAATAAAAGATACGCACAACAAAAAGGGGAAAAATGTAGACACCAAAATTGGGTCACACTCCCCTTGGTCCCTCATCAAATAATCACCTTGAACACACTCACCTAACCATGGCCCCTTTTACCCCACTCTAATATTAATTTAATTAAATTAATTAAATTAATCCATGTCCTCACAATATTTATTATTTAATTATCACACCACCACCTCACCTAGCCACCTCACCCTAGACCTATTCTTAGTATGTTGCCATAACTAACTAAGACCTACCTAAACCCTAAAAATCAAAGCCTACATTCCCTCTAACCACATTCCCACCCATTAGAAAAGAAGCTTCCGTTCTAATCCGCGAAAAGAAACAAACAAGATCCAAGAAATCAAGAAGATCTTCCCAGTTTAGTAAACCTAGAAAATCCCACCCTAACTGACGCTGGTTACCCTAAACCACCGCCGGTCAACCCGGAACCATCGTTGATTACCATTTATTCCCCAAAACAAACTTATTTTGTGGGTTGGCACATTCAGAGAGAAAGAAATGAGAACAGATCTGCATGTAAGCATAACCAGTATTCACATACACATCCAAACATCTACAACCAGCATCAGAAGTGATCATAGAGCCACTTGCATTCACAAGAGAATCTTAGGAAGCACCATCACCACATAAAACTCCATCCATCTAATAAACTGCCATTGCCATCCAACCATCAAGCTCATACAAAAGTAATTATTTTATTAACCAAATTTCATCTACTTTTGTTTTAGTAAGCTCTGTTACCTCTATTATTTGTTTCTACTTGCATTCCCATTCTCCCATCATTTACCTTCATGTAAAATTGATCATTCCTTCACCCACACCATTAAATTGCCCATACCCGATTGTTAAAGACCTCTGAGTATACCTAAGATTTCCATAAACCTTTTCATTGCCCTCTTCATTGCCATTTAGCCTTAGATATGTCCTTATAACAAGGTTTTAATAAGTTTTTGTCACCCGATTGTACCGACGTCGGTTACCCATGACCATCATCGATCCATCCTGAACTACCATCGGTTACACCAGACCGACGTCGGTCTCTGTGTTTTACCCTCAGACCAAGAACAAAGCCTAAATTCCCACCAAATACCCAAAACAACCCAAAACTAGACCCTAACCAGTACCAGTACTCTGACAAAGACCTTTCCCTTCAGATTCAATCATAGCTTAGCCTATTGTGAACAAATTTTCTTATTGTAGTTGAATGAGATACCTAAATCATTTTAACTACAATAGGATTTCATTTATTGTTAACATTGAATTTTTAAAATAGTGGATTGATGAAATACCTTCTAGGGAGTATCACACTTCTTTAAACTAGCATACGCTAGGAATCCACTATCATATTGTATTTAATCTCTTTTGGTGGTCTTGTTGTTCATTTCAGGTAGTTCCTCCTAGCCAAAAGGAAGCTCTCACGATCAGTTGTGGATCAAGAAGTCATACACGCACAACAACCTTCAACCAGCTTTAACAAGTATTCCTCCTAACCCTTTTACCCTTATCTATTTCGTCACATTCAAAGAAATGCTCTAAGAATCAGGTGAAATAACAACTATGCTTTGATGGATCCTTTACCTTTCATGGTTTAGGTGTCAAAGTTGTGTTAATCACTCCTACGGAGACTAAATTAAGCAAGCCTTCCGACCGGGATTCCCGTGTACAAATAATATAGTGGAGTATGAAGCTCTCATCGCAGGGATGAAGCTAGCTATCAAATGGGATATCAAACAAGTTAATTGCATTGGTGATTCAATTCTTATTATCAAACAGGTCACAGATGAATATAAGGTCAAGGATGAAAAGTTTCTTCCATATAAAATAATGGTCGATTCCTTGAAAGAATTCTTTGAGAAGATACCAAGAGCCCAAAATAGAGGAATAGATGTTATGGCTATAATATATCCATGTTAAGGATTTACGCTAGGGAATAATGGTATGTCATTCTTCATTGAAAATCTAAGAACAACAACATATGACATACCAGACTCTGTTTGGTGTGTGAGGTTGTTGGTCCCTTTTCACCATGGTACGATGAAATATTTAATTACCTCCATGATGGAACCTTTCCCACTAAAATTTCCCGTCCTAAAAATGCACCCTTATCAACATATACCCACTATACCCTATTTGGGGGCACCCTATTCCATCAAGACTACGATGATAATCCATTTTGATGTTTAAGTTCGGATGAATCTATCAAAACAATCAAAGAGGTGCACAAAGGCATATGTGGGGATCATACTAATGGGATCATCCTTGTGAAGAAAATTATTAGAGTAGGATATTATTGGCCTATCATGGAGTATGAATTTTGTAACCATGTGAAGAAGTGTGTGGATTGTGAAAATTACGACAACTTGATACATGCGTTGGCGCAATCCTTGCAGCCCATCACAACCCCCTAGCCATTCTCAAAGTGGAGTCTCGATCTAATATGGAAAATTAACCATGTATCTTTAGAAGGTCATAAATTCATCATTACTACAACTGAGTACTCTACGAAGTGGGTAGAGGTTGTTCCTCTCACCTACGTTGAAGGTTCCTAGATCTCAAAATTTATCATGAACCATATCATCTATTGATATGGTATCCCCTTTGTTATTATCACTGATAATGGTAAGCCATTTAAGAATAAAACAATGAAAGCACTCTGCAAACACTTTCAAATATCCCTTAAGTTCTCAACCCCTATTACCCTCAATGTAATGGGAATGCTGAGGCTTCCAATATTACCTAGTTCATATTATGGAGAAGATGGTGAAAAATATAAGACGCGACTGGAATTTACAAATTCACCCTGCCCTCTGGGCATTCAGAACTTTAATAGCACCCCCATAGGTGCAACTCCATATTCCTTAGTATTTGGCACATAGAGCCATACTACCTTTAGAGATTGAGATCCCTTCTTTGCGTATCGAGCTAAGGGACTACCTGAATGAAGAGGAAGACTACAAAGTAGCTTGACTAGAAGAGTTGGAGCTATTAGATGAGAAAAAAATTCACACTCTCAATCACCTTAAAGTGTATTAGGATCGAGTGCGGTGAAGCTACAATAAAATAGTCATACCTCATCAATTTGAGGTAGGGGATTTGGTGTTAAAAGAAAATCAAAAGAACACCAATAAGGACCGTGAAAAGAAAGGGAAATTTGAGCCCAATTGGCTGGGACCATATGTTATGGTTACCAAGTTCGGTTCAGGTGCCTATAAGCTAGCCCATGTAGATGGCCAAGAGATTTGAGAACCCATGAATGTAATGCATCTTAAGCGCTTCTATGCTTAAGTATGGGGTCTCTAAAAATATTAAGAAAAGCAATAAAAGTATAAAAATAGAAAAAGATAAAGATAAATAACATGTACGTCCAATAGTGAAAACCACGTAATGGTGGCACTTTAGACAAGTCCTTTGGTGAAAACTAGTTTTGGTGCCAAGGGAGGGTCCATTTTTCATAAGTAGTTCAAGTTTAGGACTAAATTTTTTTTCCTAAGTTGGTATTTACCTTCATCTGAGTCCCTTGTGAGCCTATCCTTCTTCGCCTTGATCTAACTAATCTAACCTTTTGAATTTGGAGATTTTAACTTTAAATGAACCCATATCACGGGGAAACTTCGTAGCATCACTTCTGGCACATAACATGTGGCATTCTACCCTTGTATATCCCATCTAACACTAGGGGCATCCACATTTCTTCATTTCCTTGCACGTTCACTTTAGAAAATGAAAAAAACATTTGTATAACTTTTGGAAAACCCCAAAACATGCAGATATGTTCCTTGGAAAAATCAAAACATTCAAATACATTTCATAGAAAAATCCAAAACAATAGAAAATTGTCTTAATATAATCGTCAAAACAATGAAAAACGTCCCAAAACTTCCCCACAAAAACAAGTTAAGTAGTTTTCTTACTTTAGTTGCCAGTTTGTAGGGTTTTGATTGCATTGCATTTTCATACTATGTGTGATTTAAATTGGATTCATTTTCTTAATTAGATTGAGTGTTACTTTAATCTGTTAGGCATTACATTGAGTTCATTTTATCTTGCATACTTGTTTATAGTTGTGTTGCTTTGATTAGATTAGATTTGATTAAGTTGTGTTTGTTTATGCAGTTTATCATCACATCATCATATCATCTATCACCACATCTATACATCATATATCAATAAATGATAAGTCTACATCACATGTATATGCTACAACTAATCAATAAATACCGTACCATCAATAAAGCAAGAGGGGCTACGCATGATCACAAATATATCCCCCATACCAATATAAAAAATATAAACATGTTTTACTCAAAGTATCTCATCAACATGCAATATGACATCAACTAAGGCTATCTCATAATTTAAGAAACGTGTGATACAAGCATAACATGTACGGATCAAACATGATATCTCATAAACAACATGTGATACATCATTAATCCATCTATCATCATACATCATCACAAATATAAATGTCCATGAATAAAACAACATATCTCAAAAGTACATCCATTATAATGAGCCATTATAGGCATCTATAAAAAAAGTTCCTTCGTCATGAGGCATAGTAAAAAATAATACATACCGTACATCTGTACAAAAAAGTTCCTTCATCACGAGGCATGATAAAAAATAGTACATATGCATCTGTACAAAAGTATGCCTTCATATCAAGGCGATACACCAAAAATATACATCTAGTACATCAAGAAATTATTCAACCACGTCTCGAGCCCTCTCTAAGAATGCTTGGTGTGGATTTTGCCACTAGGAGGGGAATATGAGATGCTAGACATGTAGAAGGTTTTGCGCCATGCCGTACGGAACTCATGTTTCTATTAAGCCTACTATCCCGAAGGACCATGTATAGATCACACTGATCACAACTACCTATGAGATCTAGAATGAGATGAGGTTCCTACCATCTAGCTATACTATGGAACTCTCTGATTGTCTAGTATGGCGCATAATATTGCATTTTTGTAGTATGTAGCCTTGCCTTCTATAGTGGCACTATGCCCAATCAACTACTATAAACCTGAAGTAGTGTTGACTGCTACTGCGACGGATCATGCTTTGATCTCACACTAGCCAACTATATTCGTAATAGCTTTTGCTTTGCGATAGATTGATCTCACTCTAAAACAAGTTGGTATCTCTCTAACTGCAACTATAATCCATTTGTGACCACTAGTCTCACTGCTCTATCGGGTTTATATCCTCTCCACCCTGGTTTGGTCTCACTCGCTAATGAGTTGATCTCTCTCGATTATCACCGGAGTCCCTCTCAACTATTCCATGAAGTTGTAAGACTACCACCTATTGTAGTTATTTCTGCTACTACAAGGTAACCACCTATCCACCAACTGTATATCTAGAATTTCCTCCTCCATATGCTCTCCACCCCCACCACCTCCATCTCTCGGTGGACTATGTGGTGGAATCACGTGAGGGGGTGATGGAGGTGCATGTAATGAAGTTTGCTAAGGCATCCATCATACCAATACTGTGGCCACACTAATACCTACTACGTACTAAAACCTACTACTAAATGAGTACTCTTGCTGAATGAGCACTGTTGTGATGGTACTTGTTGTCATCCTCCCTGTGGATCTTCCTGGCCCTATGCATGTGCCCTAAGAGGTGGGACATTAAATCCTTATGTTCTTGCATCTAGTACCTCTTGTGGCCTACCAACCTACATAGTCATGTGTAGTACCAAGATCCACTATTTGTACACATTGTACCCAAGGATGAAAACCACCTGTAAAAAGCTGGCACGAGCTTGGCCCAACCTAATATGAGGCCCCATATGAAATACCTCTCTGTATCTACGAGCATACCACATCTAACACCAGGAATCCCTTGAATAAGTCTAAACTAGTGTTGAACCCGGTCTACTCTATACCACTCCATAATGTGGCTCCTGCTCCCAAGAAGGAAGTGATCAACCATCACTTTGTACAAATCTCAACAACATCCTCAGGCCACTGATATAACCTATATGGCCGCCATGTAATCATATGGGGCTATAGCTCATCAAACTCATGTTTGTAGTAGTCAGTATCCCTTGAGTGACCGCGTACATCCTCCTCGACTAGAACCCAACCCATAACAAAAGGATCTCTAATAACTTGAGCTCTCAAAGCTCCCATAGGTTAGGCATTGCAATATGGTCCCAAGCCCATATATGTAAAAAGTAGCAGGACCCACATACTTCTATCCATTAAAAGCTATCAAGTGAAGATCCACGTATAAATGAGCCAGTATGCATTGACCCCAATAGTAAACCTCTTCCTATGTAGAAGGTTGTGAATCACTCCAATGAGGCCAAGGAGAAACAAGCACTAGTCTTATCAGGAAGTAGTATGCCAATGACTAAGAGAGAAAATAAAATATGGGGACTCGCCTAGCCAATGATCGCCAATGCACTTCTTGAAAAACACTATCATACCCATCGATGTATGTATGTCACACCAAACATATCAACTATGCATTATATAATACGATCTTGATGACCATTGTAAGTGATCAAATGACCATGAATAGGAACTCACAAGATCCGCCACACATCCTCTAAGGTAATACTCATCTCGCCAATAGGAAGATGAAATGTCTGGCTCTCACTCTACCATCTCTCGAACTAAGGTTGTGAGTAGGATGTGGTCTAAAGTAATTTGGGGCATGTGCACTACGTGTGCTGAACTAGTCACCTCTAGTGTGATCTCTAGAAAAATATGGTCACATGATTAAACATTGCCTCGTAGGCCCGAAGACGCACATGTCACTCCCACATCTCTAACCTATCTAGGTTCTCCTGAAACACCAATCGGGTCATTTAATTATGATCCTATTATTCTATTCTAACATCTATCATTTATTCTTCTACTCTATCATTTAATTTTTCTATTTTACCATATTATTCTTCTATTTTGATATAAATATCATCTTTACCTAACACCTAAGGTTTTTCTAAAACCTTGGTTTTCTTCCAAAAAAGCATTTAAAAATGACTTTTGTGCATTGGCGCCCCTAGCGACACCAACACACCCCATAGTGCACATGCACACTCCTTAGTGCACCAACACACCCCTTAGTGCATAGGCGCATCTAGTTCTAGTATTTCTAACCATGTTTATGCACTCGAGCACATCTTTTTTTCCCACGTGCATGCGTACCCTACCTAAAATGCCATTTTTTCATAGGCACATACATTTATACATAGGTGGTGCACGCCCATGCACATTGCAACATATGAGCGCCCCTAGTGCCACGCCTCCACATTTCCTGTAACATTCCCATTTTAAGACTTTAGAAACAAGGATTTTTTTGCATAATGTTCTCTATTCTAAATTAACATAATTTAGAACACATATTCCAAAGCCAATCAATCTCATAATCAGAAAACCATATGCAATCTGTAAATGACTCGGTGAAACACCGATCTCTCATTTCATGACTCGGTATCATACCGATCTCTCATGTTAACTTTATAATGTGTATACTACGTATACTTGGTTCATTACCCCTTTAGAGGTATCAAGTGTTCTGTTTAAGAGGCCTATCTGAATATCTGTTACCGATATTCATCTGAAATCCTACTTCTTAAACTGAGTGACATAGACAACGCAACCAGCAACTTGTGATACTTTGGCCAAAGATTTTAAACATACTATTCATGTTTATATTCCTAGACAACATACTCGTCAAACAAAATACATCCTTCACCCTACTTGATATATTATCTAGAATGGTCTTCACTAACTTCTGTCAGTCCACTTGTTCAAGGTTTATCCTAGCCAAGGTTAGCAACATGGCCTAGTGTGGAGGATTACTTACGGTGACTAAGGGTACTTAGACATACTCAATTGACTTATGTCGATTGGACATGTGTCTATTTATCCTAAGTCAACGTGAGTTGACCCCAAAACTAGGTCATGCCCCTATCTCTACCTAGGGAAGAACTGTGATCAAGTTAGAATTTATGTTAGTCTAGTTGAATAAACTCGAAAGGGTGTTGAAACATGTCAACTGCAACATAGTATCCTCGTGAAGACCCTATTCATCATGAAGGTACTTTACTACAGTTGGCATGTGTCAACATCCATCGAGTTTTCCTCATCTGGACAAACATACCTTAGATAGAAAGTTATATCTTATTAGTTTCCTCATTACAGATTAATTACAACAACCCTATTGAACAACTAGGTTCCTTAATCATTAAGATTTAGATTTAAGATTGTAATAAATGAAGTTATGTAGATAAATATGCTTTCTATCTAATTCATATGCCATGATTTAAACTATTAACATCCGATTCATGTTTTACATAAAAGGCCCAACACACATGGAGGTGTCATTTAATTACTCACTTAATTCAGCCCTAGCTTATATAAGATCTGAGTAGGTCCTTTTCATAGTAGACTTCATTGAAATGAAGTCTAATTCCCTTTTAATTATCTTTTCCTACATTCCAATTTAGTAAGGAAGTCTACATGAGAAGGCACACCTTCACTAACTACCAATAGCAATCAGGATTCATATCAATAAGGTCTTAAATTAAGACTATGATTCATTTCAAGGGATTTGTCTTTCCTTCCCCTTATTGAGGATTAAAGTTCATTTATAATCCCTTGCACTTTTTAACTTATATCCAAAGTCTAATTCTCAACAATCATTTGTTTAATTTATAGCCTAATGAACTAGTTGAAAATTAGTGCATGAATGTCAACTTTACAAGTTGCCTCTTCACTTAGAGAAGATAGTACAACATTATTCCAGATCTATGTTTTTTCTATTCCAAACCATAAGGTAAGTTACTAGTATGATAAAAAAGTATTACTTAACATTTCCATTCAATTCATACCAAAAAGAATTATATCAAGTGCAAAAAATAACACACATATTTTATTCAGCAAGGAGGATTCATACATTTACAAGTCCAAACACTTCAGACATTGCTAATATCAAACAACAACATTAAATCAATTTCAGATACAACTTATTTTCCATCAAGTACATTTCAAGTAATGAACCATTTTTTCATCATAAAAAGATCCAGTTTCTTGATAAAAAATGTAACTTCCTAAAGATATTTCTCCTTTCATCACTTATGAAGTCCATTTAAAAATTGCTAGCACGGGTCAATTCATTGAACTGAGCATGATAAACACTAAACATTAAAACGATGTGCTTTTAACTAATTGTTTCATAAAAAGAACTCTGTTGTTATGAAATAGTCCTGAAGCAATTCAGAAAGACATACCAAAAGGAGTTACAATAATCAATAAAGAGAGAGAAAGAGAGATTTACAAAAATAAAAAGTAAAGTTAGGTCATAAGATATAACAACTTCAACCTTCCATGCTATTGAATTTATATCAAAAGAATTAAAACAGAATTCAGATAAGAAACATTTCATCAGAATTTCACTACTACTTTCTTACATTTCTTTTTATGATTACTCATTCAGTTAAAAATGTTTAACAGAAAAAGTAACTATCCTAACTATATTTTAGGCATAGTTCAATAGTAGATCAATTACAACATTACTTCCATCTCAATATTTCTTTAACCTAAATTCATCCTAAAATATGAGCTGCCAACAAATGAACTTAAATATCATAAGAAATAAGTTAGGATAACCCAAATCATCGTAACATTTAAGTGTCCTGGATTAAATTGTCCTTAATGCTCAAACTCAGAACTAGGAACCAATTCAAGTTAAAAACCAAACAACTAAATCAGAACTCCTAAAGAGGTAAGGTTACTCCCAACAAGAAAAAGAGTTACATTCTAATCTAAAAAAGATACACCATTTCTATCAATACCTTAAGTGGTTAGAATGGTTAAGTTTAAACTCTAGAAAAACACATTAACCATCCAAATACTTCCAGCCAAACATAACATTTCATCCAATTAATTTCAACTTCAGTTATACTTCCCTAACAACATTCTACAATCATTCTTACTAGACAGTCAAGAAGTTGCATAACAAAACAAACTAGAGGAAGACAACATCTTCACCAAGTTGAAGCTGAAAGAAAATTAAATGAAGGAGGGGAAGAGAGAGATCACTACCCCACAACTCTTGTATGATCAAAAGAGAACCATAGGAAACCAATGACCTATATTGACATGGTCCTTTATCTAATGTATCAAACCAAAATTCCCAACAGAGATCTAATCTGGGTTCGAGTTGAATGAACAAAAACCAGGAGAATGGAAAGAATGAAGAGCAACACATTCCATTACCTTCCATCATCCAAGGAGATGGTACAGATAGCCTAGATTACCACAAGATAACAATTAAACCATCTCCCAAAAGATACAGAGATGTAAAGAAGAAATTAACAAAAGAAGGGTAAGAGAAACACAACCATCTTCCCAACTCTAGATTACCACAAGATAACAATTAAACCATACATAGATGTAAAGAAGAAAAAGAAGTGAACTGGACCCATATAGGAAAAGAAGTGATTAAACCAAAATAAGAGTAATCGATTCCATTTTCATGAAAACATTGCCTAATATCTGAAGAATGAAACCTGGGTTTAATGGCTCAAGATCAAAGAAACAGGCTAACACAATATATCAAAACAATGTCAATAGTACTATCAAGAAGTTCAAATTGACAACCATAACCAAAATACAATAAACCATACCCGAAGGAGTTTTCCCTCTTCTTAGCACCAGATGCCATACCTTCAAAGGTTATTCAAAGACCCAATAAAGTAGAAAAATGAATAATATTTTCCTTACAGGATTCCAAAATCAGGCTTCGAGAAAACAACAGAACAATTCCAAAGAAAAGCAGGAATATACATTAGCAGGATTTAAATAACATAACCGAATGACTTAAACAAGTCCATGAAATGTTATACCATTTTCCAAGAAAAATCCCCAATAATTATCTTTCCTAAATATCCCTAGAGTCAGAAGTCTGCAACAAAAAATAATACAACAAAACCTAGATTCACAATTATAGATAAAGTGATAGAAAAACAATCACGCTCACCTATTTTTAACATTCCTTCAACACTCAAAGGAATACATTTAAGCAGGATTCACATAAATTTTATCTTCCTAAAGAATCATGAAGATTCAATCAATAGATCAAGTATTCAAAATAGTTTAAAACTATAGTTCCCCAACCGAGAGGAAACAAGATCATTCAAGAACAAGATCCGAAGATTAAAGAAAACCAAGCTACTTATGATTTAAACAATTTAAATAAGATCTCACACATTTTTGACTTGGTCTCAAGCCCATTCAAAGGATTACAACATAACCAGCTACCAAACCAAGAAAATTGAAAACCCAGATCACACTTTTCCTCATTCAAACAGAATCAAAAGCATTTCCCAATAATTAACACAAAACCTCAAGTAGAGAAATCTAAGAACAAAAACTAGTCTATTCCAAAGAGCAGAGTTGTTCTTATGAAACACTTAAACAAAAGAAAGAATATTAATGGATAGATCCTATCATGCTTGATAGCGCTTCACCTTCACCGATTTGTATAAGTATCCAAGCAGAGCCTCAATCCTCTTTTCGAAATGTAAAAAAGCACACAAAAAATTCCATAATCTCCTCCTTATAGTCTCACATTTCCAACCCCTTCTTCCGCCATGTAAGGGAGAAAAACTCATACATTGGCACACATGCATGAAAAAATCGAACTGGAGGTTGAAAACAAAAACAACCTCATGCAGAGCTCCAAAACCAAATGAATCGACAAAACCAACCCTCTACCTTTTTCCTAGGTGGTTTTGCCAAGTTCCAAAAATTAAATGTAGAGTAGGACTATCAGTCCTTTCCTTCTTTCCGCCACTTCCATCTCCAAATTTGGAGTGGACTTAATTCAAACAAAACATGCATCCTAAAATTTGGCGAGAAATGCCAACTCATCATCATAAATTTTTAACTGCCTTTGCCAAATTTGGCTGAAGAAAGAGATAAGGCTTAATAAATTGCCTTAAATTCCTTGAATTCGCTACCTCCCACTTGCCTCTTTCCCCATGTCATTTCATAGGCCCCCTTAGGTTATCCATTCCCTTAGTTAGGTTAGACACTAACTTAGGAAATTAACATAGGTCCATAGTTTTAGTCTAGGTCCCTCTTAATTCTTTTTCATCCCAATTAACATAAGAACATATTAACTTAGGTTAGGTTTAACCCTTAGGATAGAGTCACTAGTTTTAAAACATAGTTATATTAGGTCCAAAGTCCCCAATGAAAACTCATCATAAAATAATAGAAAAGAAGAACTAGATTGTTACTGGATTAAATATGAAGCAGAGATCCATGAAGAGGGTCGTTCATAACCTTCACACACTCTAGATCTAACTCTTCCATCTGTCCAAATTGGACATCATGATAACAAGACATGAAAATTAGAAGCATACCTTGGATCAATGGAATTGATCCTCCTCTTAAATTATGAAAACTAAAACTCAAATTCATAATCCCAAGTAGTGAATTTATCCTACATAAAAGAGATGGATTGCTTCATTTTTAATTAAGAAAAAACACAATAGAATGTTCCTATTCCCAATAGATAACTTCTATCTTCTGCAAACATGATTTCCTAAGTCATAAGAGTACACTATCTTAAGACAAAATCACTGTCAATGTTTTTACCTTCTATAATAGAAGTCATCATAGGTACCAGTCATGCTAGAGGTGTTACATTTCATCCACTAAAAATCCCTAATTCTACCCTAAAAACATGTGTATTTTAATCAAAATTAAATGCTAATAATTAATGAGGGTAAAGAAGAGATTTGTGTACCTATGGTCCATCCGTTGGGAGCCTCATGTAATCTCTCACACGATCCGCACGATGTTTTTGGCTCCGCACCCTCGCCATCTTCTCCCGTAGGTCAAAGCTCGATCAATGGTAAATGGTAAGTGAATGTGGTAAATGAATTGGCTGCGATGGCCTATATACCCATTTTTACCTCCCGCAACGTTTTTCTCACCCCGAGGCACCTGAAACCATCGTGGTTCTTCTAATTTCTTCTAATACTAGTTGTGATGATTATTTTTAATAAATAATTATTTTTTCGCACTCGTTTAATTACCCCGGAGCATGTTTTGCATCCCAACAACCTTTTCTACTATCCCGAAACATCTCATGGCTATGTCATTTCCTCTATACTATTTTCTTACGTAAAAATAAAAAAAATCAAAACAACCAATTTTTTTCATTTTTTTGATAAAATCATTAAAAATCCAAAAAATTGTAAAAAATTAAAATTATACAAAAAAATGGTAAATAGCATATATTTAGCTAAATCTTGTGTCAATATCATTATCCTTGAACATCGAATTATTTCCTACAAAAAAATCTCTCTACGGTTTTTGCTTATTCTAGTTTCAAATGACTTGCGGGTCATCGTGATCTACCTCCATTAACAAAAGCTTAGTTGCATGCTATGTCGGTACTCCCATGCAACAATGAGTTGCTAGAGACTGTGTCGTAGCACATGAAATATTTTTCATGGGACTACTTGTGTCCTCCGTTATTCCCCTCGCATGTATCCTTTCTTGGGGCACCATTTTTAACCCTTGTCATTACAACACAAACATTCGGGAACTACAACTTGATAAAAAAACATTGGTGCAACTATCTTAAATGTTGTTTGTTTGAGTGCGTGTGATTGTACTGGTTTCTCTGTTAGGTTAGCTAGTTTAATTTCTCGTATTGCATTGCATTGTGTATGTTGCATTTGAGTTAGATATCATTTTACTTTCTCATATTGCATTGCATTATGTATGTTGCATGGAGTTACATAGTAATGGACAAATGTTAGTAATTTAGATTTTCATGTTATCTTAAATTTTTGTTCATTTCAATAAAGGTCGATGATGTAGACCTAGGGGAAAAATGATATAAACATGTTGATTATTGAAAAAGGTTTGTAAAGAATGGGCTTGTCCTATATTCTCCATTAATAATTTCTTCTCCATTATCATTAATTATTTTTGTTCTAAATCACCTGGGGTAATAAACAACCATGTTTATCCCTATCCTTTTTCTTCTAAAAATAACCAAGGGTTTCGCACCCGTTCTATCCTATTTATTCTATCCATTTCAATCATATTTTTGATTGTCGATTGAATTCTTCTATCACCCCATCGACACTCAAGGGGGAATCCTTTTTCTTGCTAATTTTTCTTCAAAAATTTACCTATTTATGCTTGTCTACTATATTTGAAGTGAAGTCACTAACTTCACCTCAAACAAGGGCAAATGTAGACACCTAAATTCCACTTTTGCAATCTTATTGCCAAAACACACGCAAATCACTCTCATTCTCACCAATTCCATTATAATTAGTGATTTCGATAATTAACTAATTTTCCTACCACTTTTTGTCACTCTCATTCTCACCAATTCCGTTATAATTAGTGATTTCTAATAATTAACTAATGGGCCCAAAATTCTTTAGCTATAGGAGCTTTTAAAAAAATGACTTTGAGAAGGATTATGATCATATTAAGCAACCTTTTATTCCAACGACTCAAAATCATGCTTTCCTTCTCTAGGATTTAGCACTTTCTTTCTCAATGTTATTCGAGCTCTTTTTATTGATGCTTCTTCCTATCTTACCATTGATGGATTCCATTCTTATATGATTGGGTTATATCATTCTATATTCGACAAGGGTTCCCTATTCCCACATGCTCTCTTTGTTTCTCCCAAATGCACTTAGCTACTTTAAAAGAACAAAGTGGATCAAGGTCATATTTAGGGATTTATCTCCCGATCATAAAATCTAACTTGTCAATGAGATTTTTTCCCACTTTGATGAATCCTTCCTTACTCAAAAGGAGTCATAAAAAATCATTTAGGAGACCCTTTCATGCATGGACATAATTTTTCCTTGCTTTGGGATTGAAAGTTCAACTTGCTAAATATTTGGGTTATCTAAAGTGACTTAAAATGCCATTTGGTTGAGATCACTTACTCATGGAAATGGATTGGATGAGGGGACCAATTTAGGTTTCTAGAGGATCCCCTTTGTCTTTGGTAGCGAGTCTTCCACTTGGTGGCATGTTTAGTTAGATTGATTAGTTAGTTGAGCATTCCGAAAGTGTATAAAATGGTTTTCTAGACCTTAGAGCCTTGACTGGTTGGGAAATTCCAAGTGTGCACTAAGATTCTGGAAACTACTCAGGTATATTATGTTGCATGTTGGTGTCCATCTTGGGATTCCTTTGATAAAATCACCAAGATTCTAAGATATTTTCTTTGGTCAAGCTACAGGTAGGGTGGGTTTCACAAAGTTGTATGGGAATTTTGTACGATTCCTAGAGAACATGGTGGTATGGGTGTTATTGATGTTTATAGATAGAGTATCTCCTTATGTGCTAAATGGGTTGTTTGTTGCATTTATGGCAACAAGGCATTCCATTCTTCTACGTGGGTTCTCCCTATGGTAAAAGATCCCTCTTACGAAGAATATTGGCTTTCATACTTTACTAATTACAAGAGTGGATAGTCAAAATACCCGGATTTATGTTTGTTGTGAAAAGCATCTGAAAATCCTTCAAATTTTTGAAGCATTTGATGAGATGGGTTCTTGTGGACAGCTTCATAAAGGTCTCTCCTTCGGGAACGATCACAATTTGTGGTGCTCGAGCTATTTTCTTTGATAGTTTTCCTTTAGCTTACTCATGGACATGGAAGGTGGTGCGGTTATTTCTAAAAGAATTTCTACCATCAAAGACTTGGTTTCGGTTGAGATTGAATCTATTGGCCTTATTTGAAATAGAAATTTCAGCTGTTACTAACTCGATCTCCCATCTATTATGATAATTTAGTCTCTCCCGCTTGATGTCATGTTACAAAGCACCAAGCTTCAACCTCCTTTTCTTGGTGGAAAGAATGGAGATGGAATGTGGATATTCCACGAGAATTATGATTTTGGGGTCATCTATTCTTTACTTTCTCCCATTTCTATGGGTATTGAAAATCTTAATGTTTGCTAGAATTTTCACTCCTCCCCATTTACTTGGTTTCGACGTCTCCAATGGGCTAGGAATCCTTTGTTTGATCTAACTTGAATTGTTTTTATCTAGTTCTTATTTATCAAGGTCTTGATTAGGGGGAAAGGTTAAGCCATATTAGTATTCCAGAACCCCAAGTGACGGTTTTTTTATTATTGGCAAATCCTTTTTTTGAAAGGGACTATTGATGAGCCAAGGGTTGGAAGCGAGAATAGGAAAATAAAGCTCGAAAAAAAAGGATCAACATTTGATATAACAATATTTTCAAGATAGTTTTCCGCGATCTCTGAAAGAACAAGGTGGTGTGGTTAACACAAAGCAAATAAACACCATCGAGACTTGGTGATCAAACAAAGAACACGCTATTGGTCCGGCTTTGAAATAAAATGATTGCTAATGTACTCCGGCCTATTACTAACGGAGAAAACATCCAGACGATCATGTTACAAAAGAGCCCAACAAACTCCTTTTTCTTCTAGGAAGGAATGGAGAGAAAAGCAAATTCCATTACCTGAATTAATTTTGGGGTCATCAAAACAACAACACTATTTCTTTTGGTATTGAAAATCGCGCTTTGGAATTTGAGCCATATGCCAAAATGTGTAGCAATAATAGCGCCCAAAAAGACTAAGAATCAAATCTTGTCTTATGGTGGGGATTTAGATTTGGCATTACCCTTCTTTTTCCGATAAACCCCAAGTGACTTTATTGTGGTCACCCAGAGTCCTTCAAACATGTCTTCTAGTTTTTCCCCTATGCTCAGAGTGCTTGGATTTGGATTCACTCTCTCTTTCAACCTTATCACCTAGAATTTTTGACTGGAAATCTATTTTTTTGGGACTATGTTAATTGGCCACCTTACATTGCTTCCATTTGGCATTTTTTCCATTATGTTATTCTCTTTCAGCTTTGGAAGGATAGAAATAATGCTTTGTTTCAACACTGCGAGCTCTCTATGGAGATATCTATTAATGAGAAGGTGACATTTATGTCTTCTATGTGTATGCACCATGATCATTGGGGCACTATACCATGCACCATGAGTCGGGTTCCTCCTGATGATGATGATTGGCGCTTCGCCTCCTTCTGCGCCACCTAGATGTCATGGTCATTTGCATAGCCACTCTCATAGTCGCACAAGGAGGGACCAACCTTCTCTACCATCAACTCTCCCTGTCCCCTCCTCTTCTGGGCTTGGTTGGAGCCCTTCTGCGAATGGAAAATTTGTTGCTAATTATTCGAATTAGGGATCTTCGCCAGGGGTGCATCTTAGTTTGGTGGGTCACCTCCTTTGGGATGGGGAATCATGGTGCCATTGAGTGTCTAGATGCTAGATCATGATGGTTGGTTAATCAACCTCCATTTTGATGAGCCTTGTACACTTGGCTCTTTTCCACCAAGAGATGATCCACCTCCACCTCCAAGTTCTGCTGATCCTTGTGCCTAATTATTTTATGATATAGTGATTTTTGTTCACCCTCATGGTGCTTGTTGTATTACCCTCACGGGCTTTGTTTATTTTGAGTTTGTGACCTCTATCATATGCCCCTTACTATGTAAATCTTTGTATTATATTATTTATAATATAAAGGTGGTTTCAATAGTAAAATCCAAAATAAAAGCCTTGAGGTTTATATCTATCATTGTTTTACATATAGATGTATTTAAGATATTTATACTAGTAAACTCTTGAATTATTGTTTTATAATTTGTTTCTTTGAATTTCCAAATTTCCTTATTTGCAAGATCCTAGCTTATTTCAAACAAGATTTGACAAACCTTTGATGTTCAAAAATATAATTCCCATACAAAATTATGGATTGCATTTCTATTTTAGTAACATGCACTGAAAATAGTTGACTATTTACTCCTTATGCACTAACCAATCTATTGGCTCCCAACAAGTTTAGGCTATTTTTCGTTATGTTCTTGACTATAAATAGATATGAAACGTCCATTTAATTATTTGTTTTTATCCCCCACATACACAGAACAAGTTTAAAATTATTTACCTAAAGTTATGCAATACATATAGAAAAACTTGATCTGCATGAATAGGAGGTTAAGTACTTTTATAATTTAGCTAAGTGCATGAATAGAAAATCAAGAACCTTTAAAGTTTTCATGGAAAAGCAATGCTTTTTAGACCTGGTACTTTATACATAAAGAATTGAAAACTAGTGACACATAATTCTTTTAGATTGCTCATTCATAAGAATGATGTAGAAAATATATATTTTTCCATTGTAAGGTCCTTAAGAGGGAAGAAATTAAAAAGGAGTGGAGAAAGAGTTTTAAGTACTTGATGTGGAATTAGAGTAGGAATAAAAAAATTTAGAGTGTGGAATAGTAGCAACTGCTAAATCAAGGAGGAAGTTGTAACAAAAAGATGTTATCACTTTCCTTGTATGGAGTGATACCAATAAATTTTGTATGAGTTGTGGTCGACTTAATGAAAATTCTTGTTATCCCCTCAATCTATTTAGTCATCATTCAAAACTATTTTAAATATTTTTAATTCCATATATTAATAGTTTGAACTAATACTCCTCTCTACAATGAAAATTTTGATACTACCTTTGTTGATTTATGTACTTACCGAATGATTTTAGAACATTTTAATAATTGATTTGTGTATTTGTGATGTAAAGTATGAAAAATCCAATAGTATTCATTAAAAAATAAATGGGAAGCACACCAATGAATAAAGTAGTATGCCGTTGTTTGTCATTGTCAAAACAAAGATAATAGAAAACTTCAATTCATTGTGTATGTGTGAGAAGGACACAAAAAAATGGGGAAGCCTTCATTGTATACTATTTTCACCACTAGCCATGACACTCATGGAGAGTCTATTTTTTACATGAAATTCACTCAAAAGAAATTTAAAAATAAATGTAAGGGCATTTCAACTCTTGTAATTTGTCACTTTATCATATTTTCTTCAAAACAATTGTGATAAAACTTGATAGTTGTATGGGGATGGTTCCCTCACATTATACCTTGCTATACATGCCTTCCTTGAAGTCAATATTTTTTGTTCATGGATGGATTAACTCCCCATATGAAACATCACCAATACAACCGAAGTTATATTCCCCAATTACTCTCACAAGGTATGGTTTCTCACATTTCTTTCTTCTCATCTTCCTAACACTTCAATTTACTTCATTTTATCTTTTTGTTCTCCTTTTTCCTATGCATACCTCACTACCCCTATTAGTGTATACATTTCACCTCCTAGGTGTGTTTTCTAGCTATAAAATTCTTGTACATGTGAATTTGGAAGTAGGATTATGATTATTTTGTGATAGTTGGGAAGGATTTGAACTCAAGACCTCTTCAATTTTTCCCATTTTGTACAATACAAAGTTTAGGTATTAGGAACTGTGAAAATTTAGGTAGTTTAGCTCTACTTGGGATGATAAGATGTCATTTTTATTTCCTTTTGAAACTTTGTACCAAATATTGATATATAATTTTGTAAGAAATTTAGAGTTATAGGGGTAAAAGGCCCTAAAAAATGGGAAGATCATAAAATAGTTTTTAAAAAGCCTCCTTGAGACTTCTAGGAAAGAGCTTGGTAAGTAATGTGTCATTGTAAGTGTAGTCCAAGAAAGTGGAATAGAAATCATGAAGGTGCTTTTCATGATCACCTTTACATCATAAATAGGAAGCTTATGAGCAAAAAAATGTATAGACAAAGGATAAAAACCACGTAAAGTTTGAGTGGGTTGGAAAATAATTGATTAGAATCATGAGAAGAAGTAGATGCACCTTGTTGTATTAGTAAAATTCAAGCTTATAAGGTATGAACAAGGGTTTCAAGATATTGTGTGCTAGAAGAAGAATAATGTGAACCACTATGGGTGTATATAAGAGATCTAGGAATAATATTGGTTATATAGGAATAATCATAATAACATTTTGGGTTGGGGTATTAGTTTCCCAAAAATATATAGGTATTGTAGATGTAGGAAGAGAAAATGTATCGATATCAAAATATGTGGAATGAGACATCCCAAAAAGATATTTCTCATTAGAGGGTTGATTACAAGCAAGCTTAGTAGTGAGAAGAATCTTGATAAAATGATCAATATGGTGAGGTTTATCACATATTTGTGAATGAAAATTAGATAGAAATTCCACTTGCTCAGAGGTCTACACCGTCATCATCATCATGACTAAAATCAGAATGGTGCTCATTATGTGTTTTAATGTTATACAAAGGAACCTTAGGGGCATCATGATAAAGTATACTTTGAAAGTGTGTGGCATGAATACTGGTAATGGTTTTGATGTGAATAATATCGGGAGTTGCCCAAAATTTCTCAAAGTAAAGATAATAATTTGAGAATTTTTTTGGAACATTGTATAATGTGTATGACATGATAGTCTATGTGGTATGAGTAAGTGACTAAGTTACTCAAGGTAAACCCTCATAGAAGCACAATTGTGTCGGATCGAGTCATAGTGGATACATACATACATATATACATATACATATATATATATATAGTCATATATATAGTACATATGTATATGTGGACACACACACACACACACACACACACACACACACACACACACACACACACACACACACACATTTTATTGTTTTTCTTATTATTTTTTGGTATCGTATTTTAATTTGTTTATTAATGTGTTGGATAGTGTGTGGGATTTTATGATCAAAGAGAGATGGTTAAATTTGATAGGTGGGGATGATGAGATGAATTTTATAGGTAGGGATTTGGATGTTGGTTTGGAGGGGATGGGGATTGAGGATCAAAGGCCATGGTTTGATAGGATGTGTGGGGAATTAAATTTTTATTAGGTTGATTGATTAAAGATGGTGATGTGTAAAGGGGAGAGAATTAATACTTGAACTTACCAATAAAATGCAATACTCCTCCTTTGTTGTATTGGATTTTCTCAAGGATGTATTGATTGCTTCAAATTTGAGTAGGCACTTGGGCAACACCTCCTTTTGATTTTCTTGGATTGATTGATGTTTGATGAAGGATTAATGGATGATAGATTAGATTAATGATGGATTGATTGATTGAATATTGTGGATGATTGATAGAGGATAAAATGGAAGAGATTTGTTATGGATTTCTTGAGATATATGGATTGGCTTCCATGGAGGGTGGCATGCCAATTTATAGTTTTTGGAAGAGGAAATGGAGGGCTAGGATATTGCCAAGTAGATGGAAGATCAATGGTTAGTATTGAATGAGAAGATAGAAGAGTATAGATAATTTTAGAATTATGGAGAAATATCCATTGAATTTAAAATTCAATGGAGAAGAGTAGAAAGTTAGAGAGGCTTCTAGAATTAGAAGCTTCTAGAAATAGAGGAAGGTGGGATTAAATTAGTTTAGGTTTAATTAGGAGTTAATGATGTGATTACATGGAGAGGCTAGTTGTAGGGTAGGTGTAGAGTAGGTGGGTAGGTAGGTGTAGGAATATTAAATTCCTAGAAAATGATAATAAGGATTAAAGTGGGATAATGGGATATAATAATGAATTAAAGGGATTAATGGTGAGATAATGATGGGATATTAGATAAATGATGAAATTAATTAGGATAAAGGGTATATATGGTATTTTATAGGAAAGAGATTAATTAGATAATGATGATGTTAGGATGTTTGCGGGACAAATTAATCAAAATTAATTATGTCAACATTTTAGATGTCTACAACTATATCTTATTGATGTTACATGTGTTGTTCGTAGATATTATGATTTTGATGATGATAATTGATATATTATGAGCATGTTTTAAATTCTAATGAAAAATGAAATACATGGGAAATTGGTGTGTTTATTTCCTAATTTAGTAGTAGTGATTTTGGTTAATCATGTTGAGTGGATATGACATGTGCATTGAGTGTGTAGATGACGAACATGTACCCAAATGCTACACATGAAGAAATTAAAAAAAAACTAAACACACCAAAGAGGATGGAGGGGACTAACTCCTACAAAGCTCCTTAGCCAACACAAGTCACTCAAAATTGGAATTATATGGTTGGGGCTATGTGTATGGTGACAAGTGTTCAATTTATTTACTCTCTTTTCCTTATCTTGTTGTTTGACACCTTCATGAGACCCTTAACCAAATTAATTGTTTTAATTAATTCATTTTAAGTTAAATTTTGTATTTGAGTTATGGGGAAATTCATTTACTAATTTGGGTGGATTTTTCCTTGATGGGGTGGTTGAAAAATTTCTATTTTGGGTAAATTTCAAGTTTCTCCTTTGAGGCCAAATTTTGAGTGGAGCGTAGGATAAGTAAACCTTGTCCCATACTCCCAAACTCTTCCATACACATACCCATGGGGTAGGTGTAATTTTTAAAGAGTTTTAGGCCATTTTGGGGCTCATAAGGACCCCATAATGATCCTTGGGAAACTTTCCAACTACCATGTATTTATTTTGATGTGAGTTGTTTTATGAGGGTGACTTGTGATTTAAGTCATATTTATTTTGAGTTATTTGAATTTTTACCTTTTACTTTTCACATATCTTTTCTTTGTTAGAGAATTTAATTGAGTGTTTGTATTTGTAATATAATATATATTTGGCCCATGTGGTCATGGGTTTGAAATGAATGTATTTTGGGGATTTGGTTTTTCCTTGGGAACTTAGGATGTTGCCACTTGGCACCATCCTAAGGGGGTGCCATTTAAAACTTTTCCTATTTAAGGGATATTTTTTAGCTCATTTTGGGGAAGCCTTGGTCTTAGGTATATTATTTTGGATTGATTTGGGAGTGCTTGAAGTCTTGATATTAGAAAAAGAGGACAAGATGAGCAAGAGGTTGGTACCTTTCTTTGTTATTTTCTTACAATTGTTGGTTTATCTTGCCATCCTTTGATGGAATGTATGTGATTTTTGTGCTCATTTGAGTTGTATGGAGTTTTAATTTATGTTGTATACTTGATATTAACCCATTTTTGGGTATCAAGTGTATTTTTATGTATGGGGGAAGGTAGATCCATTAAGGAGGTATAAGTAGAGGTTAAACCGAAGTAAAATTGTGTAATATTTTATGGAGGAACCAAAGGGACTTGGGATTTTTTCTAGTGGAGGGATAAGTGGTTTTGAATAAACTAGATGGAGGGATAAGTGTGAATGCATTCTTATTTTATTTACTTGGAGGAATACAAAACTTATGCTAAACCCCTTAGTGGAGCGATAAGTGGTTTGGAATGCCTCTAGTTCCCCTTTGCAAGCTAACAAAAGCTTGATAGTGTGTTCTTATGTTTGAAATGTATCTCCCTTGCTCTCTTGAGTCTTCTTGTCCATACACTTGTTTTATTTTCTTGGAATACATGTGTGTTGGGAATTTTGGGAAAACTTTGCGATCTAAGTTTGATGTTGGATAGGAATATTTTTGAGAGTTAGGGGATTTTGGGGCAACTTGGAAGGAAACTTGAGAAATCATATGTTGTGTAATTTATTCATGTGTAAAACCATTTTCGGATGGTTAGAAGTTAAAATGGTTGATTACAAAGTTGTGCAAGATATATTTCTTGAATGTTGTAAATGTGGAATTTTGTATTATAATATGTAATGGAAAATCAATATTTATATATTTGGAAAATAAACCTCTCTTTACTATCCTTGTTATGTGTCACTCGTTGGAAGGGATGATAATATTTAGTGTAGTATGTGTGTGAAAGGTTTATTATAATTAAGAATGGGTGTTAGAAGGAGTTGTGAAAATTTTTTTCCCTTCATCTTAGTGATTTATTGAGGAAGTGTGACAAACATTGTTAATAATGATTTTTTTTTCATCTTGTATTGATCTTATGCGAGAAGCTTACAATTACATAGTGAAAATAAAACTTAAAAATAAACCTTAATGTATACATCTTCTTCTTGATATGGGGCATCCAAGGGCACTATAATGAGTTTTATTATTTTGAAATTATTTGGTCTCATGTTTCGTGTGAATGAAATGATAGTAGAGGTCAATGGGAAAATATAACCAAGATAGTTTTCCTTGATTTAAATGTGCTCATATAGGATGATAAGGCATTTCACTTCTTTACAAATAATGAAAAAATAAAATAAAATACCTAGCTTGAATGCAATTTAGTTATACCTATTCCATGTAGAGAACATTGAAATAGATGATCCCATTTGAATTAGTTGTGGGTTATTGGTTCTAGTTATATTTTGTTTTATATGAAATCCTTTGAGAAAATATACAAATTAAGTTATAAGTGTAAACAAGAGACAACTTATGAAATACCTGTTAAGTTAAATTGTTGATGTTATTTCTAAATTAGGTGTATAATAGATATAATGGTTATATTTAAATTAGGAGATCTATTTTAACATACCTTTATTTAAATAGAAATTATATGGATATATAATGAATGATGAAATGAACTCGGGATGGGAGGGCTCGGCCCTACCCATCCATTCCCATGGCATTGATAAACAAAGAAATAAATAAAGCTTGGGGGTCGGGTCTGCACATGCCACGAACCCCACAAACCCTTACACGAATGGCCAATGGCCGAACCCCTTCCATTCCTTCCCACTTCGGCTCTACGTGACACTCCACTACCCAAATTTTGCCATAATACACACACATATTTTTGTGTGTATATATAGATATAACTATATAGATATATAAATATATATATGTATATGCATACATATATATTTATATATATGTATACACACACACACACACACACACACACACACACACACACACACACACACAGAGAGAGAGAGAGAGAGAGAGACTATATATACATGCGTCGTGGCCTTCCTTACACAAGAGAAAATTTGGTAGGATGATAATATATATGTATAATAAATAAATTTATTCTATGTGTGCGCACACACAAACACACACAAAACACACACACACACACACACACACACACACACACACACACACACACACACACACACACACACACACACACACACACACACACACACACACACACACACACACACACACACACACACACACACACACACACACACACACACACATGCATGAATTTAGTACATATACCTCTTCTTCCTCCCTTTATAAATTGTAGCTCCATGACCCAACCTTAAACCAAGGAAAAAATAATAAGAGAGGAAAGAAGGAATAAAAAAATAAATGAAAGGAAAATGAGCTTGAATAGGCTTAAGGATGGCCTTTAGGGTTTTCTAGGAAACCTAGATCCTATGGTAGAGATAAATCTAATCCCAAGGCCACAAATTAACCCTTATTTGCTTTGACATGTTCCCCACTTGACTTTCCTTCACTTTTTTAATTCTAACTTATTATGGTTTTGAATTAATTTGGGTAGTTAGACAATGTGATATTGGCTATTTAATTGGAAATGACTTAAGTCAATTAATAATTCTTAATGATGTTATAATAAGTCTATCCAAGTAATGTTTTAATAGGATGAATAGGAAAACTTTAATGGTGGTTAAATATAATTATTTCCCTAGTCACAAATGATATGACTAAATTAAGATGAGTTATATAATTTTAAATAAATCAAGTAAGTTATCGTTGAATAAAATAAGTTGAGAAATTTAAGTAGAATGAGATAGAAAATAATTAGAATGTATGAGTTTAATATGGTAGTTGATTAATTAAAATAAATTTATTCTAGTGTAATCTAATGCTATAAGAGTAGTAAAATAACTAAATAAATGAAGTAATAAAATATTGAAATACACCCAAGAAAACTAAGCTAGAAAATATGAAACCCTAATGTGCAAGAAGGGTTAATAAAAAGCCTTAGCTGATTCACATATGTCATAAGACTATGTCGCAATGTAGACCAGGTGAACAAGAGGAGGAAACGACCACATATAATCTTGAAAAATCATAGATATGAGCTATATGACTAGACCAGGGCACCTGGAAAGGGATAGGGGTGCTCGTGGGTGCCGTGGTCTAAGATATGGGTACCTTGATCTGTGGAAATAACTAGAAAACCTCCTTTGAGGTGTCATTGGATGTTCTCATATGTTCTCTTCCTATCGCACTAATGTCGTTGAACTGTGTCAAATGTCACTATGAATATGAGATGGAAGAATCACCTATAAAACCCTAGAAAAAACATCAAAACCTAAAAAAGAAAGATGCATATGAAGGGTTGATTGTCCTCAGTTGCCAAATTGATGGACTTATCACTAAGCACTACACTACATCTCAGACCCAATGTAGTTCTAGGTGTGTGTGCATCATTCCCTAGGTTGCTCTTGTACCAGTCACACTTTGTGAAGTAGTGAGAAAATAACTAGATGTAGAATGTAGTAAATGTGTGCATGGAAATAATAGACTCCCCTCCTATGAAGTGTGATGTAGATGAACCAACCTTGTGTGCCTTGTGATGGAGCTAGATGGATGCAAATGTAGCTATAGATGCTTTTGATGGATGCAAATTTAGATGGTGATAGTAGATACTTAGTGTTTAGTCCCTCATTATGGTCACATAACTTTATATTTATATGGTTATCTTGTTCTAATTTTGTAATTAACCTTGAAAAGGCCAACCACCAAAAAGATAGAAATCTCAAATAGCTAGAAAGTGCCCAAAAGGTGAGAGTAAAGTGAAAAGAGGATCAAAGTAGACCCAGAGGGGACTAGGGCGCCTAGGGCACCCTAATCTTGGCTAGGCACCCTAGTCAAAAATAGGAAAAATGTAGAATGACAATATAGACTGGGCAAGTGCAAGTGTAAGATTGAAAATATAACAACAAGTAATGTAAAAATGACCAAAGACATGGGTTAATTATTACTCTTTTCACTTAAGAACCATATGAATAGTAGTATGAGACCGAGACTAAATAATGAATCAAAGTGCATGATTTTGTGTCTACATTTTCCCCCACTTTATGTTGGTGAGCATAAAGCTTGGTAACATAAAGTAGATAGAGATGTATACCTGATAATCCATGTAGAGTGATGTAGCAAATGTGCCAAGGACTAGACAAAGCATGGAGTGACAAAAAGATGGAGCGTGGAGACTAAATATGCAAAAGTGATGAAAGTAATGAAAGTGAACCTAGGGAGGAAGTGTGTGTGTAGATGCCAATGTGTGTAGTGTACTGCATGGTTAGTATCATGTGTGTGATGTACCCTCCATGTGTGTGTTGTTGTTGTTGACTTTGCTTCCCATATAGATGGACTTGCAAAAGAGAAGATGATCAAGTAGTCAAATACACATGTATATATGTAAAAACACATGTATATAGTAAAAATAATGTAAATGAAAGTATGAAAATGAAAAAGGAACATGTGCACCTAATCATGATGATGAGAAAAAGGGTAGAAAGGATATCCTATAACTTTGGTGAAGTGCAAGTTTTTTGGGTGATCTCACACCACTGTGGCCAAAGAAGTGTAGGGAGAAAGCTATGTTATATTCTAACTTGAAACGCTTCCCTAAGAGTGTATGAAGAGATCTCTATAATTCCTTTTTTTGGGTGATTTGACGTCATGGCCAAGAAGTATAGGAAGGAAATTCTGATGTTCCTCCAACTTGTAATTTCTCCCCATAATGCTAAGGATAATTTTCCCTATAAAATCCACTGTGTATGGAGTTCGTAGTCCTGGTCTGAAATCAGTCATTGTATAACCCATTGTGTCATGGACAAAAACTATAAATGTAATCAGTATTAGTACCGTGTGTGTAAACCCAATGATGCCCCCTCTTTGGGGGCACATGTGACATCGTGGATAGGATAATGTGGCCCCAAAAGAGGACTGACCGTGTATACTGAAACTGTGCCCTATAGCAGGGGAAGGGAATGTGCTTGGTAAAGACCAAGGCACACATAAACAAGTGGCTAGAAAACAAGTGTTAGTATGAACATGCATGTAGAAAACAAGTGTAAGCCAAACAAACAATGTGTAAGCTAGAACATAAACGACAATGTAAACACCCAAAAATACAATGTAGGCCACAAAAAGTGGGTTACAAGCATGGGACACCACTCACGGTGTCACAAAAATGCAAAGCCCATAGTATCCAAAAACAAACAAGTGTGCACACAAGAAAAAGGGGAAAGCCCACAAACAAGAGAAAACAATAGAAGACAATGTAAAAAACAAGTATGGAAGTAAATATCCCTACATAAAAATTATACACATGAAACACCCATTAGAATTTTATAAAATTAACAAGTATGTCAAAGAGTGTATAATATTGTTGTCATGCAAATATGCAACAAGGAAATTGTCAATTTCCAAGCATGACAACTATACCCTTGTGCCATTTTTTCATGTTTTACCCTTCCAAGGCACCCTAGGTCTACCCAATCAGTTCTGATGACCTCCTAGTTGATGTTAACACAACCCCCTAGGTGAATTAGGAAATTCAGGTCAATCCCCTAGGTGATTTTAGGAGTTCTTGAAAAATGCTATCTCTGGGTAGTGTTGGGAAGGGCTATCACTGGCCTTCCCAGGACTGGAGAAACCCCCGGATCAAAAACAGAGGATCCAAATCCAACATGAAGGTGAATTTAATGCTTAGAAACATCATGGAAGTGATTTTGGAAGATTCATGGAAGATTTGGAGAGTTTGGAGTAGTTTGATCAAAATCAAGGTTCACAAGCCTAGGCAGTGCACAAGCCAAAACAACTGTTAAGCTTTTGAAGGTGATTCTAGAGAGCTCCAGATGGAGTTAGGAGAAAAAAACATATTCAAAAAGGGAATTCAAATCCATACAATATGGTGAAATTATGTTTTCACAAAACTTTGGCATAATGGGTCTTGCAAGCAGTTTTCTCATACATGGGTGGAGTACTAAATTCAAAATCTAATTTTTCGGCACCAAATGGATGAATAAAGACATAAAAACCATACCATTAGATTGAAAATGAAATTTCTATTCAAGATCATGTAAAATTTCATCAAAAACATCATTGGGAGCTCAAGTTATCATCATTTCAAGTTGCCCTCTTGGAGCGAGTTCGGGAGTTAGTCAAATTTTGGAAGGACACGTGTTAGATCAAGATCCTGGTGGAATTTTGTTTCCCCACATTCCTCAAGGTTAAGGATATGAAGGTTGAGAAAATGCACCCAGCCCATATGAAGCCCTCTGGACCCACATACGACCTTCAAGATCACCGGTTCAGCCCTCAGTGTTTATGGGAGCTCAAATCCCGCTCCATTGGATAACCGCCACATGTCATTGCCTTAATCACCGTGGAAATTTGATGTCCCTCATATCCATTTGAGTTTAGGGACATAAAGGTCACAAAAATGCACCCAACTCCCAAGGAGACTCCTGGTCACCCATGTGACCTCTTCAAGACCAAATTTTCAGCCCCGCAGAGTGGTGGAGCTTTCATCCCCTACTGTTGGATCTTCGATAGATGTCATCACCTTGCTCACCATGGAATTTTATGTTCCTCATGTAAATTTGAGGTTATGGATGCTAGGGAACATAAAAATACACCCCTCCCTTGCTGTGCATTTTTTTTTAATGATTTAAATCATGCACTTAGCCATTATTTCCCCCATTTCTCCTTCATAGCTTCACACCCTACCATGGCTCTGTTCATGCTTTTCCAGACACCTAGTCCACCATTGCTGATCTAAACCAGCTCTATCATGGCCACCAAATCCTCCACTCCATGAAAATACATAGGTTTCAGAGGAAGGATTGATCAAAAGAGTTGAAGAAACGAAGAATGAAGAGAAAACGAAGATTTTTGCCAGATAACCATGAAGTCACCCAATCAAAAAATCTTCATATCTTGAAAAATAAATGTCAAGTTGAGATGTCTTATTTTGTATATTTTCTCATTTTTTGATATGATCAAGATGCAATAAACGGGAGGTCAAACGGTTTCTTGAAACAATTTTTCCAACAAGAATCCCATTTCATGCCCTAGCTCATATTCATCAGATTTCCCATCAATCCGATAGTCGATTCAAGCTAAAAACTTACACACAGACTCCAAATGAAAAACCTATCAAAATGGAGTTGATTTTTTCACGATTGGAGACAAAAACCAAACCTGTAAATTTCAAGCTCCATTAATGGCCACCATGGCAGCTCGTGCTCAAAGCCACTACTAGGTGAAAATTTATATTTTATTTCCAAGCATTCTAGTGAGTGAAATTTAGAGGATGTGACCGTGACAATGAGATGATTCCAAAAAAATATGTTCCATCACAAATTGAGCAGTGGAAGTCCACTTTCTAAAAATAGTAAGTTTTCCTATACAAACTTGTTATGTTTGGGAAGTCACCATCAAAAGCAGCTATGGCAAAGGTAATGTGTACTGAAGATCACCAAGAAGCCAAAATGATTGTCTAGAGCAAAAATAGTTAAAATGACCACTTACTAAAAATAGTAATCCCCCTATATGGGTATTTACTAAAAATAGTAAGTCACCCTAAGAAGTGGTTAAGGTGATGACAATGTGCGCAAGAGCGAATGATGGAGTTCATCACATCACAATGGTCAAGAAGAGGAAAAATCACCTCTTACCAAAATAGTAAGTATCCAATATGGGCACTTGTTATTAATAATAAGTTACACTCAAAGGGTAGTTTTGGCACAATGGGACATAGAGGGATGATCATTCAAGTCAACACCATCATTCGGGATCATCCATGGGAATTTCTCATAAGGAATTTGAGACTCATCTCAGGGAATTCAATAATGTCTTTGACACTCACTAGATGGTTGGGTCATAGGTATATCATACACAAGGTCAGAATTACAGTCATCGGAAGAATAGTTCATTCAACTCAACAAGTTTCTATGAGCCAAGATGAAGGAATTTCTCAGGGTATAAAGAGTTTGGAGATGCAGAGTTCACTATAGTGGAACACCTCATCGGGTCATCTAGAAGGAGATGTGGACTTCATCGAAGGCAGATTATTTGTCATCAATGTTTCTTCCCCCTTATTCTTCCTTCTCTCTCTCCTCTCTTCTCTCCCCTACTTTATCTCTCCTTCATGTTCTAATTATTTGTTGGGGTGTACACTTTTTAGATGTCCTTTAATGAAATTAAAAAGCAACTTTATGCTTCTAATGTAAAAGTCACCTTTATGTTATAAAAAGGGACTTAATATTCTCTTAGGAAGTTGAAAATTTTTAAGTTGCATGAGGATATATGAAAATCCATTGGGGGTAGATGATGAGTCACCTCTCATTCTATAAATTGTAAAGCCATTCCCATTTCAAAGGGTTGGTGATTGATTTTGTAAACTCAAGAGTGCATTGAGAGAACAAAGGAGATAGCCAAATTCTTCCATTCCCCCTCATTCTCAAATTTCCTCCATTTCCCCACTATGTACAACTTTGGTTTGAGCAATCAATACAAGAAGAAGGAGTTTCTATATTTCTTTGACTAAGGGATTTCTTGATACTTTGTGCTCATCAAATTCCATTTGGTCTTGTTGCTATTTACATAGTTTTTTCTTCTCATAAATGCATGTGTTGAAATTTCTAACTAGTGTGTGTGTAGGAATATGATTTTCTACCTGCAACATTAGTTCTCCTATCTCGTTTCTCACTCCCCTTTCCCTCTTTACAGACAAAGTCCTCTCTAGTAATAAATTTCTAGCTTTTCCACAGGGTTAGTGGAGTGCCCCTATGGATCCCCAACCACAAGGCCACCAAGAAAATCCACCTTTTTACTCATGCATGCATATATGATAGCTACACCTATTATGTAGAGGGACTTGGACTCCCAAAGCGTTGGCAAAAATCCACCAATTTGTCGCTGAAAAAATTTCTCACCAACAAACTTGATAATGGAAAGTTCTAAGTACAAAATAAAACAATAACACCTATAGTGTACGAATGTGGATGGCCCTAGAAGGTAGTGTGTCAAGCATTAATGCTACATGTAGAAGCTCTGTATTTGTGATCACAACTAGAAAAGGACATGAACACACATATGTGTATGGTAAAGATAATGACATACAAGAAATCTATCTAACATGTGTAGTAAAGCATACATGTAAGAGAAAGTGCAAGTAAGAGTAAATACAACCATAAAATGTAGTATGTTGTGGATGGATGGAATGGAAATGTAGTGTGGATGATAGGAGCCATGTGCCCCTTGAGTGAATGGAGTTGTATGTAGTGAGGTTCATTTAGTATGCCCCCTCAGCAGTCAATAATGAACCATAAATGAGAGTGCGTCATCGGGAAATGGTCGAACTATGTGTTGTGTGTAGCGCGTTGTGATGATTATGTGGTGATGATATGTGACATATATATGAATTATGTGTTACTCAGTAGCATAATCATATAACATGAAAAATGAATAAAAGGAGTGGTGATTTAGCCTAAAGCATATACCACTAAACAATGTAAGCGAATGTGATGATGTAGCCGATCACGAGATGATGCTAGAAGAAGTGACCCTATAGCCTAAAGCATATATCACTAATCCTAGGAATGTTTATGAGAAAAAGAAGATTGAATGATGAATGTGTGAGTGTGATGAGGTCCATTTGTGATGTATACCCTCAACAGTCCAATATGGACCGTGAGACTAGAGTGCATCATCGGGTAGTGAGTGCAACACATAGAGGAGAATATGAAAAATGTGTAATGTGTGTAGTAAATTGTATGGTATGTAATGCGAGATGTGTAGATGACCTAAGATGTGTAGCATAGTAGATGTAAAATGCAATGTAAGATGACATGTATGAGGTGTAAAAACACACAATATGCAATAGCTATGAGGTGATGTATGTAGGACAAGATGTAAGATGAAAAATGTAGAATGTATGAAGATGTACAATGTCAATAGCCTGTAATGTGGTGTACAATGTGTAGATGATGTAGGATCATGTGATGATATGTAATGCCTAATGTGTAGTGACTACTATGCAGTGTGTGGGGTTCATGTATATAGAATTCCCTTAATAGTCAAGTGTGTATCAAAACACAAGAGTGTGTCATTAGGTAATGACGTGACAAGAGTCACCTACGAAATGCAAAGTTTCCATGAAGCGGTGGAAGCATGTTGGGAAAAATAATCAGTATGACCATGCGATGGTGGTGGAATTTGAAACGTGTCTTGACCATTAGTAGGAGAAGCAATTGATTTTCCAAAAATGATTGGTTGTTGAAGTGGTATATTATCATGTAACAATGTAGCATTCCTAGTAAAAAGAGGTGTAGTCATTTTTACACCCACCAAAGAACAAGAGAATCCCATGCGCATTAGCCTTTCACCCGGTGGGTGTTGGGCGCTCACCGAGGCACACGAGCTCCAAGTCTCTCTTTTATGTGAGTTAAGTGGGAAATCATCACCTATGTCAGGAACTTAATGAATAAAGGTGGAAATGAGACATACAATCATCATAGGGCTCAGAACGGCCTCTAGACAAATGTATTCATTCCAAATAGAAGGTACTTACATATAACATATAGAACTATAGAAGAAAGAAAAATACATAAGATTTACATCTATTCCATAACATCCATGAACATAAATGAAAATATATAGATATGAACCAAATCAATTACATTCATACTCATTCATGTTTATAACCTCATTACATTCAATGGATCCATTAGAATACCACATGACTTGATCATGAATGAAGTCATACATCACAACAAGGATCATGTCCTTTATCCATCCACATAAAAAAAAAACCCCTTAATTATATCCCTTATATATCCTCTACCCAATCCCAAAGAGTTTAATATATTTCTAATACATTACTCCCTTATATATCCTCTACCCAATGCCATCAAGAGTTCTCATAATATTTCTACGTGGGAGCATGCTCCATTAGCTCCGCTCTCTATATGATCTCCTCTATCGCTAAGAATATATCACGCTGAAGATGTTTTTCTTCTTGCCCAAAATGTACTTGTATTTATAGGCATCCAAGAGTGCCAAATCATCCTTCTATGGCCTCGAGATTTGGTGCTAAGTGTCCGAATGGTCCTCAACTAGGCCTCGCACACCTACACGCCTTTTTTATACTTAGCCAATATTTTGGGGTCATAACATCACATGGGAGTCATGCTCCATTAGATAAGATTCTCTCTACTCCTTATAATGATGGTCTTCAAAAGGAGTGGGAATCCTCTATCGCTAAACATATTCCTTTCAAGTGAACTTGCGAAGGAATCACGTTGCAGCCCAACTGGAATATCTTTTGACACCTTATCCACTCCTCATTCGGTTTGTAGCGTCACTCACGGTTAAAATACGCAATTTTTTTTTTCGGATTAATGTGGAAACCCTAGTTCCAAAATATCTTCCTTCCAATATGGATAAGTAAATAATAAAACCTTATTTCTTTGTTCCTTCTTTTGTGCATGAGTTTTCTTAAACCCTTCCTTCAACACATATCCTTTCCAAAAGCCATACTTTCCTTTTCACGCTTCAACTAGGCCTCACACCTCACGTAATTCCTATTTCATTTTATGTACTTAGCCAATATTTTGGGGTCCATAACATCACCCCACACTTCACAATAGGAATGTTGTGGTAAAAGTTCTCCACCCTCGTTAAAACATCTTTTCAAGAGTAAAGAATTACAATATGTTGGTAATAAGAATGAAAGAATTTGGGAAGAGTTAGATTAAGGGGATGAAGGAATGGGAAAGAATAAAAGAATGGAAGATTGTCGAGTGGATTTCTTATCATCTTAGAGGTAATTATAAATAGAGAGGCCACCCCCTCATTTGCAAAAGGAGTGGGAAGTCCCTTTAAAGGTGTGTTTTAGGTGTTACTAATTGTGTTTTGTATTGGTGGCAAGTGAAGTCAATAACACTTGAAGTGTGGGTGAGGTAATTTCATGTTAATATTATAATTTATTTTGATATTTCTTGTCATCATTCAACGTATTCTCTTCCTAGCTCGTTTTGTTTCTTCATATCTTTTCCAAGTTCAAATCTCAAACCTATGAAGAATACTATTTTCCACCTCGTGATTTTCTAAGATATTCCCACTTAGTCAAAAATCCAAACCCCATACCTGGAATATATTTTCACAAGACGATGCTTCTCCTCAACTCTCCCCACACCCATGAATTACTTCCCCCAGTAAGTCAAGTTTTACCATAGATCCACACTAGTCACTCATGTATTTCATGGTGGTTGAAAATGGGAAAAAATATTCCAATGCTTTTTTTCTTAAACACGGATGGCCAACTCTGGATGGTTCAACACTTAGGTGGAAACCCTAGTTCACAAAATATCTATTCTTGAAGAATTTGGTTTTCGTATTGCAAAGTAAATAATGAAGTGACCAACCTTCTATTTATATTTTTCCTTCTTTTTTGTATTAAATGATGATTCTTCACCTACCACGGAACAACTTCAACACTTATTGTGGACCTTTGGTTTTGCAAATATTTCTCCTAGTACAAAAGTATGAAGACTTTAGTGGTCAAGAGTTAACTATTAATCTCTTGCGAAAAGAATTTACCTCGGGGAGGAGATAGAGGTCCAAAAGAAAACAATGTTCTACAAGGGTCATTATAAGTATAATTGTCCAGGATAGAGCATCCGTAAAGGAGATAATGATAAAGGAAAACCTATCTTTTGATGTAGTAGATAAGAGTAGAAATAATGAAAGACTTTTACAAAAAAAGAAAGAACGATAATCAAGATGGAAATGATCCTAAGAAGATGAAAGAGCACTAAGAAACATAGGAGAAGAAAGTTGGGTTCGATCCTTTACATGATTTTCTCTCACCTACCTCATGTTTCTTTTGCACTTCTTGCTGGACTCGATGCTTTACATGGATCCCCAATGTATCCTTATCTAATGGACACCAACCATCCCTTTTCACCTATAATTTGTTGCATGTACTTCCTTCACAAAGCCATTCAATATGTGGGCTTTCCAATGCAATCCTTCCTAGCGCTTCACACTTTTTTTCTTGGACGTGGTAGAGAGAGGGTGAAGATAAACTCCACCCCACACTAAAATGATGTGCAATCCTCACATTACCGCAAATAGTACAACCTTCAAAAAGTAAAGAGATTATCGACACTCAAGGCACAATCCAAAACAACAACGAGAAAGAGAAACACAAGAAAAGAAAAATGCATTAAGGGAAATCCTAAACTAGCTGGAAATACTACATTATTTACTAACACAAGTAAGAAGACTTATTTATAGTAGGGCTTGAATGAACCTACTCCCATTGAAGTGTCTTGGAAATATCGTCCCATCCAACACTTGTGAATTGGCATGCAAAGAAGGATCATTACCCTCTTCCATTTTCGGATCAGGATCTTGACGAAGTATTGGCAAGAATCAAGGATGTATGAGATGGTGTAGGGACCCAACTTGGGGAATGCACTTTTAACTTCCCGATGATGGCATAAAAACTTGGAATCATATAAAGCAAGTTGGAACATCATTTTTAGATGGCCAACCTCAAACTTCTTTGATTTCTAATGTGGCGATCATGCCATGCTTTTTTCTTTTACCTTTTTCTATTGCTTGGCTCCATTTGGCCAATGATCACCTTTATACAACTTCATTAATTTATCAATCCTTTCTTCAAGAATTTGAATTTGATGAAAGAAGTTTAAAGCAAATTGGGAGCCTTACATCGGTAGGCAATGAATTTCCTGCATCTATGGTCCAAGATTTTTTCTGTACATGTACCTAATGCCTCAAATGAACAGACTAGGGAAGTACTTCTGGAGCCAAAAGGATGAAAATGGGAATGAACATCCAATTCTACTTTGGGAGCAATACAAATGAGCGTGACCCTCTGTTGTATCCCTGTAGAAGTTTGCTTGCGTTATTCACAAAGAAGGTAACATGAACTCAACCATCAGGAGGATAGCCTGGATAATGCCAAACATCAATTGAAATGGTGTGGCTTTGGTTCAAACTTTTATAAGTTGTCCTATAAGCCCATGAATACATAACAGGAATTATCACGAATGAATTAGTTTCTTGTCATCCCAATTCTTGTATTCGACATCACAAATATTTGTTAGGGGTATGACTCAAGCTATTTTGTTAAATGCTTCCAGGGTTCCATTTGCTTGATGGGTGATAAGGTTTAGTTTTATTGTGATGAGCCACCATGAACTCTACTAAGTTCAGGATCCTCATGGTCTCATTCAAGAAATGTGTAGTTCCCCCTATCGCTAAGTTAAACTTAAAAGGGCATCCATACCTCGTGATAATGTTCTCCCACAAAAATCTTGTCCATTGATGTAGCAAGGAAGCCACTTCATTAATGAGGTGGTAATATTTATAGTCTTTAAGCACGATGAAAGTAGGCGTTGCCTCTTCCCACCTTGTCAAATAATCATGCAAGTGAGGATATAACACAAAGAAGAACAAGATACTCCCAACCTAATGGGTCCTTACGCAGTTTAAAAGAAACTGGTAGAAAATGAGAGAAATTAAGGATAGGACCTACAAATTCTATTGCCCATTTCTCAAAAGGTTCAGCACTAGGGATAAGGCGGAAAAGACATTTCATCTCGTAATTCCTATTTCATTAATGTATGTATTAGGAATAGGATGTTGTTAGCTCGATTGCCAACACACCGTCAATGGTCACATGCTTTACAATAGTCCTTGAAATCCTTATACATAGTTTCCAAGCACAATCATAAAACCATTAATATTTTAGGCGAACCCATGGTGGTATCACTTACTGTATAATGTCCACATGCACTTATCTCCATGTGCTTCCTCTAGCATGATGGTGAAGCGCTCATGCTTTAGTACACACTGCATAGTATGGTGAAAAAATTCATCACGCCCTAGTTTGTATAAGTCATATTTTTCATTGATCAACATGGTAGGTGTGATGTGTATGTCCCAAAGTTACTTTTTATCTAATGTCTTCATCCCTTTTGGTGCCATACCTATTTTAAGGAACACAACAATATCCTCCAAGTCTCGAGGGCGCACGCCACAACCTAAATAAATGAAGTTGAGCTAAGCGCATATGGCATGGTATCTTCAATGCAACCATCCCTTTTTTGTGCATCCTCCCCAAATCAATCCTAGACCTTATTTGGTTTAGGTCCATAATTACTCTAACTTCCCTGGTTTGGATCAACATCAAGGTGAACTCAAACTCTTGGAATAATCTTTTTCATATTTGGATCCATTCGCCAATGATCACATTTCATCCAACATATGCATCCCTTCTTGTAGGATGGGCTTGTTCACCAAATATTTTAATGTCATGTGGTCGTGATACATAGAAGATAAAGGGAGTTTCCGGTAATTTGCTTTTGGGATATCTAAATTTATGAAGTGCGTAGATCATTGACAATGCCTCACGCCATACCTCGTCGTAATGTTATTCCCACAAAAATCTTCTGTTGCTTTGTCAACTTTCTTCGTGCTCACCTCTTCCCACCTTACAAATCATAAGGGGTGATCAACGATTCCCTCACCTGACAAAGCTATGCAAACATTGTTCCAATGGCCATTCCGAGGCATCCACATGAAATTGGAAGGGCTTATCCCAAGAGGGGAAACGAATATAGGTGTGGTGACAAGCCTATCCTTCAATGTGTCAAATGCCTTCTAGTTGCTTCGTGCCTCTCCCATTAATGGAAGGCAATTTTATGTCTCGAGCAACTCTTCTAAAGGCACGATGATCTTGGCATACCCATTGATGAAATTCTGATAGTATCCCACATGTATATAAGAAACCCAGCCATTAATATTTTACTATGCTTTGACTAAGTTAGGTGCACTTCCTCCCAAAACTCCCTAGTACACAATGAAAAACTTCATCATGCCCTTTTGGCAAGATCCACCATGTAGGGTGTACGTGGAACTTTTTCTTCATCCCTTCGACACCATATGATGTGTAGCTACGCATATGGATGGTATCGATGCTTTGGTAGAAAATACACACTTCTTAATGTTGACTCTTGGGATCCATCCAACATATGCACCCTTGTACAGCGCTTCACCAAACATCAATCTCAATGTAGAAGATAAAGGGAGTTTTGATACCAGATAATTGACGTAGTGCCCACAAGAGGGGAAACATGCATAGCAAGTACCCCCTCAAGCCTCCTTTGACACATAGGGGTGATTTTTGATCATGCCCCGATCATGAAAATGGAAGGGCTTATCCCAAGAGGGAAACAGCCTAACCTTGATGTGTCCAAATGCTTCGATTATATTATGGACATGATTATGGACTTTATTATAATATGTAAAAGAAACCCACACACTATGTTAGATGTTAGATCGGGGATTATTGTTGATTGCAAGATTCGGCATTCTTTGTGATGCATGATGATTATTAGAGACGCTGTTTTATATGTTGATGATGCTATACTTATGGACATGGTTATATGATGGATTTTGTTTATTAACTTGTGATATTTGGATATTGTGAGTGGACCTAGAAATGGAAAATTATGGACATGGATGATGATATATTTGGTTGAGTGGACCTAGAAATGGAAAATTATTCGATGATGATATAGTTGATGAAACTATAAATGATATTGTTAGATTGCTCAGATGTTGTTATGATTCATATATCTAGATGATTTTGGAATTTTAATTATATTTATATTATTTTGGATTTCGATATGGCCACGAGGCCGAAGGAAGTATTTGTATTTTCGGAGTTAAAAACTATCACAACAAACATTGGGGATTGGAGACAAACCACATCGGAATTCTAGATGAATTCAACAAGGTCACCATGGCAACTAGTTTTGTTTGTGTGTGTGTTTGTTAGTGTTAGGGATTCCCATGGGGATCACCTTTAAATGTGACCAAGGGATTTTATGTTTTTCTTTTATTTTTGGTCCCTTTTGTTTAATTTTTGCATGTGTTTATTTTGTGGTGCACTTACCCCTTTCATTATTTATTTAATGGTGTGTAAATATTATGAGTAATCATATTGTTTAGTTAATTAATTAAAATATGTCATAAGAATGTAATTAATAGAGTTGTTGGCCATGTTTTAAAGTGTTGTAAGAATGTGTAAGTAATGTGTAAGTAATGTGTAAGTGACCTTGTAAGTGATGTGTAAGTTAAATTTTGAGTGTGAAACACTCCACCTTCTTGGAAATTCGAATTTGTCCTTGGAGGCTGATTTTGAAGGCTTGTGGGACAAGTTAAACTTGTCCCATACCTCTTAAATTTACATACCAACCTTTCTATGGTTGGAAGGTTAAATTTAACCTTTTAATGCATTTTTACAAGTCAAGTTGAATGTTGTAATTGCACTTTTATTACATAATTTAATTTCAGTCCTTATGGGGTATGGACTTGTTTGAGTATGTAAGTAAATTTTTCATATTATTCACCCACCTATTTATTATGCATTAGAGAATGAAGTTGACTTTGTGTTTGGGGTTGAGGATGTGTGATGTGGAATCCTACATGGATCCACCTCATCCTCTTCTCTTCCCTATTCTATAAAATTTGAATTTCTTACCTTTTTTTGGGTTGCTTCACTTTTGGGAGACTTCATTTTGGGTGAATTTTCTTATTGGTTGGGAGCTCTTTCTTGAAGGAGTTTTGGAAGATTGTTGCATGCTTGTGCTTGGTTGTTTTTGGATTGCTTGCATTGGGATAGAGCTTGTTATTTTGGAATTTGGAATAACTCCATCATGGAGAGGTAAGAGCTTGGCTCTTGAAATGTTCTTCTTTTATTTATGTAAATGTTCTTGTGTGAATGTTTTGGTATATATTGTGGGTTGTTGGGTAGATGGCCTAGGAATGGTGTAGGAGAAGACTATGGGGTTATTTTGTGGGAGGCACAAGTGGTTTTAGGGAGGTATAAGGGTAGAGGGAGTTGGGAATTTGGGTTCCACCTTACAAAGAAATAGCTTGCATTTATTTACTTGTTATGGGGTGCCATAAGAGGTTGGGGAGATATAAGAAATTGTGAGGAATAAGGGGTACTTGGGGGAGGCATAAGGGCATGACAGGATTTGAAATGATATTCATATATATATTGACACACACACACACACACACACACACACACACACACACACACACACACACACACACATATATTTGGTGGGTTATACTCAGGTGGTGATACCCATTTTTCCCTTGGGAGGCATAAGCAACATCCCCCATAGCTTCTTGCTTCTTTGGCTTGCTTGATGAAGCCTTATTATTGTTTTTCATGTGTTAATGTAGTTGTAAAACTACATTCTATTTTGGACTATGTTTTATTATGAAAATGTTGTGTGTATGTTTTGTGGAAGTCCTGTTGTTGCCATGAGTTGGATCACATCTTTTATTGCATTATGGTTGGGGCTTGGGGGCCAATGAAGAAGGATGGCTTCTCCTCTTCATTAGATGTATTGGTTGGGTGGAGAGCGTTGCCTTTCCCCTACTCCTGTTGTGATCAAGTTGGAGGAATGGAAGAATGCATATTGTTGTTTCGGAGTTGAGAAAGATAGTTTGATGAGTCCCTTGTGAAATGAAATCTGATTGTAACCTTCCCACTTGAAGTGGATGATCTTGTAAATTTTGTAATGGAAAGATGTTGTATAGTTTGTAAGTGAAATTTGAAATGTAAAAGAGTTATACTTTTGTTTTATTTAGAAAGAATGTGAAAGAATGATATGTTTGGTATATTGTATTTTGTAATCAAATGAAAGAAGGAAGTTGTAATTTGTATTTTGGAATCAATAAATGAATGTAATGCTTTTCTCAAATTACATTTTTGTAGTGAATCTAATCATATCAATGTATTGAAATATTTGTTTGAAAGGAAGAAATGCATGTGAGAAAATACAGTGTTTTGTCTCTTTGAAATGTGAATTTTTTTGAAATCAGTACTACATTTTGATCTTGAATGGTTTTTTAGAATCAACTAAATGTGTTAGATTAGAATTAGAATGAGTTTTAACACTTACAAGATGAAATGGCAAATAGAACCATTAAAATTTGATCCTTGTTAGTTGTAATTTCAAACTGGAAATTATCTCAATAAAAATGCACAGTTTGAACCTGAAACAATAAAATAACAAATTAAATGATTGAATTGAATTAGTAGGCCCTAAATGAGTTCAAATAGACAAAAACACTTAAAGGAAATATTTCAAAACTTAGCCAAATCGGGCTCAACCATTTTACAGTCGTTTTGTTGTCAAAATGGTAAATTTTCAAATTGGAATTCAATCAAATAGATCTACCTCAAAACTTATCCTAAATCCATCTAAGAACAATTCTCCATGTCTATTTGACATGTAGAGAGAGGAAGAAAATCAAATTGAATAAATCTCACAAGTTAAAATTTACCAGTTCACACTATAAAAGCCTGCAAGTATTTTTCTAAAATTGACCCCTTAAACTTTATCAAAATCTAAAATTAATGATTTCTAAGTAAAGAGGACATTGAGAGATTTCTAGAAAGTCCTTGTTTGTCCAAAATTGATCTCTCTATCAAAAGTTATGGCCCTCTGAATTTTTTTCTTCCTTGGCGTCAAATTTTGGGAAAAATTTCCTTAGTGGGTCCGCGCCCAAATTTTTCCCTTAGAGCTTAGGAATTTTTTGGGAAAATTTTCCAAATTTTCCCTACTATCCCCACCAGCCCACAGCCAATCATAGGCTGCCACATGGCACCATGAGGTGTTAGCGAAGGGGTGGATCCCCTTTTTAACTTAGCACTTGGAAATTTTTGGGAAAACTCCAACTTTTCCCCATCGGCCCGCAACCAATCAAGTAATGCCACATGGCATCATGAGGCATCGGTGGAGGAATGGGTCCCTTTTTTATTTTACATCTCATAAAATTTTTAGAAAATTTTCCAATTTTTTTCCTACTATTTTGCCTGCCCGTAGCTAATCAAGGGCTGCCACGTGGCATCGCGAGTGTCGGCAGAGGTGTGGGTCTATGTACCCTCTTAGCCCTTCGGGCGTTAAGCCAATTTTCTCCCCACCACCCCACTTTCCCTGCATTGGTTTAGAGATTCTACATGTCCCTTGTGGACTCATGGGAGTGTAGGTGCAAAGCTGACTTTTCACCCCACGCAGGAGAATTTGCAAATGTCTCCCACCGCTACCCGCTTTTCCCTACGCTACCTTAGGGAGTGCCACGTGTCCCTTATGGACTTGTGGACCCATGGGAGCATAGGCACAAATGTGATTTTTTCCCCACATGGGAAAATTTTTCCAAAGGTCTCCCCGTGGCCCGCCAACCTGCCCTTTGGGCAAATTTTCACCCTTGGGCCCGCAAGCCCGCTCTTGGGGAAAATTTTCACCCCAAGGCCCACCGGCCCATAACTTGAAAATATGAGGAGTTAGGAGGAATTATTTATATCAATGGAAAGGTGAGGAAATTTCCTATCCAATGGGAATGATTTAGGAAAATTTTGAATGTGTTAAGTGTGAGAAAAATCAAGTTGAAACTTTAATCTTGTTAGAGAGTGGGTATGGTGAGGAATTTCCTCTGAACCTAATTGAAACTTATAACCCTAAATTTTGGACCTTATGACCTCTAATAATTATTAATAAAATAAAAGTATATTTTAGTAGATTAGAATTATTCTAGAACCTGTTAGTGATAATGTTGTCTTGTAACATGGTTGTAGATTCTTTTAATAAAAAAATTATTCCATAATTTTCCTAACTAATCCTAGGTTGTTCTTGGGTCTCAAGTGGGTTGTTTTAATGGGTGTTATAGTCACAATGGTCCTTGACCATTCCATACATGGTCCAATCATCAAGGTACACCTGGAGAAAATTGTGGATAAAATCATGGAAGGCCTACACTACAATGCGTGAGAACACAACAAGGCACGTTCTTCAACCCAAAAGGCATGACCGTATAGGAAAAACTTCCCCACTCGGTGGTGAAGGTTATATTTCTCGGTCTTCCTTTGAAATCCTCACCCAATGATAGCACGAGAACCCATTCGTGAAAAATAGACTTAACGCCCCGCCACTCCTTCCAATATTTCTTCAATGAACGGGGTTGGCAAGGGATCAATGATACACACTACATTCATATCCCTATAATCAACACATATCCTTATCCTTCCGCCATTTTTGATAATCACCATTGGAATTATCCACTTTGACTCCTCCAAAACCTCTATGATTCACGATGCTATCATCTTATCTATTTCCTCCTTGACCTTCATGCACAAATTAGGGCTCGTTGGTATGGTCTCTTCGACCGGGTGTTCATCTTCCTTTAGTTTTATCCGCATCTCCCCCATGGAATGGTGAATGCCCTTGAGCTCATGGTACCCATGTGGGAAGAGATCTCTGAAACTAACGTAAAAGATCAATGATCTTAAATACTTCCTTCTTCAACCAATAGTCTCCGATGATAGCCTCTTTAGGCTCTTCTTCTGAGATGATGTTAACCTTATTTGTCTTTAAAGGTTCATGGTAGGCGTGTGTTCTTTCATCAACACTATCAATCACTTCGCATTTGAGCCTAGAGAATGGTTAACCTCTAAAAATTTTCCATCTCTTCACCATCTATGACATAGACCATATTGCCTTTTTCTTTTTTTCTGCACACACACATCAAACTACATCTCATCAGACTCATCTTCACCAAATTTTCCATCCAAGCATGTCTCTCCTAGAAATTCTACAAGCTTGTCCTCTACCTTTGCACTATCCCCCATCATAAGGTGCTTGACCTCCTACAATGCCTTATCCACCGATGGTTTGGTGCTACAATACTCAAATGCTTGGACAATATCAACCGCTAGTTCTTTTCAATTCCCTGTTTGGTGGGATGTCTCAGAGTGGATGTACCAAACGTGCGCGTAACCCTACAGTGTAGAATATAGTTTGTGTAGCCATAGGGATGGTGGAAAAGCTTCCGCACCTTCCCTCAGGCTCTCTCACAGGCTTGGATGTGGAAAGAGGTGGGATCCTTACCATGGTAGTCTTTGATGGTGGTGGGCGGTTTGTTCTAGAGAACCAAACAGAGAAGGAAATTCTCACTTCATGCCATTCTAATAAGCTCTCGTGGTGTGTCACCCACCATCGAGCTGTAATTCCAAGAAAGACATAACTTAGCATCTCTCTTCTTTCATTCTCATTTCTCCACTGGGCCTCCATTTCCTATAAGAAGGTCTTAGTGTAAGCCCCTCCATAATACTTAGGTAACTTCCTTCCTCCTAGGTACCTAAGCAAGCACACCTTAGGTGCTCTGGTTACAAGCCCCTTCAGTTGTCACCCAACTAACTCATAAGTTCCATGTGCCCAATTGTCACATGCTAGACTAGTGGTGTCACTTACCGACTAAGCATCCTCAAACTGGATAATTTTTTGGTAGGATGGATTATATCGGGTCTGAATAGAACACATAAATTCGATCAAGGACCTCTTCTCCCAAGGGTTCGAGTGTATACACTAACTTCCCATATACAAGGGGAAGGATAACCCTTTCTTCCTCATTCTCAAATCTAATGTACCCCTTATTGAACCACATGTCAACATTATTTTTATAGCACATGGGTGCCCAAGTAATGCTAGGAAATTATGGCCTCGACAAGCACCAAGACCTCAAAATCCCCTAGTAAACTTGGCCCCTTAAATGGTAATAGATGCATCCTTTAAGACACCGATGGGCATTGCATTTGTTTTGTTTTCCATATACAAACACATTTGAATATGGTACTGTAATGCAGACTTTCCCATTGATACCATGCATCCAAGGTGAGAACATTAACCTCGATTCGTGTTAATGAGGATATTACTAAGGAGCCATCCATCCACGACTACATTCAGTGTAATATCCTTGTCATAATCAAGGTTATAGGGGGAGGTTTATGTGCAACACCTTTCGTGCTCTCGCTCCCTGCATGTGGCACTTTCTCCCAAAGCCATTCTCCTAACAGGGGAATGATATTCTCCTACCTTAGCATCTTGCACACTTCCTTAACTTCATCCATGTCCTTCTGCAGAGCCTCACACTTTTCCTATGCTCATACTACCTCAACATTGGATTTCTCCTGCAAGCTCCTTATAACGTCCATAGTTTCTGGTATACCTCCTTTTGATGGGCGGGTCTGGGTACTTCCATGCATAACTTCCTCTCTTGAAACTAAGGTTCTTTGCTTTCAACCTCTCGGGTGTGTGTGTACCTCCGCTCGAGTAGTGACCATGACAGGTTCTAATCCCAAGTCACACGCCACTCTAGGCATCCACTATGCATATCAACCTTCTTAATGCTTACCATTGCAGCACCCTTGTCTTTCCAAAGTTAATGATTCATGTGCTCAAAAACTCAGGGAACTCCTCATAATTGTGCTTCTTCCCCCACCATGAGCACTACAATAAGTCCTGGGCACTCATGCTTATAGTGGTATGTAGACCAAAATTAAAATAGGTTCCCTGGGAACTCAATTCTTCCTCCCCATGGACCATGACCAAAAATCCTCCATGAAATCCCCCTTCTGACACGCCTCCATTTTTGTGATCCTCATAATGGAAGTCATCATTTTTAGAACTACTAGAAAGGCTAGTATGGCACACACCATGATTAATGGCCTCATGGATTTGATCAAAAGCCTACAATCCTTAGTATTATGGGTTGTAGAGGTGTAGATCTTATAGTAGTAGGACACATTCTTTCAATTGTGCGTCTTGTAACAATGGACATCTATTTGTATCATGGTCCCCATGAAAATTTCTGATCTACTATTACGAAGTGTCTTGTCCTCCATGGGCAACCATCCTTGACACCCCTCTACTTCACAATTTGTACACCATATACACTCGTGAGTCTCATGGGGTGAGTTCGCGTAAAATTCTCCACCTACTTAGCCATAACAGTCGTAATTTGAGCCTCCGAAATAAATGGGCTAACACCAAGATCAACACTTTCCAATAGCTTGGGTGTACAACAGCTTCTAACGCCTCACGTGGGTCTATGAAAGTTTTAAGAGATAAAGCTCTTCTAAATGGAGTTATCAACCCCCAAAAAACCATTGAGCATGTTGTGAAGGGTGAATGTCATATGAAAATTTTGACAGGAGGGTTTTGAACCGTGCATCATACTCCCGCACACTCTCCACCATTCCCTATTGAATCTCCTTCGGCAGCGTTGATGGTCTTTTGTTCAAACTCGGGATGCAAAATTTTTCCAAGAAGGTGTTCTTTAAATTAGTATAATCCACCACCATTTGATGAGGGTCATATTTTCTATACCAAATTTATCCGCATTTGTAGACATCTATAATATGCCCAAGCAATTTAAAATACTTAAATTGTGCTAATTATCTCCTTTCTTGCAAATCGATGACATATCATCAAATGCACTCATATTCCCTCTTATCATCATTAATTAATTACACTAAGCTAATTAATTAAGTATCATATCAACTAATACCTAATTAATGACCTTCCGTTAATAAATCACCCTTCTACCTAGACTAATTAATTATTATTAATTAATTAGCTTTCCCTTCCATTTAACCTATAAATCAATATTTAATTGATTTAATCCCTTCTTATAGCCTAAATCATACTAATATTCCTCTCATTATCTTCTATAAGCTTACATCTACCTATTAGTTAATCACCTTTGATTAATTAAAACACCCCCAACTCCCATGACTTGCTAAGCATAAATTAAACCCTTCTAAAGTAACATTATATTTTATAAAGCAACCTTATCCTTTTCTAATCATGTTTTACCTTTATCCCACATGTAAAGGGATAAGTGTTTCCTTTATCCATTGGGCTATATATGAGCCTCCTCTACCTTTATACCTACACCTAAACTCCTTGAGAAAGCAAATGCAAAGCATATAACAAAATAGACTAAGAGCTTGCTTTTTGTTTTCTTGAGAGTTCATCATCTTGAAGAGTTAAGCCTCTTTCTTAAGTGCTTAGGTCATATGGGAGGTGTTAAAAGGGTCTTGTAGCCCAACTTTGACAAGCCCTCATTCCTAGGTTCTTGGAACATCAAGGACAACCATTTTTGATAGCCATGGAGCCTACCTAGGTTCCTTCATTTATATGTTGTTAGAGAATAGAGGATTTGTAGATGTTTAAACATTTTTAGGTTCAAATTTTTGTATTAATGAATGTTTAGCATCTAACCCTTGTTCAATTCTTATCATGATGGTGCTTAATATGTTGTTTGATTCTTACTAATTAAGACTATTTAGGTGTTAGTATTTTACTCACATTTAGCATTAGTTTAAAAACAACACATGCACACATTTGGCATGCGCCTGGTGGGACCCTTAGTCCCATGGCATTTTAGTTTAAGTTTCATTGTTATGGCTAACTTTTGATATGCACATGTAGTAATTAATGTCCATTTTCTTGGAATTTTTGCTAATTTGATATGTGTAACTTCTTGTTCATAGCCATATTTTTAATGGGTTATTGCCATTCTTAAACTAACTTGTCAAAATTTGAGATATTGTGAGTTTTCTTGTGTTTTTTTGCCATATTTTGGTTACAGGTCTAGCACAGGAACATTTTAGGAGCATAGGCATGGTTTTTATGGCACACATGCCTCTCTGGTGGCGTAGGCGCACTTTGTTAAAACTTGGCTCTCTGTTTACCGACCCTGGCGCATGTGCGCTAACCCCGGCGCACACACCCTAACCAACACGCAGATGCACTAACCTAGGCGCAGACATTGTTTCATATTATACCTTCACTACATTTTAAAACCTGTCAGATCGATGCATACCCTAACCAGAGCGCACACGTTGTTTTAGTGGTGCAGAATGCATTTTTGATGATGCGGACATTTTGTTGAAATTTGGGACTATTTTATAAAGTGGTGGCACACACGTTTTCCCGGTAGCACACACGCTTTTTGGTGGCACACATGTTTTCTGGTAGTGCACACATGCTTTCTCAGTGGCACACACATTTTCCTAAAGGGCATGTAGGCATTTTGTCTCGATTTTCCATCTTCTTTTCTCGAAGGTGGCACATACATTATTTTTGTGGCACACATGCCTCTCTAGTGGTAGGTGCATGGTAAGAAAAAAAATGCAGAGTAGTGCATACATTGTTTTCGTGGCACACGCCTCTTGGGTGGTGCAGTGCACTGTAATTTGGAAAATCACAAAGTGGCACATATGCCCTAACCCATGCAGACACCAAAAAAGGGGTGCAAGTGCCCTTTCGTATTTTGAAATTAATGTGTTGAGGTTTTAACATTCTTGTAGGTTTTATCTAATCATATACTTGTCTTTGCAGGATGTTTTTACATGTTTGTACTTGATTAGATGGATTTTTTCATTGTTTACTTATAGGAATAAGATCGCGTATGCTCTTCCCTCATGTCCCTTGGGGTGATCTTGGGAATCAGAAATGATTCTTATGTCCTTTTGATGCTTTGAGGTTGTTAGGAATATTTGAGTTGGAATTGGTTAACTTGGCATAGTTGAATTAAAGTGTTTTTTTCCATTTGATATATTTTGGATTTAAAAGACATCATGTATGCTCTTCTCTTGCATCCTTGGACAATATTGAGAATTGGAAATGACCTTCTCTTTTATGGAAAACTACTAAAAATTTTCATATGGGACCAAAATGCCATCGCTTATCAAAGAACGGAGGAATCAAAATAAAAGTAAAAAAAACTACTAATACGGTTGTTATACATGTTGCCAAATGATGTTTGAGCAAACTACACCTAATTTAAAAAGAAATGAACAACATATTCAAAACATTGTATTGCAGGTTTCGGGAAAAGGGTACATCCCTCTCCACTCAATTGGAACATAACCCTTTGGCATAACGCCTTAAGCTACAATAATGGGGGTGGTTCTAGGAACCCCAAAGTAGTCCACACAAGAGGGAACCTTATGGATGAAACGGGAAGTTCTCTGCACTACCTATCTGACTAGTGATTCCTTTGTGAGATAGAGTTACAAGTTTTCCCTATGCAACCCTTTTAAGTACATGATGGATGCATTTAATGCCCACTGTGCTTGAAGGGGGAAAAGTTGAGATACTCCCAAGATAGTTGGGACTATTTGGGTAAATCATCCCACTCGTGGATAATCTTTGTAACACCTAGGATGAGAGAACCACCTAGGAAAATATACTTTGGCCAAGAGCCCACTTTGACCATTCTAAAACAGTGTTGAGTTGTGAACCATCTTTTTATTGTGAAACATGTGACATGTTACTTTTGCTTAGTTTTTACTTGCCTTAGGGAAAGGTGAAACTCTGCCAAAGTGAAGCCAACATTTTTCATCCTTTTTTTATTTACTTCCTTCACATTCTTTTGAAACTTTGTTGATCAGAAAGAGAGTGACTACCTTCGTGCTACCAATGGATTGTTTCTGCCACTTTTTTGTCCATTTACGCCCATCCATGTTTGCGGTGGGTAAGTTAAATGTATAAAGTTAGTGGATATGTATTCATATCATTGGTGGCCATTGTGATCTTGATACCCATGTCAAGATCATCATTGTAGTTAGGCGTGGTTCATCATCTTGAACTTCCTTAGAAGGGTTAACTTGTTTGTATCGTATCACTACAATTTTGATATTTACATCTTGTTTCTTGTAAACTCGACATAAATATCTATAAGGTTACACTACACACATTTTTAACTATTCCTAGCTATACTTTGAGATTTTTTAGTTCAGTTCTATTATTACCTCGATTTTGAAGAGTGTTGGGTGTTACCATTTGTGTGTGTTATATCAATAACACCTTGATATCAATACCTTACTTTCTCGCAAAGTTGGTTAACATATCTTGGTGATATTGTTGTGTCATTCACGAATTGTAATTGGCACTTTTTGAGATATAGGTCTTAATCGAGTTTGAGCTCGCTCCTAGTATATCTTGTTAGGAGGTCACATTGAATTTTTGTATTTACTTACATTTTGTTCATTCTCATGAACTTAGCATAAGTAAGAACATCTTGTTAATTATCTTGCGATGTGAAACTAATTTTTGAAACGTAGTCTAGGAGGTACTTCATTTGACAGGTTTAGGTACCAAACATTTGTGTCACTAGTGATTTATCACTCTATCACATTGGTATTCTCACATTTTTAATTCATTCATATTCTTGATAATACATCTTGCATTTCACTTAGGTGTGGTCACAAAGTTTTGAACCCATTTACAAATTACCCCAGTGAAACTATAAAAAAAACATGTCTCCTAAAACATGACTAGGACTCAAGAAACAAACATACGAGGAACAACAATCACAAGATTGGGAAGCCTCTAATAGAGAAGGGTCGAACCCCTTCATTGGACATGATCTAGGACCTTTGTTTTATGCGGAAAAGAGATAGAAGATATGGTCAATCATAGTGGAAATGAATTAGAATCCCCACACGTAGAATTCAATTTTGACCCTACTTTATTAGATGAGTTTCTTTTCAGAAATAAAGATAGAGTGCTTGCACGGGTCATAGAATTAGGGGCCAAATTGCCCACTGAAAATGAAACAATCCCACCTGTAAATAATGCTACTAAGGAAGAACGACCCTTATCAATATGGAGGATATTTTGACGCATGGACATGCTTCTACCTCTAATGCAGGGAATGATAAAGTGGTGGGGCATAGAATACCCTTTATCAAAGTGCCACGTAGAAACAAGATAGAACATGAGATGGGTGAAGAACCTCCACAATACGAGGAGGAAGAACCTTTAGAAGAAGAAACCACAATTCAACAACAGATTAGTAACCTAAGCTGACAATTAGCTTTGCTAACCTCCCATGTACTAGAAGGAAGCAAGCAAGAACGTTCAAAAGTCAAAGCCTAAGGTTAAGATCAATGAACTCCATAGAGAAAACCAAGGAGAAGAAGATACAGGTATCATCGTGTATACCTTATCTTTTACTTAGTCTAGACCTAGTACTTGTCAAACTTATCCCACTTTAGAGAAACTTATCAACCTATTGTACCTAGATCCATGTGTTCAAGTTATATCATAGCAATTTCATATCATTGACACTAACTTTACCTTGTCAACCATCATGTCTAACCAAAATCTTTATTGCTTTCTTCAAAAGGCCTAATAAACCATCATCCACTAGCATGCATCCTGAAGCTTTCCTTATGCACGTATTTCATACTTAATGGAGACCAAAAGTGGACTCCCCTACACACAAGCCTTTTATAATGATTCTCAAACACGAGATGTTGTACATACAAAATTTAACCTCATGAGGTCACTTCATAGAGGGAAAATCTTTGAGCTTAAACTTCATATACTCATACTACTACATAAACCCTCTTCAAGCTGTTAAGGTGTCATTTTTCACTTCTTTCAATCATCTTCCTAGGTATAATAACATATGTTCATGCCTTTTTACCATATCTTTGTTAGAACACTTTGTAAATTATCTTTAAGAGGTAGACAATTTTGCAAACATAGAGTGCATATCTAATACAATTTGTATAACCCAAAAGAACACTAGTTTGACCGATCAACCCTTAGACTCATAAAATAATCTATCTTTTCACTCCTTGTAACTCTTCATCATGCATTTTACATACCTAAGACACTAACACATAGAAATAGCCTCCATACTAGTCATTAGATCTTGCATAAACTTGTAGCTTGTCATTTAGTGTCCTTAATCACTTTTTGCACCTTTTTCATGCATTGTGAACTAGTAACTCATCATGAAAGCACAAAAATTCATCCTTGAATCAAGCATAGAATTTGATGGGATCACAACTTTTATATATTTGTCAACTTATTGTAGCATCTTTTGTAGACATGTACCATTTCCTTTGACATGATGTAAGCATCACTAGGTCATTACACATCACATTTATAGACCTTTCATGCTAACAAGCCATGATAAATTGACACTTGAAATAACCATATCCCTTTGACATTGAATAGTATTTAAAGAATTCATACTCATCTTGGATGGCTCAATTTCATAGAATGCTCTAGATTTAGACTTCATATTCATGGTAGCACCTTGTAGACATTTCATACCTATAGGTGCACTTAGATCCAACCTATGGAGGATCTTATATAAAACTTGAATGTACCAATTGAAAACTCATCCATGTCCTTACACCACACATAATTTGTACTTAGGTGCACTCCTAACTCAGACCTCTTGTTATTACATTTTAAACACTGAAATCAAGCTTCACATACCTTGTTTAACATTTGCTTCATGACATTATATGTCATTCTATCTTAAAAATGATAAACATTTATTTATACCTCTAGCTTCTCATGTGACACTATGTTGAAAATACCACCGCATGACCATTTGAACTAGGGTAAATTTCAGTCATCTTTACTGTATTTATCTTTGTCACAGATCACTTTAGGATTTTCTTACATATATTTTCATAGTAGAGAGATACATACCTTTGTGGAAACCTTCTTGAATACCAAACAAACTCTTTGTGATATTTCAATTCATTTTAACTCAAAATGATCACCTAAAAACATCTACGAAAGACCTATCACTTTCACATATTAGTGACATAGCACAATTTACACTTAGAAACCATATGAGACTACTAGAGATTGACCCTTACAAGATTTTTCTTCCAAATAACTTTAAAAACCATACCTCATACTTTGAAAGGTATCTCAATGTTCTTCTAGCTATAGAATACATATTTAGCTTTCAAAGATCTCTACGAGATATTTTATTAGTGCATGCGCTCACTCATTTTATTGTTTAGACCTTCAAAATCCCTGATCTAGTACAATGAGGCAATTTTCAAGCATCTTTGGATTTTTTAAAAACCTTCACCCTTCAATACCTTAACTTGCCTTAACAACTTTTTATAGACCTTCTAGAGACACTTCTCAATTTTAATAATACACTTGATGATCATCTAAACTTTCTTGAGATATTTACCCTCTTTGTACTTTTGACTTGAAAATTGTAACATAGAGATACACCTTATGTGTATCTTTTGAGCACCAATAGATGATATAGCACTCTTGACTACTCCGAGACACTACGTAACACTTTTTTAGGATAAGAGGACATCTCATATGCTTGGATGCACTATAATAGAGCATCATACCCTCAAGGACAATTATTGTAGATGAACTTCAATCATGGAAGATCCATTCTTAGACTTAGGACTTACACCAAACCAGTAACATAAAATTTTGATACTAATCACAAAGTCTTGACATCCTTGATAGCTTCATTTTTATCCATTACTCCTTAACCTCTGACTGCAAGTGCTCTAGAATACTTTGACATTGGAAAAACTCACACCGGGACAACAAACTTACCGTGTTACTTTTGACATTGACTCGAGATGCACATAGAGAGATTAGACTTTTCAAAACCAAATACTTTTCTTAACAAGTAGACAATATACACTATGCACTTATAGTTACTAGTATATACCTCACGATACAAAAATTATATATGGAAGAAATCATTTCCTGTTGATAAGATACATTCTTATACCAAACTCGAACATTTTGACACCCATCTTGACAACTTAGATGATACATCTTATTTAAGAAAACAACCAAATTTTGAATATTTGAGACCAAACTTGCTCTTTCTTTACTCTTGAATACAACATAGACTCATTATACTCATGTAGACACCAAGCCAAGCTTCTAAAATATAGAGGCTTCCTAGACCACAAAAAGACATCAAATACCCTCATGATAGCTCAACAAAGTAATACATACATAGATCAATAGCTTTCTACACCAATGGCCTACCTAAAAATAGGAATTAGACACTTTGTTACAGTCCACTTTAAATAATGTGACTTTAGACTTAGACATGTTCAAGGATATGACCTCATGGGGATTTCAAAACCTTGCAACCTAATGATATCTTCAAATCAGACCACTAGAAAAACAAAAATTTGTTTTATACTCATCTTGCACAAGAGTTTAAAAGGAATTCAAACACATATGATCTTCTTCAATAAGTGAAAAATACTCCCTTGGCTTGATTTGGGCTTGAGAACCTTGTTTACCAACTTAATAGCCCTGGAATATACCTTAACATGCTTAATATACTATGTGGTAGGTGAGAATTAGTCTTCTTGACCTCCTTGACTTGAGCAACCTCTTTCTTGTTCTTTGGATCAGACCTTGCAATAAACCTCTTCTTGTTTTGGAAAAATTTTGTTATATGACCTGATTGGTGATAATTGAAGAAAACAACACTTTTCTTTCTTCTTGGCTCAAACACTCTTAGGTTCCATCCACAATCCTTGGCTCTATGACCATACTCACAACATGAATGACATTCACCATTGAAGAGCCCTACACCATTCCCAAATGACCTTCTCTTGCAATCTCTAGCTCTATGACCAAAATCATGACAAACAAAGAAATATCCATTGAATGAATGACCATACCTTATAGCATTAGGTTGTTTGTCTGAATTAGACCTTCTTAAATCAGTCCTCTTAGTCACCTTCACATTTGATTACAACTTGGACCAGCTTCATCATCATGCTTTCCTTGAAACCCTAGGCCTATTTTTTTCATTTGTGTCTCTTTGACCTTCTAAACACTCAACAAGAGGTTTGGAGCTCTTCTCAAGCTTATCGTACATTTTCAACCTGTTAGAAGCATCCTCTGAATATGATTAAAGGGATTTCAAATTTTTTTCATACCTGAAACAAGAGTATTATTTCTCCTTTAGGGATTTGGTCAAACTTTCAACTTAATATTCCAAAGCTTGAATGGCTTGACTATGCTTATCTTCCATGACCTTGATCTGATTGTGGTAAGCATAAATTTCTAACTCATGTACTTCATTCCTAATTCTCAATGTTGTTACTAGATCAAAATGTTTACCCATTACTTGTGCTTCAAAGGATCTCCTTCAAGTTGTTGAAATTGCTACACAAGGACCTGCTCTGATACCAATTTATGGAAGTACAAGGGATTAAGAGGGGGTGAATCATTCCTATAATTATTTTTCTTTCATTTACCAAACCATACATTCATCAATTAGATTGTTCATACAACATTCATAACCATGTGTGCTTATTAAGATATGCAACATCAACCACAAGAGCAAGAAACAAAGTACTCAACACAAGAACACCATATGTAAGTGGGAAACCCTCATGAAGAAAACACACTAAAAATATGCTTATATTACACAAATCAAAGAGATTTAGTGAAACATCAACTTCACAAGGAGCACTAACCCCTAGTTTAGTAGAGCACTAACCCTACAAGGAGTACCAACCCCTAATTTAGTGAAGCACCAACTCCACAAGGAGGCTACAACCCCCTAGGATGACTAAGAAACAACTCATCCTCTGAAGATATCTGATCTATGATTGTTTTTTCTGCCACAACTGATGGATATCACTTATTCAACTCACAAACCCTAGCTCAAACCCTAGGGCATAAAACTCGCTTTATCTTCTTCCTTATCAACTTGTCTTGCCTCTAATCTCTTACACATATGATGTCAATATATCTTCAACATGAAACACATATGATCAGCCTTAAAATCATGCCTTCATACCTGTAAAACACTCTCCTCTAGGTCACACTTCTCCCCCTTGCAAGACTAGCTCACCAAATGAGCTTAAACTTCACTTTTATATGAAAATATTCTCTCCAACCCAAAGGAAGTTGGTCCCTCATGATAAATTTGACCCAAAAAACATTATAAAATTCAATTACATTCATTACCCAATGGGCCTAGCCAAAAACCATCATCCATGCACCAAAATCCTCAAAACCCTTGCATTAGAATGACAAAAATATCCTAATCCCAAAACTATTTTTATTAATTCTCTAAAAATCACCACACATATTTAAAATAAAATTTAAACATCATACATGGTCATAATTATCATGGACCAATCAAATTATTTCATTTAATGGGCCCACTGGCTCATTACCTTCAACTAAACAACTACTATCAACTTGTTTTCATCTTTGGGCCTCAAAATCATCCAAGAACACCTCAACTATGGAATGTGACCACTATATGGAAATGGAAAGACTTGTATAATAATTATAATCAAGTTAGAGCACATGAAACAATCACCTTCACAAACCACATCACTTTTGTCTTCACCAAAATAAGTTGCCCAAAAACTAATTTTCCAAACTCAGTTGATAAACACACTTAATATCACTTTCAAGACATAGAAATGGATAAAATAGATGAAAAATTCACCCATATTCACATTCCAAGTGATATAAAATTTCAATCAACCATTTGATGCTTCAACAAACTTAATACATCAGTAAGAAAAAATTTGTCCTGAATTTGTAGCTACAAACTTCTTCACAAATTAACCTAAATGAATCACCAAAGAAACTCATCATGAGAGAAAACATACCTAATTAGACATCTCTCTAAATTACCTTTCCAAAAATATAATAATTCCTTCTAATTCCAAGTGGAAGGCCTTCAACCAGTTGAACTTTGCAAAGCTACTTTTTCACCTTTCTTGGACTCTAAAACTAGCACTTAGCCCAACTTGCTCAAACATACCAAAACTCACTTCCATACTAAACCAAGGCATGGAACACACTTATAAATGATTTATAATCCATAAAAACCTTCACCAAGCGTTATCCAATAAAAACAACTTACCTCTTGTAGCTACATGCACCATGCTAGAATGAGCATCCTCCAAACTTAATTCTCAAAGAAAAACTCATAAATTTTGCATACCTTATCTAATATTCAATTTTTATATACCAATGGAAATATCTCTAAACCAGATTCACAACACAACTTTAATGGAGTCCTAACTCCCCTGTAGCTCTTGTAATCTCAATTTTACTAAAAGCTACTCCAAACTACCCCAAACTACACCCAATGATCTGAAATCATTACATAAATAAAACTATAGGGATTTTATAAATGGCAATTTATACATTACCTCATTTGGAAAAATTCTCCTTAAACTGGAACTCTTTAGAAACAATCCATTTTTAGGTGGGGCCCACATATGACCACATGCTCTAACATACATTTATAGAAATATAGAAGAGTCCTATACAACATAAAATCATCACTTTTTCCCTAGTAATCAAAATAGGCTCAGTATACTCACTTCTTTGTAAATTGCTCCTAACTAGGGTTTAGCTAGGGTTTCAAACCACTTTGTCTTCTTAACGATCGTTCATAAAATGTGACGATCAAACCACCTCATTATTTTTGTGAAACATTCATAACTAACCTAATAATTTATGCCAAATATCTTAGGTTTGCATTAAAAGCACATAGTTCACAATGAGCATCAAAAGGTCCACTTTTGTTATAAAAACACACTAAAACTTACCCGGTTTCACCAAAACTTGCATAACTTGTAAAATATTGAACATTCTGACATGAAACTTGTCGTGAAGCATCATGATAACATCCTATAACTATACATTATCACCACATATCCCAAATAGCTCTAAAACGCTCCAACCAATCTCATTTGTATGTGTTAAAGTTTCTCAATTGTAGCTTCCCAAGGAATCATACAAGCATCATACCTCTAAATTCACATGTGAAAGTCACCATAAATTTTCTATATACCATCACCATGCTCCACCCATGCTTATTAAATACTTATTTTGTCTAAAACTCATACCTCCTTTCCATTTTGCATGCTCAAGGCTAGAAACAAGCCTAGAATGACCTGACTCAATGTTGAAACCACGTGACCTGATTATGTTGACCTCATGTATACCCATAAACACTCATGAAACATCATACCATCCATGTTTGACCTCATAAAAACCTTCACTCAGCTTGGTAGACCTCAAACCATGACTGGCATACTCAAACATGCTACAGTCACCATGACAACTCACCAAACTTGGCACAACCACTCAATATTCATGCTTGACACCTAAATAACATCATATGGGGACTCATATTGTACCATGAATGGGGTTGACCTGAATGAAAACATAACCACACAATGGCCAACATGATTTACTATCACATTTGATGGTCAATTATAAAGCGTTTGTGTTCACATTCTTGCACACACACACACACACACGACTCTAGGCATACTCATGAACATACTATCATTAAGGCAAGTCGAAATTTCATTGAATTCTTGAAAGAGAGATGTTTTACACCTCTAAATGCTAAGAGTGTCCATTCCCATCTACACATATCAAATCTAGGCACCATACCTAGATAGAAAGGGACCCTCACCAAGATGAACCCTTCACCCTGAATGACCAGGGGGGCTACAGATTATAGACCTATGTTAAATGCTTTCTTATTCCATGCAACAAAAACAATGTGTCTTTCAAGTATAGTGCAGTCATCCCAGTCACCATACAAGTCCTAAATTTACCATACACCCAAAACCCCTCCCACCATTGACCCTCCTAAGAGATTTTTACTCTAAAAATAGATTAAAAAAGAAACTATTGTTAACCATCAGAAAGGCTAAATGCTTCACCAAGTCTTGCTCATATTAGAAAAAGGTGTAGTTGTATAGAAAAAAAGGCAAAACCAACACTCCAAGAAGCATGGACCGGAGGGTCATTTCCTTTCATGCTATCTCCTGAGATTATCATGGTTAGGTGCTTCCAAATTTGATGTTATGAGTATTCCACACACAACAGGTATTTATATGTTAAGAATGTTCATTAAGACATATGTTCCCCATTTTCATCTTTTTTGGAAAGACTTTACTAGCTAGGTGATGAGGACTTGTATAATCAAATTTTCTACACAGATCTTGCCACAAAGGACTGTAGGGAGCTCTATGGACGGTGGTCTCATTTGTGGAGAACAACTTAAGGAAACCTAAATAAAAGAATACTCATTGTATGAATTAAAGCAATGTTTGATATATCCACGTTAAATCCCTTCCCATAATCATAGTATATCATACAATTAATACCCAAAAAAATCAAACAATTTGTTTGACCAGAGCATTGGGTTTGTACCACAACACATGATGCATACCATCAGTTTTATGTCCCAAAGTTTTATCTCTCATTATAAAGAACCTTGAACAACGTGATCAAGTTGAGGATGTCTACGACAGACCATGATTCAAGAAAAAAATTTAAAATGAAAGCATATGCAGTCAAAAATGTATAAATCATTGACAAGAAACTCTAGATACACAACAACATTTTTCCCACATTGGATCATGCATAGCAATCTTTAGTAGTATAAACATAACCAAACTCAAATAAAATATGCATTCTTTCCACTTCTTACAATATACATTCTCTCTATCAAAAACAAACCCCCCATCACCCACACCCCCGACAATGATCCCATCGGTGTAGACTTGCTCCTCTAGGAGCAACTACTAGTTAAATTTATATATATATCCTAGGATGTATGTAATAAAAAATGTGTGTTGATGACTAGGTTGGGAATGGAGTGAGATGGCTGAAATGACATGTTGAATTGTTTTAGTGACCTTAGCATACCTTCATTAGATACATTGAGGTGCCATGTTGATTTCCAAAGAGGGATGTAGGTATTCTATCTTCTTATATGAATTATGAATGATGAGAATAATATAAAGTGACAGTCCTTAAACCAAGATGACTTGCATTGTGGAAAAAAATTGTGAAACTACATGCATCCATTTACCAAAAGCGGTGAGTGCTCGATGCGGAGTGATATTTGAAGCTCGTCTTGACGTTTTTGCATGTTTTATCTCGTATTTTACATTTTGTAAAATAATTTACCCATCCCTATTTGACGTGAAGGAATTTGATAAAACCATCATTATCACTATGAAAACATTGAATAAAAATAGAAGTACAACATTACATAGATATTTAAACAAGGCCATGAATGACATATCCTGCCAAGTGTAAATTGGAGGAGAGAATTGTAGGCAATGAGAATAGCTGGCGGTGTTTTTTTTTCAAATATGTTAACAATAATAAGAGTGTTCTTAAATTTGAATTATATAAAGAAATATTATTTCATAAAAGTATATTTAAACATAGTTAATAATAAACAATGATTTTCTTGATTTTACAAAAATAAATTTATTTCCTTTGCATAATAATACAAGCACATTATTATCTATCGAAGGCATGGATATTGTTTTCAATGAGATTGTGCCATTTGTATTTAAATGGGGCTGAACTAAAGTTTTATGTTTTGATTTTTTTATGTTGGCAAGCTTGTATTGGTCATTGCCTTTATTTGGCACTGTTCAGAGGAAAAGTGGAGTTGTAAAACATTTAATGCATTGACTGTAATGCGTACAGATTAGGTCACTTTTGAGTGGCTCAAGGCCATATATGTTTCTTGCTTTGAGACTGTTTAGCTTGCCATTTTCATCTACCCACCAGGAGGTAAAGCAGTCTGAAGAGGAAGGTGATAATATTTTCCTTTATCTTCTACAATTTTTGCAAGATTGTATTTTGTTTGCCATGATATTGGTTTTCTGTATTTAGATTCTTCTTCGGTTTGCAATAAAGAAATGTGATTGTTCTTGGGTTCTGCAAAGAATTAAGACTTTCAGAGATATTACTGGTGCTAAACTTTCATAGAAAGACAAAAAGAATAACATTAACAGATTTTTCCAGTAGCGCATCCACATGCTCGCCTATTAGAGACAATGATTCCCAGCTCAGTTAAGAAATCGCCAACCTTCTGCTCCTATGTTTTACCCCTATTAAGTATTTTAACAACAACAATTGTCCATTGGGTAGGTATCCTTTGTAGACCTCTGCATACCCACCCTTTCCTATTATATTATCTACCATATGAAAAAGAATCCATTGTCCAAGAATAAAAAACAATAGCCTTTAATATCAGATTCTATCAAACGTTCTGCTAAGATCAAATTTTCCTATCACAAGTATACGCATATTTCATATTAATGAAGTTTGCAGGGGAAGGTCAAAAATAGAACAAAGACATTGATGAACCCTATATTTTACAAAAAAAGAGAAAGCTGGCATGATTCACAAACCTGGGCTGAAATTGTTTGTAGCAGACTCAAGTTCCTCAAGTGAAAAGAACTTCCAAGATGGCTTTGAAGTTAAATTTGTCAAATGTTTCTCCAAAGTCCAAATCTGATTGCAGAAAGATTGATTATCTTTGCTCTGACCGAAGGAGTCAGTTCTCGAATGGAAACCGACAGAATTATTATTACTCCGAGCAAGCCTAGACCCACTTTGTGGAGGAAAAGTGGACAGTCAACGGATCGATCCCTGTTTCCACATCCGCAAGAAGTTTCGCCATTGAGAGCTCTTGGGCCTTGCCTTTTCATTCCCCCAATTAGAATGTAAGCGTGAGGGAGAAGTGATAATCGGCGTCCCTGAAAATGAATCACTAATATTACTAGTGGGAGAAGAACTACCATCTGAATCCAAACATGTTGTTTGATCCTTCCAGAACTCCTCTGGGTGAGCTTCTCCCTGTTTCTGTTTGTTTATGCCAAGTTTTGCAGCCTCCTCCATATTCTTCTTCTTCTTCTTCTTCTTCTTCATCTTCATCCACGTTGAAGTATACTTGTAAGACATTTGAGGACGTTGACAAGCATGTTTCTGAATCCCTGCAGGTTTGATGATGATCTTTTCCTTGTTCTTCTTCAACCACTCTTCTGTTTAAACTTTCTTTTGCTTTCTCAGAACAAGTTTTGCGCCCTTGTGCTTCTTCTTCTTCTTCTTCTTCATTCACATCAAAATAAATTTCCACGACATTAGGAGAGGAAGGAAAAGGCAATTGCACGTCCCCACAGGGCTGATCTTCCATGATTTTTTGCCCCGCAATTGCTCCCTCTGAACTTTCTTGTGTTGGATCTGAAATTTTTGGCAATCTTTTCCATTGACATCAAGATTGGCTTCAATAACATTAGATGATGATAAAGTCATTTCTGCAAATCGTTGCCTATGTCTTGTTTGAGAGAAGAAACCCGCATGCCTAAAACAAAAAAACAGGACCAAAGTCAAACAATGACTGGATAAATTGAATCGTAAAATGATTTTACTAGAAAAAATCATTTACCACGCAAGTGTTCATGAAGATGCAAATGATCAACTTTGCGGTCATCTGTAGCAACTCTACAATCATCTATAGTCATCTTCATTTCCACAACAAGTTTTTCCATTAATTTTGTTTATTCTTTCGGTTAATAAACTGCATCTTTCAAAGTGTTAATCGATGCCTGCTTTTTTAGGATTTAGTTTGAGTTCCTCTTCGGTTATCTCCTTCTTTATTGTAGCTACTCCTTATTTTAAATGTAATCCTCTCCTTGATTTCAACATACAATGAAGGAGAAGAAGACATTTTTGAATAAAAAAACATTTTTTGTTCTCTCTTAGCTTTGTTGTTTGCTCACTTTGTGAGTAGATGTATTATTTGTTTTATTTGCACAAAGTATAGTGTAAGTGTTGTTTTTATTCATAATCTTCAATTGGTATCAGAGTTGGTTGCAAGACTGTTCCTTTTTACAAAAGTTGCAGGTTAATGGTTCTCTCCAAGAATTATCAGAATGTCAAATGGTGGCAATTTCTCATTCCATCTTCCACTATTTACCGGAGACAACTACGATTACTGGAGCATAAAGATGAAGACCCTACTATTATCCCAAGATATATGGGATTTAGTAGAAGGAGGATACACGGAACTTGCAGATCAGAATGCTTTAACAACAAATCAATGAATGTAATTGAAAGAAGACAAAAAGAAGGACAATCGAGCTCTTTTTGCTATATCAAATTTTCCCGTATAGATGGTATGAAAAAGTCAAAGGACGCATGGGAGGCCCTATAAAATGCATACCAAGGATCTGAAAAAATAAGGTTGGTAAGACTTCAAACCCTTCGAAGAGATTTTGAAAGTTTAAGTATGAAGGAAGTTGAGTCTATTCAAGAGTTTATTACTAGGGCTCAAAGTATTGTGAACCATCTTAAAACTCAAGGGGAAAGTGTCATAGAGCAAAAAATTGTAGAAAATATTTTGAGATCTCTTCCTCCAAAGTTTGATCCAGTGGTCATAGCCATTGAAGAAAGTAAAGATCTAGCCACATTCAAAGTTGCAGAGTTGATAGGTTCTTTGCAATCTCATGAGGAGCGTATGCAACGTTCTATAGTGAACCTCGTTCAAGCCTTTCCAGTCTATTGTAAGAATTGAAGAAAAATCTACAACCCCTTCTCAATCAAACAAATCTCAAGGGGAGTCTTCTACATCTAGAGGACGTGGTAGAGGAAGAGGAAGAGGAAACAAAAGAGCGGAGGAAGAAGTTCAATGGATCGAAGAAGCATCCAGTGCCAGTATTGTGAAAGGTATGGACACTATGAATCTGAATGTAGAAAGAAAAAACTGATTTAAATAAGTCAAGAGCCAACTATACTGAAGAGTATTTTGAAGAAGCAAAACCAATCTACATTCTTCACTTGTAATTTGGCAAAAAAACCTCAAAAGGATGTTTGGTTCTTGAGAGCGGTTGTTCAAATCATATACAGGTAAATCTGCTCTCTTTGTCAAATAAGATGAATCTATAAGGAGTCAAGTAAAATTTGGTGATGATAAAGAGGTTGATGTAATGGGAAAAGGTACCCTTGCAGTGAAAACTAAGCAAGGAGAAACTACATTTATTCATGACACTTTGCATGTGCCCAAATTACAACATAATCTTTTAAGTATTGGGTAGCTTGTAGCAAAAAATTACAAGGTTGTGTTTGAAGATAACTGTTGCAAAATATTTGATAAATCAGCTAATCATTATCTTGTAGCAAAGGCTTGTATGACAGAGAATCGATTATTTCCTCTCACTTTGGAGTCCAGTAAGATGCATGCCCTCAAGGCAACCACAGATGATTCATGGTTATGGCACCAACGGTATGGTCATTTGCATTTTCAAGGATTAAGTTTGCTTCATAAGAAAGGCATGGTGAGAGGACTTCTGCAATTCAAAAAAGAAGTTTGTTCAAGGTGTGCACTTGGCAAGCAACATCGAGACAGTTTTCCAGTGAACAAATCATGGAGGGCAAAATCTCCTCTAGAGCTTGTGCATAGTGACATTTGTGGTGACATGCAAGAGGAATCTTTGGGTAAGAATATTTACTTTCTGACATTTATTGATGATTTCTCATGCCACACATGGGTTTATTTTCTTAAACAAAAATCTGAGGCATTTGAATGCTTCAAGCATTTTAAGGCTATGGTAGAAAATCAAAGTGGGTATTCTCTCAAAATACTCAGAACAGATAGAGGGGGAGAATTCACTTCCAATGAGTTTGCTGATTTTTGTAATACTCATGGAATTAAGAGACAACTTATGGCAGCTTATACCCCACAACAGAATGGCATTGCAGAAAGAAAGAACCGTACCATTATGGAGATGGCACGAAGTATGTTGCAGTTCAAAAACCTTCCTAATTGCTATTGGGGAGTTGCAGTAGCAACCACAACTTATATTTTGAATCAAAGCCCAACAAAATTGCTTCAGAATATCACTCCCAAGGAAGCCTGGAGTGGACACAAGCCCTCAGTAGCTCACTTTCGTGTATTTGGTTGCCCTGCATATGTTCATGTTCCAGAAAAGAAGCGGAAGAAGTTGGATGCAAAATCCCAACTTTGTATCTTTGTGGGCTATTCAGATTTCATGAAAGGATACAAGTTCTATAATCCTGACACAAAGAAATGGATTATTAGTCGAGATGTGGTTTTTGATGAAGGGGGAGTATGGCAATGGAAAAAAGGAGTTCAACAAACTACACCACTCATCATGGGTATAGAAGATGTTCAACAAGTTCCTCCTCTCCCCACAAGCTCAAGTGGAAGTTCAAGCCCCAGTTCACTAAGTTCACCAAGTTCCTCTTCAGGTGATAGTTCTAGTCCACAATCAAGTCCAAGTTCTTCACGAAAGGTATGAAGTTTAAATGAAATTTATCAAAGGAGTTCTAATTTGAATCCAGTTGCCAATTTTGCTTTGTTTAGTACCATTCAAGTTGAACCTTCGGTGTATGAAGAAGCCATGAAAGAACAAGTATGGATTGATGCTATGAATGAAGAGATGCATGCAATTGATAAAAACAATACATGGGAATTAGTGCAACTTCCTAAAGATAAGAAAGTGATTTATAAGGTGAAATATCATGCGATGGTTCTATGAAAAGACATAAGGCAAGATTAGTTGCCCAAGGATTTGCACAAACGCTGGAGTAGATTATTCGAGAGACTTTCACTCCAGTTGTAAGATTTGATATGATCAAGATTATATTGACTATTGTTGCACAACACAAGTGGCCAATATATCGGATGGATGCAAAATCAGCCTTCCTAAATGGTTTTATTGATGAGGAAGTCTATGTGGAACAACCTATTGGTTATGAAATTCCAGGAAAAGAACATTTGGTTTACAAGCTAAAAAGGGCTATTTATGGGTTGAAGCAAGCACCTCGTGCTTGGTATGTAAGGATTGACAGTTACTTCTTAAAGAAAGGATTCATTCGAAGTTCCTCATAGCCAACCCTCTATATCCAAAGCATCTTGGTAATGATATTCTAATTGTTTGCCTTTATGTTGATGATCTCATTTATACAGGTAACAGCCCATCTCTCATGGAGAAATTTCAAGCAGAAATGAAACAAGAATTTGAGATGTCAGATCTGGGACTCATGCATTATTTTCTTGGAGTGGAGGTGCAACAACAATCTAAAGGTATATCCATTTCTCAAACCAAGTATGTGGCTGATCTATTGAAGCGGTTTAGAATGATGTCATGCACTACAGTTGCCACTCTGTTGCCCTTGGTGAAAAATTAACCAAAGAAGATGCAAGTTCCAAAGTAGATGCTACTTTATACAGAAGTTTGGTTGGGAGCCTTATATACCTCACTACCACGAGACCTGATATTATGTATGATGTGAGCCTCATCTCTCGGTTTATGCAGGATCCACATGAGTCTCATTGGCGTGTTGCAAAAAGAATTTTAAGGTATGTGAGTGGTACACACAATTTTGGCATTCATTATTCTCCCACACATAAGTTTGAGCTATGTGGTTACATGGATTCTGATTGGGCTAGTTCAGTGGATGATAGAAAATCCACATCTGGTTATATTTTCTCACTTGGTTCTGGAGTTGTCTCATGGAGTAGTAAAAAGTAGGCAACCATTGCTCTCTCTTCGCATGACGAGTATATATGCAAAGAAACAAGAACTAGTTGTCAAGCCATATGGATTAGATGGATTTTGGAAGATTTACAATTGGTTCAGGAACATCCAACCACTATTTTCTGTGATAACAAAAGTAGTACCATTGCAATGACAAAAAATCATGTGTTTCATGCTAGATCGAAGCACATTGAGATTCAACATCACTTCATCAGAGACTTAGTTCAAGATGGGACAGTGGAATTACAGTTTTGCCCTACAATGGAGCAAGTTGCTGATATTTTTACCAAAGCTCTACCTACAACCAATTTTGTTGCTTTGAGGAATTAGTTGGGACTCATCCCCGTTGTTCATGCAGGGGGAGATTGAAGGATGCATGATCAACTTTGCAGTCATTTGTAGCAACTCTGCAGTCATCTGTAGTCATCTTCAGTTCCACCGCAAGTTTTTCCATTAATTCTTTTATTCTTTCAGTTAATAAATTGCAGCATCTTTCAGTCTTAATCGATGTTTGTTTTTTAGAGCTAGCTCACTTCTTCTTTAGTTATATTTTTCTTTCTTGCCTAATAAAGTTGCTCCTTCTTTTAAATGTAATCCTCTCCTTTAGATTTCAACGTACAATGAGAAGGAGAAGAAGACAGGTTTTGAATAAAACAAACATTTTTTTGTTCTCTCTTAGCTTTGCTTTGTTCACTCACTTTGTGAGCAGATGTATTATTTGTTTTATTTGCACAAATTATAGTGTAAGTGTTGTTTTTATTCATAATCTTCAAATTCATCCTACAAAATGTAAACAACAATTACAAGAAGAAATTAGATCTTTTATATCCAAAGTCAAAAGAGAAAATTATGTATCTAGGAGCTCTTAACTCAACGTGGGAATAAATTCCCCTCATTTGGTGCCCACTAATGGAAATAGGTACTCGAGATGTTCAACCAAAATCGGCATTGCTTAACAAAGGTGAATTTAGGATAATTTACAAAGTTGTAAGAGTGATTCAACTTTTCTATAAGATGAAATAGGTAGTCATATTTCTTCGTGGGTTTTGAATTTCGATAGAGGAGGAAAACCACATTGTGTACAAAAATCCAGAGGCCTACCCATGTTTTTTTTTGTATTTAATTATTGGAAACTTATATAGCCACGAAAATATTAAGCACAACAAAATATAAAGCGAGTAAACGAAATTAAATAGCCAAAAAGACACAAACCATAAACACAGATTTACGTGGTAAAACCCTCAAGAGGGAAACATCCACGGAGCAACGGTATCGATTCTCTTATTGTTCAAATCTGGAAATTACAATCAGCACAGCTCTTCCTCTTACAACTCTATTTTTGTGTGTTTAGCCTCAATGGGCATACATGGATTTATAGCATTCTCACAAAACTGAATTCATTAATGCGTTCCTATCCATATTCTAACTAAAGTCGTCTCATTAACAAAGAAGTGAATAATAGGATCTTGATCCACCAAGAAGAGGAATGGTTGTCATCTAATCTCAACAATCTCCACCTTGACAACAATTAACCTGATACCTTGCTCATTGCTCATCACCTTTTTTGCAAGCCAAGAGAAGCCAAGCACCACCGCAGCTTCTCTAATATAACTTGGTTTTCGTGTATGAACATGTCTCCGCACAATTCTTTTGAGTGTGGACCTTATCAAGAATCACCTGTCCTTCATCAACAACATGTCTTACATAATGGTATTTAACTGGAATATGTTTCAACTTACTATGGTAAGCTGGATTCTTAGCCAAATAAATTGCACTTTGACTATCACAAAAAATTTTACACTTTTCTGAAACTGTCCTAACTCACCCAATAAACCTTTTAACCATACTACCTCTTTGCAAGCATGTGAAGCAGATACATACTCTGCCTCAGTAGTGGATAAAGCAACAATGCTTTGAAGCTTTGACATCCAACTAATAGGACCACCTGCAAGAGTAAAGACATAACCTGAAGTAGATCTTCTTTTGTCCAAATCACCTGCAAAATTAGAATCAACATAACCACAAACCTTATCACTGCAACCATCAAAAGTGATACAATAACTGCTTGTGCCTCTAAGATACCGAAGCACCCATTTCACTGCTGCCCAATGTTCTTTACCTGGCTTTGCCATGTATCTACTGACAACACCAACTGCATGTGAAATATCTGGTCTAGTACTAACCATCACATACATCAAACTTCCTATTGCATTAGCATACTAAAAGATACTACGAGACATATACTCCTTTTCTTCATCATTACTAGGACACAAACTGAAGAAAGTTTAAAATGCGAAGCTAAAGGGATATTCATGGTTTCACTTTATCCATATCAAATCTTTGAAGTATTTTCTCCACATACTTCTCTTGTGATAAGCATAGCTTGCCTTTCGTCTTGTCTCTATGTATCTCCATGCCCAAGATATGTCTTCTTGCTCCTAGATCCTTCATATCGAATGTCCTAGCCAACTGAGCCTTTAACCTGTTGATTTCAACCATGCTTTTGCTTGCTACAAGCATATCATCAACATACAATACCAATATAATGAACATGCCATTATCCAACTTTTTAAAGTAAACGCAATGATCATATTCACTCCTGGTAAAATTATGGCTCACCATGAAGGAATCAAACTTCTTGTACCATTGTCTTGAAGACTGCTTCAAGCCATACAATGATTTCTTGAGTTTGCAAACAAACCTCTTGTTGCGATTTTGAATGAACCCTTCCAGGTTGTTCCATGTAAATTTCCTCATCTAAATCTCCATGTAGAAATGCAGTTTTAACATCTAGCTGCTCTAATTCAAGATTATGCAATGCAACTAGTGCTAACACTATACGAATAGAAACAATTGTTACAATGGCAAAAAAAAATCTCATGAAAGTCAATACCTGCTTCCTGAGAAAACCCTTTTGCGACCAGCCTCGCCTTGTACTTTGAAATAACATCATCAACACCTTTCTTCAACTTGTATACCCACTTACAACCAACCGATTTCCTGTTCTTAGGAAGTTCCACCAGATCCCATGTTTTGTTTTTAATCAAAGCATCAATTTCCTCTTTCATGGCATGTTTCCATTTGTCACTATCTGAAACCTCTATTGCTTCTTTGTAACAACTTGGTTCTCCTTCATTAGAAATTAAAGCAACAGAAGTGACAAAATCATCATACCTGCTTGGAACTAATCTGATTCGTGTAGACCTTTGTAGAGCTTGTTGTGGTATTTCCTCAATTTCCTGAGGTGTTTCAATCTGCTCATCCTCCTGAGTGATTTCCTCATGAATATCCTGCTCACGGACATCTTCATGATTTTCACCCGTGGATGAATGTATATCAAATTGAATTTGTTGTGATTGTGGTACATCAACCTGTTTCATAACATTCTTTCCATCCGATTTCATGAGTGAAATTTCATCAAATATAACATCTCTGTTTATGATGATCTTATGGGCAGTAGGATTCCATAATCTATACCCCTTCACACCATCACCATATCCAACAAAGACTAATTTATGTGACTTAGGATCTAACTTGGAATGCTGACTCTTCGGAATAAGTGCATAGGCATCACAACCAAAAACTCTAAGACTAGAATAATTACATGGTTGACCTGTCCATACCTCTTGTGGAATCTTGCAATCAATTGTTGTCGATGGTGATCGATTAACCATGTAACAAGCTGTAAGCAAAGCTTCTCCCCATAATTCTGCTTGCAACTTTGCATTACTGAGCATGCTCCTTGCTCTCTCGAGAAGATTCATGTTCATGCGTTCAGAATGCCATTCTGCTACGGAGTGTACACAATGGTTTTATGCCTGTCGATCCCTTCATTCTTGCAATAATTCTCAAACTCCTTAGAAGTAAATTCCCCTCCATTATCTATTCTAAGACATTTAATGGATTTACTTGTGCTCTTTTCAACCAAAGCTCTAAATTGTTTAAAAGTGTTAAATACATAAGCTTTCCTCTTTAACAAATAGATCAAACTTTCCTCGAGTAATCATCTATAAAACTAACAAAATATGATGATCCTCCATATGAGAGTTTCGGAGTTGGACCCCATAGGTCTGAATGAATATAGTCTAGGATACCTTTACTTGTATGTTTTCCAGGTTTAAACTTCTGTCTAGCTTGTTTCCCATAAACACAATGCTCACAGAACTTTAAATCTACAGTTTTTAAACTAGGAAGAAGTTTACGATCAGCAAGTACCTTAATTCCTTTCTCACTGATATGACCCAGTCGTTGATGCCATAAGTGAGTGGATTCACCTACATCCTCTGATGCGACTCCTGCTTGATCAATTTCTGTCCTTCCTTCAAGTTTATACAAGTTCCCGACTCTGTTAGCTTTCATGACTATCAAGATACCTTTTGATATCTTCAAAACTCCACCTTGAACTGAACCCTTATGTCCACTAGAATCCAGAACTCCCAAAGATATCAGATTCTTTCTCAAGTCAGGCACATGTCTCACATCTATCAGTGTTCTAACAATCCCATCATACATTTTAATTTTGATACTCCCTATCCCAACAGTTTTACATGTAACATCATTACCCATGTAAACTACCCCATCATCAATAGATTGATATGTAGAATACCAATTCCTATGCAGACACATGTGATGGGATGCCCAGAATCAATTAACCAGTCATAATGGTACTGTGAGACAATAGACATAGATAATACCTCATCAACCATACTTGAGTCCTTCTCGGCTATGTTAGCCTCCTTTGTAGAGTCCTCCTCCTTAGATGCCTCTTTATGTTTCTAGTAATCTTTCTTGAGGTGTCCTGATTTGTTATAGAACCAACACTTCAACTTGCTCTTTTTGCCCTTCGACTTGGATCTGGTTGGGCCCTTTGAATGTTGTCCCCTCTCGCAGTTTACGCTCCTGGCCATCATAACTTCTGTTGTCGAAGTTTCCAGAGAAGATCTCTTTCGAGTTTCCTCAGATATCATAGCTCCAACAACAACATCAAAGTTAATGACCTCTTTAGAACTAAAACTAATAGAGGTTACGAAATGATCCCAAGATTCAGGCAGAGAACTTAATAATGTTACCGTCTTATCTTCATTCGAAATTTTGTCACCCGTGCTGTCCAATTTACAAATAAGAGTATTAAAAGTATTTAAATGTTCCGAAATTGTCATACCTTCCTTCATACGCAAGGTATACAGCTGACGCTTCAGGAGGATTCTATTCGTCAAGGATTTAGTCATATACAAGCTTTCTAGTTTTGTCCAGAGTCCTGCTGTTGTTGTTTCAGACACGATGTTGAATAATACATCGTCGGCCAAACATAGGCGAATAACACTGAGAGCACGAGTTTCCATCTCGTCCCAGTCATCATCTTCCATACTCGCGGGTTTCTTTGCCTTTCCTGCGAGTGCCTTCACAACACCCTGCACACACAATATATCCCGCATCTTGACCTTCCATAACTCGAAGTTATTGCTACCGTCAAATTTCTCGATCTCGAATTTAGCACTCTGTGTCTTTGCCATCACGCTTCAACGCAGCGAATGAATTCGCCCTTCAAACTCGCCCCTCGTGGCCTCCCTCCAACCTTGCTCTGATACCACTTATTGGAAACTTATATAGCCACGAAAAGATTAAGCACAACAAAATATAAAGCGAGTAAACGAAATTAAATAGCCAAAAAAGACACAAACCATAAACACAAATTTACGTGGTAAAACCCTCAAGAGGGAAACATCCATGGAGCAACAGTATCAATTCTCTTATTGTTCAAATCTGGAAATTACAATCAGCACAACTCTTCCTCTTACAACTCTATTTTTGTGTGTCTAGCCTCAATGGGCATACATGGATTTATAGCATTCTCACAAAACTGAATTCATTAATGCGTTCCTATCCATATTCTAACTAAAGTTGTCTTGTTACAACAACAAGCTGAATAATAGGATCTTGATCCACCAGAAGAGGAATGGTTGTCATCTAATCTCAACATTAATGACATTCCCAAGCTTCATATGTATCACTTTACATAAATGATAAAAGGTAAAGGAGAACTCTTTCTATTAGCATAAGAAACCAAAAAGCATAGCAAGCCTACCATATGATTCTTTTTAAAATGCACAACCTTTCCATGTTACGTATATTACAAGCCAATATGGGAATTTGCGATCACACCTTTAAAACACTTCATGACAGATACCCAAAATATGTAAATTTGACTCCTCGGCTATCCATGAATTATCCATCGGTTTTCTGCATACGCAGTGGCTTCTTCATTTGCAACTGGTAGAAATGGGTAATGCAAAATGAGAATGTATACAACATGTCTGAAATAAGGTAATGATCAGATGGAGAGGGGTGATGAAAGTTTTGAGTGAAACTTTTAACTATTTTTAAGCGAATTGATTTGTAAAAATGACGTTTTTACTTCTTTTCTGCAACTATTCAGGATTCTAAATTCTATTTGTAGCAGGATATAATCTAATAGGAAAAAAACCACTAAACATAAACTAGAAACTGGCAAGAAATCTCCTTAAATATCTAAGCAGGTCCAGCTACCCCTAAATTTCTTTGTAAAACTGGTGGCACCACTTTAATTTGTGAACCTTTTGTTTATTTATTATTGGTTGTTTAAATGGCTTCATTTAGCCACGCACAAAAAAAAATAGTAGCCATAACCCCCTACATGGGACCAAGTCTAAGCTTGAAACCAAGGACGTTCTATATCCTATAAATGATGAGGGTTTAAGAATAGATTCCAAACCTAACAAGAATTTACTGAACAACAGCACCATCCTGCTGAAACTATACGTTTTAAAACTAAGATGTTTATCTGTACCTCTTCTTAACATAGAAATAAACAATTTTACAGGGCTCAACCTGGAGTATTATTAAAATGGGTGATATCCCTGGAAGTCCCTCTAAGATCAAAATTTTGCTTGAGGGTTTTAATCCACCTGTATATCTTAGGGAATTCATCCTCACTAGCAGAGGAGAGAATACAAGTTAGTTACACCTCAGTCTTCCCAAGTATCTAAAACTATCTACTTCATAAATGCTTCAACTCAGAAAACACTATATTTTTTAGACAATTAATTGGAAGCCTTATCCATGTTACTGGCAAAGCAAATGTTGTTGTGTCCACATTTATGGTACATCCAAAAATCATTAATTGTCAAGCTGCCACAAAGAAGTCTGAAGTACATTTAAGGAACCATTCATTATGAAGTACTTTATTTCGCATCAATGACTTTGGTCTGCGCAGATTGTGAATACCTGTTTTGTGTCATTGGCTTGTGAGAATGACTTGCTCATTTACATGATAGTGTGCTAGAAAACAGCAGTCTTTCTGACTAGAATTTCCTTTGCTTCAAATCATAGTTTCCTGAATTCATATGGTTTTGCAGCTGTGAAACTCTTCACTAGTTTATGCTCTATAATGTTTTTTTACAGTGTGCTCTTTCTTTGTATTTCATTGCGCTACTTGCTTTATTGTATGGACAAAGTTTCTTTTCCTGCCTACTTCCATTTGCAATATTCACTAAATGCATAATGTCTATTATGTACATTGTAGGTTCGTGACAAAAGCAAAATCAGAGAACGAGAGATATTTCGTTGCTTTTTGGATTGCTCATGTTCCATTGGACAAGGTATAAACATTAGTCTTTTCTTCTATGTTGTGCTCAAGAAACCTTTTTTTGTAACACAAAAAAACAAATCAAACGCAAAAAAACATCCATGTCAACCACACCTATGGACGTAGAGCAATATACATTATCGAACCGTGTCATAGAATGCATAGACAATGTGTTGCATAGGTTCAACCTTTTCCGGACTATGCTTTCAAATACGGGGTCGGCGATTGTTTGTTTGATTCCTTCATGTGTTGCTTCATTTCCGATACACATCTCTCGAACTTAGAACCGGTATCATTGAGCACTTTGAGACTTTTCTCTCTCTATCTAACCCTATAGCATTGGCATCTTTAGAATTAGAACTAGATCCTGAAACTCTTTCTCTTTTGCACGGTGTTCATAGCTAGGAAACATATTTACATCGAATGAAACTATCTGCAGTGTACTCACACGAAGCAACTGAACAAGGCCTATGGGGGACATCTTTTGCATAAAATGGCTTTCAAAGTGGCTTGACTTGCCAATATGGGTTTGGTCCACAACAAGAGGCACAAATTATCTTCGTTTCAATCCAAATAGTCGAAACTGCCATATTGTATTCTTTTCCATGATTCCAACCCTCTTAGTGGTCATTACGAACCCTTATTCTAGAAAAAAATATATGGAGTGCCCCGAGCCAACAAACAATGCTCATCTATTATCCCTTCGATGTTCTGTAGAGATGCTTTGGAGTGGCTTATCTAATCAACTGCAGCAACTATGCCTTGTTAGACTGCCAACAAGTGACAATATTTGCGTTGATAGCCTTTTCAATTCTATTTTCCACATTCGCAACCATGAATTCGACCCTTGCTGCCTGCGCAGGTATGTTGCTCAGACTTTTTGTGGTTCTATCTTTGAGAATACCATACAACTCTTCACTTTCTCCATACCTGGCTTGCCCAAAACCCAATAAAAAACATACCTCATATTGCCACATGGCAAGGCCTTGTAGTGAACATAGCCATGTTCCATGACCAAAACAATATAGAGGAAGATGACTTCAGCATCCATTGGTTATGCCTACTTTTCCAAATAAATATTCAATTGTGGCATTCACATCCTTTCCAAGTTTTTAAGGTTTTTTCTAGTGATGCACCACTTGAAAAAACATACAATCTTATATGATTTTCACTTCCCAAAGGACATTTTCATTATGAACTGTTGGCTATGAATACTGATTGTGTTTCGGTAGTTGCTACCGCATATACATCCAAAAATACAACCAATCAAATGGATACAGAAATTGAAAACATATCTTCACAAACATATGCAAAAAACATTGTACACAATCGAACAAAAAACCGTTGACATTTTCTCTTCGCTCAATAAAAAAACATATACGAAAAGAGACACATCAAACAACTAAAACAACTTCCAATGTTATACATTCACGCTACTAAAAGACCATTCACGTACCAATTTATTTGCTGAGAAAACAACTTTCATATCCACAATAGTTGAGCTGAAAGCAGAGGATGTTCGTTCTCTCCAATAAAACACTTAAGCAACAAGGAAACAAGTCTTTACAAACACAAATGTCAACCACCATAAAACAATGCAAACCAATAGTGTCCAAATTGTCTCTTCGAAAGCTAAAGACAACTATACACAAACACACACAACAAACACCCAACTTTGCGCGTTGTATTTCCCGTTTTCATGCCCGAACAAATGACACACCAATCCATACATGCCAAATTTGTAAGCAGCTCCATTTCAAGTTCAACCTGACATCTTTTACAAATGCAACAAAAAAACATATCTTCAACTCACATCAAAGAAAACAATGCCCAAATACAATAAAATTTTTTCACCCATGCTCAACAAGCTTATTAAATGGAAAGTTTCCAAGATTAGCATGCCCTCAACGAATCCAATTGATTCCAATGCTTCCGACAGTTGCAATGCTTTCTGACCTTGAAGAAAGACTTGTGTCTCTTCGACTTGCATTTGGTCAAATAAGGCACCAAAGCCATAAACGCCCTCAATACACGTTAAAGGGAGCAATTATAAATGTCCCAAAAATATTGATATAATCCAACAAGCATTGCCAAGATACCCAGAAGAAACAAAAACAATTGTTGTGGCACTTAAACGTCGTCTTGAATACAAAAAACCATACCATTCAGGAAATGTTCGCCCTATAATCACCATGGCCGCTCTCAAAGAATTATGTACAACAACATTATATCTCATGCATGAAATCAAACTAAACCATGACTGGGATCAAACACTTTCTATCGCCATGAACTTTGAAACAAACAACAATGAAGAACATGAACATATCCTCACGACAATAGTTCTTCTGATGATGACATCGATAATGACGATGCACACGACACACTAATTCATGGTTTCACTGACTCCTCAACTATCCACTATCTTAAAGACAAGATGATAAATATCGCTCCTTCAGAGGGCTTTACACCATTGGGAATTTTTCAAGACAAATTTTCAGAAGAGATGAATTTCCCAACTTTGTTTTTTAGCCATGCTCATGCAATGAAACAACTACAAAAACAATATCATATCAAAAAATAGCACAATGGGAGTTGATGCATTCAGATCGTAGATTTTCTTATCACATAACCAATATATTTTTCAAAGCAATAAAATTACTAATTGACCAAGTGGGCCATTCAATATGGCTCAAATCGAAAGGGACAATTAAAAGGTTGAACACTCACTGCAAAAGATGTCAAATTCAAACCAAATCTTGAGAAAATCTTGAAATCTGATATCGGGTACATCGATTTCAAAAGAATACGCATTTCCCAGATTATATGCAACAAACAAGGAAAAACCTATTTGCCATGATTCGTCAGCTAGGCCCGCCTACCTTTTTTGCCACATTCTCAAGTGCTGAACATTGTTGGTTGCCACTAACCAAGACCCCTCAGTAATTTATACACCCGCTATCACAATACTATTCCTTTAGACAAGCCAACACCTTCAGATTATAACGACTCTAACCTTTTTGTTAAAAATGATCCTGTTACGTGCACTCGTTACTACAAGCATAGACTTTATGCATTGAAACAATTGCTTTGCGAAGACAAGTCCTTTTTTGGACAAATACAGGATTACTTTTGGGTCACGGAATTCCAAAACAGAGGAAATGCTCATAGCCATTGGCTAATTTGGACAAAAAATGCACCGTCTTTGGAAATGATGCCAATGACATTGTAGAGTCCTACGTTGATGAGTACATAACATGTGATACTAGTTTATTCCCTCAGCATATCGCTAAACTGCAATGCCATCACCACACGCAAAGTGTAAATTTTTTCCAAGTGTAGGTACAATTTCCCCCAACCTCCAATGAAGTATACAAAAATACTTGAACCTGTAGAAGAGCCAACACAATCTGCTATTGCACATGCACATTCCATTTTCTCGTTCTAGAGAGCAAACGATACGATACTTGCATTACACATGATATGTTCCTTCAAGAACTAGGCCTTGATGAAATCACCTACATAGAAGCAATACAATCAACACTTAAACAACCAACATTGCTCTTGAAAAGAAAACCAGCTCACGCATGGAATAATAGCTTTTCCAAAAAATGCCCATGATCTGGAAAGCAAATACCGATGCTCAATATGTGCTAAATGCTTATGCAGCAACAACCTATTGCTGCTCGTACATGACTAAAATTGATCGAACAATGACGAAAGCATTCACTAGAATTGGTGAGCATCAAAAAAATGCATCTTGATGCCATTCAAATGATTCGGAGCCTAGGCAATGCAATGTTGAATACCCACCAAATGTCTGCACAACAGGCAATCCACATAGTCCTTTTAAACAATACATCGCGAAAATGTGTTTTCATAAACACTTCAAATCTCAAGACCGTACATTCATTCTAAAACCTTCAATTCTACTTCAACAAGAACTCAATGAATCAACAAACATCATGTGCCGATCTGTCATAGATCACTACATAACATGACCTCATTCTTTGCATTCAATTTTCTTGGCTGATTTTGTTTCCATTCACAACATTGGTAAAAAAAAACCCTCGAAACAAGCCAATCATCATGCGGTTTGTCAACTATAACAAACATCTTGACATAGACAACTATTGCCGTGAAAGGCTTTTGCTTTACATCCCTTTTACAGACAATGAACACACCCTCAAAACAAAATTTGCAACTTGGACAGATGCATATGCATTTCATGAACACACCATACATGCCAATGAATCCAAATTCCACTACACTACCAACAAAAATGGGGTGACATGGACACAACAATTCAGGATGTGCAATTGTCTCTTCAAACCTCTGAGAAAACAACAACAATGAGTACACAGAACACCTCCTTTGAAGACTATGACATAGAGTGTGATTTGCCTTTCCATAATCCACAACAACATTCGACATTGCAAAGAAACAATTTCAACTAGGAAAACACCCAAGCATTGAAGACAACACAACATATTTCAAACAAATGCAACTTCTCAACAAGAAACAACAAGCCATTGTGAAAGACATCTCCTTTAAGAAAAATAAAGATCCATCAACTCCTATCTACCTCTACTTATAATGTTGGTGGAATAACACTTCATTCCGCTTTCCTCTTGCCTTTCAATCGATCTGAACTACGCCCAGTTGAACAATGAATGATTGGATTCCTTGGCAAAGCACTACGAACAATTACAACTTGCTCTAATAGACGAGATTTCCTTGGTTGGAGGTCAACTTCTATACTTCACAGACCAACGACTTCACAAATAAAACACATGCCCACAACTTGCTTTGGAGGAATTGACATGATCTTCTCGTGGAGACTTCTACCAAGCACAACCAGTCAATGACTGTCTTGTATTTAACAACCCCAAAATTTCTAGAGAATTGATTGGCTATGACTTCTGGAATACACATGTGAAAATATTCGAATTGACTGAAACAATGCATCAGAAAGATGTTGCCTTTGTCTCTGTCCTAAATAGAATTCACATTGGAGAACATTCTGAATATGATCTTGCATACCTCAATGATACCTGTATTCGGCTAGTGTCAGTTGATCCAACATTCCCATTCCTATTCTACAAAAACATAGATGTTCTTCGACACAATAACAAAATGCTTGCTCTTGCTCCTGGTGAGAAAATTGTTATCGCCTCTATCGATGAACAAGACACGTCAGTTGAACAAATGGAAGCCTACTCTAAAACTATAGAATTTCCGCAACATATAGAGCTCAAACTTAACATGCTAATTGAACTTTTCACGGGAACTACGACATACAAGACGGGTTGGTTAATGGTTCTGACGGCATTTTCAAAGCATACACAATGACAAATGACTTTGATGCCATATGGATAAAATTCAATGACCCCTGTATTGGAAAACAACAAAGATCTAAACACCCGCAGTTGTCAATAGCCAAAACAGAACTTGATTGGGTTCCTATTCTTCATGTAGCTAGACCCTTGCGTAGAACATCGTACAAGAGACCGGTTACAATAAGAAAACAATTCCCTGTACAACTTTGTTGTGCACACACAATACACAGAGCACAAGGCCTCACCCTTGAACGACTTGCTTTCAGCCCTCTTGGCGTATCGTCACATGGCTTGGCATATACAGCTCTGTCACGAGTCAAAACCATTTCCAACCTTTACTTGCTATCCCGCTTACGAAAAAAAATTTCAGCATTAAACAAACTATCAGTACAGAAATGGCACGCCTCCGAAACGAAGCTAAATGGAATATTCAACATGCCTTGTCCATAACTGATATTTCTTCCTGTATTATAGTTGCTTCGCTAAATACCAAGTCTCCATGCTCACAGAGAAGCCATTCTCCACGACCATGAATTAATGCAATCTCACATTCTCTATTTACAAGAAACTCACATGCCTTGCCCCATTGCAGTTGACTATCTTGACAGATACCAATGCTTTTCTACACACCATGTACATGGTCTTGCAATTTTCATTGCAAACAATATACCTTTCCTACAAAAAAATTACTTTCAAAGCACAAACGTAGAGTCCCTAGTCGCAAACATATTACTGCAACAACAATGCATAACAATTGTAAATGTCTACGTTGTGCCAAATGCAAATCTTGAAAACATCTTCATTGTTCTCAAAAATGTCTTCCAATCCATTGATCTGACCATCCCCAGCTACATTTTTGGAGATTTTAACATCGACATGCACAAGCAAAATAGAAAAAAAATGATGCTTTCAACATTTATGCAAAAAAACAATTTCACCTTCTACATTCAACAGCCAAGTGTCTTCACCAAAAACATCATCGACCATATATGGTCAAACATGATACAACATACCTGCAATTCATTTGAAATATTTGCATATTGGACTGACCACCCAACAATTTTTGCCCTCTTGAAAAACACCAACAACAACGCTGCGCAATTGTAAGTGCACATACCTCATTCTATTGATTCACCAAAACTAACACCTAATTTGTTGATTCTTTTCTTTCCTTTTCATTTGACACTCTATAACAACCATGTACATATTTCAATGCTTTGCAGATAGTTGCAGCAAGGAAGACATGGAACAGCCACCCAAGAACAAGGGCATTGCCAGCAATGATCTTTTCCAAGAACCCTCTAAATGGTAATCTCTTTCTAACATTTCTATAATTTCTTGTCATGATTCATTTATTATCCTGCTCAACCTTTCAATGAAAGCATCCTAATATCCTTCAAATTGCAGCCCAAAACCAGGAACACAACAGCCATCCTCGATACTTGACATTTGTGTAGGAAAAGTTGCAACTGTCTTTGAAGGTGATGTCCTGGTCATCTACGGACCAGCGCATGCAACCAACATTTCCCCTTCAAAAGCTGAAATCCTCCATGCTGATTTGGTTGACAAGAAAGGTCAAATGACCATTACTTTGAACATGAGCAACACCTTTGTCCACAAATTTACATCAACTGTAGTTGTTGGCTGCGGTTTGCATGTGATTGGTTTCATTATAAAAGAAAAACAAAGTACAAATGAGGAGATGTTGTTAGCGTATTAGTTAATACATTGTTAGTTTCATATTTGTTTGTGAACAGTTATTTAACTGTTCCTCTCTCCTTCTCCTCCCACTGACCTTTATAAGGCTCTACTCTTTTGATTGTAAAACACGCATTGAATAAATCATTCATTCTCTGCTATCATTGGTATCAGAGCTTCTAGCCCCCTCGGCTGCTCAACATTGGCATTTGGAAAAGATTATTGGAGGCCTGCATTTTCATTTTAGCGACCTCTTTGGCATGGAGTTGTTTCCTGTTTTGGTTGGACCTGCGTGAAGGAACAGTTTCACCTGCGACCCATTGCACTGTGAAAAGTGGTTGTGTAAAGTCCTGCGCTGAAGAAGAAAAGTAGAGATTGGTGCCTAGAAATCCACACCCAACTGGAGACAAGCTGCGGTTCTGACAAATGGACCTGTGTTTCTTTTTTTGATCTACATGGATCAAGGGACCATTGCATTATTTTTTATCAATGCTGAGTGCGTAAGTAGAAGTTTCCAGAATCCTCATTTAACTTTCTTGATTATTATCAACTATATTTCGAATCGGGTGAAAGCGAGAAGAAAGGAAAAATGTGGTAGCATCAACTTGGAGAAGATTGCTTAAACATGATGTTTTTGCATTTCTTTGTGTGCTTTGCATGGAAGTGGTGAGCCGTGAGGAGAAGTTACCATGGAAGGAGCCCTAGCCTACACCAAGGAGACAAGTGGTGACCTGCATGGAGCCATGTCAGCAAGGAGCCTACGTACCATCTACCTTGTATTTCTACCCACCACGAGCACTCGCATTTCAGTAGAGCCACGTTTGACAGTTTCCAGCATGTACATGTCACACATTTCCAATGCCAAGAGTGTTACGAGCAACCCTTCCGCTGGGTCACCTCTGAGAACCCAAGAGGACACCACCGGCATCTATTTTGCCTTGCTCAATGAATTGTTGAATACCGGCAACATCTTATTTGATGAATTGGTGCGTCAAGGATTGTTCGACTATTTCTGGTTCAATGTACGTTGCGAAGCACTCCAAATTTGTAAAGACTTAGAGCGCATCACTATGATGTAGATGATGAAGCGAAGTAAAATGACCATAGGAGCATCTGCATCTCACTGCACGAGCTTATAGAGCCCATCTTCGTGATAGGTTCCTTTAGTAAGAATTTGTAACCATTTTTGAACAATCAATAAATAAAATACAATTTTGAGTTTTTGGAAATGTCTGCACCTCACATTTTGTTGTCGGATGCCCAGTTGCTAAAAGGGCCAAATTTCACCGCATGGAAAACCAAGATGCGAGATGATTATTCAGTTTGAAGACCTTTGGGGATCGTTTTAGCATAGACATCCCTACCACAGATGCTGATCTGTTGGCTAAATATGAAAAGGCCGATGCAAAAGCACTAATGCTTATCACTCTGAGCCTTTCTGATGAGGTTCAACCTCACATTCGGGAAGCAACCACTTCCTCTATGGCATGGGCCGCATTGTGTACCATCTATGAAGCCAAGAATCTAACGATTGACGATGCTGCATCTTCAGAAAAATCTTCACACAATGAGTATGCATGATGGCGAATCGTGAAGCCTTCTTGCAGCGTGTGGCTGAGTTACATGTAGAACTCTCTGCTCTTGGTGAACCAGTGGATGACAAGTTGCTAGTCCCGCTCACCTTACGAGCTCTTCCTTCCTAGTTTTAGAAACTGATCACCACGTTGACCATCACTCAATAGGAGGTGAGTTTTTCCAAACTGGTGAATTATCTCCAGTAGGAAGAAGCCATTCGAGAATATTCCAAAAGCCTTTGAAGACAAGGTTCTCATCATGAGGAAAAAACATAAGCCTCAAAAAGGGCAATCAGCCCCCTAGAATCGAAGCAGCAGCATCCACAACAACAACCTTCTCGGCCACCATAGCAGCCACCCCAGAAGTAACAGAACAACAAGGTGATCGATGGTGCCACATTTTCTCCACGAATACACACACGACTGCGAACTATTATTACAACGGTCACAAGCATGGCAACTCTAGCGAAGAGAGCACTTCTAGCCAAGGATATTCCAAGAAATCCCAATTGCGTGCTCGTAATCGAGAGAGAAGGGTTATATTGCTTGCTGCTCGGCAGGATGCCTCCTCCAATGAAGAGGTTCTAAACACAAACCATCTGGACATTGTCCTAGTCTCATGAGTTTTCGCGTCGCCGAAAGTGTCCGGTTGATTGATTCGAGTGCCAGCAAACACATGACTGGTAATAAGAAGTTGTTCCATACCCTGAGTGACTGGCCCACTAGAGATTGGATCACCATCACAGATAATCAGGAGAATATTGTGGCGGGGATTGGTGATGTCATCATTCCTCTTGGGACATGAAGATGTACACTCACGAAGGTACTATATGTTCCAGGTTTGACCTCAAATCTCTTGTCTGTGAGTCAGCTTCTTAATCATCAAATGCAAGTTGAATTCTTTGTAGAGAAAGGGGTCAAGTTCCTGCATCATTTCCCTGGGGAGACTTAGTTATTGCTCGAGCATTTATGAAGGGCCATCTATTTGCACTAGATGCGGTCACTTCATCTAACATTGCTCTCTGCTTCAACAATGGATTCCACTTCACTATAGAACTTTTGATATGGTCATCTTTCTGCCGGGGCTCTGCATCAACTCAGTGCCAAGGAAATGGTAAGAGGGCTTCCTCCACTCTCCCATTCCTTACCTATTTTCTCGGGATGTCTTGCGGGAAAAAAACATAGAGGTTCGTTTAAACATAGCCCTTAGCATTCTACGGAGCATCTTCAGGTTGTACACACCGATCTGTGTGGACCCCTACTAGCTAGCTTCCAAGGTTTTGAATACTTCTAGCTCATCATTGATGATTACTCACGAAAAATGTGGGTATATTTTCTTTGGAAGAAGAGTGAGGCATTTGTTAATTTCCAAACCTTTTACCAGCAAGCCACAGGCGAGTTTGGGAAGCCTCTCCTTATCCTCCGCTCGAGATCGAGGGGGATTTGTATCAAAGAAGTTCTTAGCATACCCGAACCAACATGGCATTTAGCAACATCTGACTACACCCTACACTCCCCAATAGAATGGGATTTCTGAGTGATACAACATGACTGTCATGGAGATGGCTCATTGTATGCTCTCCACCGCCAAGTTGGAGGATTAGTTTTTGGCAGACGTAGTCCAAACAAAGCAGATGTATCTACTCAACTAGCCACCCACAAAGATCTTGCGAGAACAGGGACATCAAAAGAGGTATGGACTAGTCATAAACCTTCTCTGTCATTTGAGAGTTTTTGGTTGTCTTGTATATATGCATGTTCTAGATAAGAAAAGGAAGAAGATCGATCCAAAGACACTTGTCATGTCTTTACTTGGGGTATAGTACTACCTCAAAGGCATATCGTCTCATGGATCACGAGATGAATAAGATCTACGAGAGTCGATATGTGGGGTGTGATGAGTCATCCTTTGACTCCCTGCCACACAATGGAGATCCGATCGACCTCGTCACATAGATTGCTCACACATCCAGATGATGGGAAATATGATTCTTCTCAGAGAGAAGAAGAGCTGAGTGGAGACTTTTCGTTGATCTAGGCACACTAGAAAACACATCTTCACATCAGCAACAACAACACCAACGTCCGAAATGGGTCCAGAATACTATTAGGGATGCACACCTGAACTCACTTCCAAGGCACTTCTACGGGAGTCAAAACATGAAGTCAAGCCAGACATGAGGTAAATTTTGCACTCATGAGTTTAGTTGTTGATAGCATTGAACCTGACACTGTTCGTGAGGCATTAAACCAACCACAGTGGAAACAGGTATGAATGTTGAATATGATTCCCTACTTCAGAATCGGACATGGGAACTTGTCGATCTACCTCCAGGTAAGAAATCCATTGGCTATAAATGGATTTTCAAAACAAAATATAATGCGAGATAGTTCAATCGACAAACACAAAGCATGACTTTTTGTAAAGGGTTATGCTCAAAGAAGAAGGAATTAACTATGACGAGACCTTTGCACCCACTATGAAGCTTAAAACCATCAGAATTTTCTATGTCTTCGGAAGGAAGCAAAAATGGATGGAAACTTGGTAGATGGATGTCAATAGTGCTTTTCTAAAAGGTGACCTCAAAGAAGAAGTATACATGGCCCAACCTGAAGGGTTTGTAGACGAGCATCAACCACACAAGGTATGTCGTCTGATAAAGTCACTTTATGCTTCAAACAAGCACCTAGGGCATGGTATATAAAAATTGATGATCACCTATTGCAGCATGGATTCACTCATAGCCCCTCAGATACAAATTTGTATATCAAGAAGGTAGGAACAAATATTGTTATTCTGGTTTTGTACGTAGATGATCTTGTGATCACAGGAAGTTCTGAAAATCTTTTGGATGATGTAAAGAATGATCTGAAGAAATCCTTCAACATGACTGATTTGGGGCTAGTTCACTTGGATTAGAGATATGGCAGAAGAAGAATCATATCTTCATCTCCCGGATGAAATATGCCAAGACACTCCTAGAGAAGTATGGAATTTCAGTTTGTAAAACAATGTCCACACCTATGGAAAAAGGTTTGCAATTATCTAGATTCCAAGATTCACCATATACTGAGATGGCACTCACTACAAGGAAGCTTGTGGGGAGTCTCATTTACTTGACTTATACCAGGCAGATCTTTGCTTTGCAGTGAGCTATCTCGCTAGATTTATGCAGGAGCCAAAGAAATGTCATTGGATAGTAGCAAAGCATGTGTTGAGATACGTCTAAGGTACAGTTGACTTTGGTCTAGAGTATCAGAAGAACACTCAGTTCTTCTTACAGGGATATACAGACTCGAACTATGCAGGATCTCGTTGATGATAGGAAATCCACTTCAGGGTATGTTTTTCATCTCGGATCTGGACCTATCTCGTGGATTAGCAAGAAGCAAACTATTGTTGCTCTCTCATCCACTAAGGCTGAATACCGTGCCGCACGAGGAGCTATGTGTGAAGTGATTTGGTTACGTCACATTCTTACAGATATAGGGATTCCTAAAGAGAAACCTCCCATCATTCACTGCAACAATCAAGGTGTGTTGAAGCTTGTGAAGAATCCTATTTTTCATGAACAAACAAAGCATATTGAGGTTGAATGTCACTACATTTGTGAACAGGTCTTGAACCACCAAATTCAGCTCTAGTACTGCCCTATTGATTTTCAAGTTACAGATATTCTCACCAAGCCTCTCGGAAAGGTGAAGTTTGATTTGTTTAGGGGGTACATATGTAGAAACAATGTATTAAGGGGGGGAATGTTAGCATTAGTTTAGTTGTTTAAACATTGTTTAGTTCGAGTTGTCTACATGTAACTGAAATTTTAGTTACATGTGGTTACCTCCTAACCGCATTCTCTCATGTATTTATTCACTCCTCATTATGAATAAAATCATTCAGACATTTACATTTCTCTGAGCCATCATCAACAATGTCTTAGTTAAGGTATCGCTAAAGTGGCATGGAGGAACATTGATAAGGCCGCCACCATTCGAGCATTACTTGAGGATAACGAGGATAAAGCGTAGAAATAAAGCACTTAAAGGAAGAGAAGGAACGAGAAGAGACAAATAATGAGGCCTTTGTTAACATGGCTAAAGAAGTAGGTGATCACATTCTAAAAGAATGACCTCATCTAGAATCTCGGAGTTCCTAAAACATTTCCTTATGTTGTGCATTATTTGCACACTTTGGTTAATCTAGTATTAGATGACAAGAAGATTTGAATGCCCACACCAAAATATTCTGCGTAAGAAGCAGCAAGAGTAAGGGCCAATATTCTTAGAAACGTTTCAACTTACGAGGCTTTGCTCCAAACCTTGAAGGATGAGCTGAAGAAAGTCGATCAAGCTCTCAATTTATGTGTGACGCCATAATAAGGACTAGAACTTTAGTAGAGGACAATGAAGTTTTGAAGGTGATGAAAGATGAAACACTTGGGCGATCGAGAAAGATAAGCATTGGAAAAACAAAAGCGCGAGGCCCTTGCGCAGTAGCCTAAGATTCGCATAAAGATAGAATTGATGAGATTGGGAAGCACATAGTGCAAAAGATGGATCTACTAGATGGAATCTTTATCAGTATGGCCAATATTGTCCAAGTGCTACAAAATGAGAAAGAGAAGATCACTCAGGACGATTTGATGCCATAGCCACCGATATTCCAAAGAAAACAAGGAATGCGCTAAGTGATTGGTAGACCTTGGAGGCTAAAATCAAAACTGAATATCCAGAGTTAATCCTTCCAGTTGAAGAAGAGGGTGTTGTAGAGTAAACTTCATTCTTTTGTACAATGTTTCATTCATTCTTTCATTACTTATTCTTTATTATTAGAGACATAAGAAAGAATTCCCATTGTCGGGATGAAAATGTACTTTAGTGTGGGGTAATGTTGAGCAGAAAAAAGTTTCTCTAAGGAGAAGACACATGAAGGATGCATGCGAGGGAACAAGGCACACTTGATGGCACGGGAAGATACAAAGAAACACGTGCGAGAACACTTTGAGTTCAAGACTTAGCCAATTCCTAGATTCGTGTTATTTTCGGGGATAGTGTGTGGAGCACACAAAGGAAATGAGACTTACAGATTGTGCAAATGAGATTTTGGGAACAAGCGGCGAGATAAATGCCATTCATAGGTTAAGCTAATAATAGGATTTCTACTTGGAGTTAACTAAAGGAAATCTATTGTTAGAACACTTACATGTTACACATACTATTGTAAATGTGCATGGCTATTATTAGCTAGATTTTGAGAAGTGATTGGGCGGTGAAGGGAAAGTCCCCACCCCTATAAATATGTATTGAACTATGTAGTTTAGTAGTACTGAATTATTGTAGAGTTGTGTTATGGGTTTTGACGCGCACATGACTCATGGAGATACTTTATAGTGTATGAAGCTTCTGTGTTTTACAATATTTATGAAATGGAATATATTGGTTGGATAATGGTGTTAGACATGACTGAATCTGGTTCTTGTATGGTTAATCTTATCATAGTTATTGTTTAATTCATCGATTATGTTTTCTAAGATCTAGAGATGGTTTTGCACGAGTGGATTGAGTATGATTGGTTAAGAATCTTAATATGTTGAAACATTATTATGCTAACATTATATACAAACAACTCTAAAGACGGACCTTTGCAAGCTTCAGGGTGAGTGCTCGAGATCAAGTTAAGTGATGTGCTAGCGCTTTGGGATATTCACTGTAAATTCTAGACTACATCAAAGAATTTTCGTTCACATTCTTACACACACACACACACACACACACACAATTATAGGCATACTACTGGATATATTATCGTTAAGGAAAGTCAAATTTTTGGTGCCTCCTTGAAAGAGAGATGTTTTACACCTCTAAATGTTAAGAGTGCCCGTTCCCATCTACACATATCAAATACAAGAACCATACCTAGATAGAAAGGGACCCCCACCAAGATGAACCTTCAATCCCCGAATGACCCGGGGCTATAAATTATGGACCTATGTTAAATGCTTTCTTATTCCATGCAACAAAAACAATGTGTATTTCAAGTATATTGCAGGAATCCCAGTCACCATACAAGTCCTAAATTTACCATACACCCAAAACCCTCCCACCATCGACCCCACGAGAGATTTTTATTGTAAAAATGCATTAAAAGAAGAAACTATTGTTAACCATCGAAATGCTAAATGCTTATCCAAGTCTTACTTGCTATTAGAAAAAGGTGTAGTTGCAGAGAAAAAGGCAAAAACAAACAAACCAAGAAGCATGGACCGGAGGGTCAATTCCTTTCGTGTTATGTCTTGAGATTATCATGGTCGAGTGCTTTAAATTTGATGTTATGAGTATTCCACACATAACAGGTATTTATAAGTTAAGAATGTTCATTAAGACATTTGTTTCGCATTTTCATCTTTTTGAAAAGCCTTTAATGGCTAGGTGATGAGGATTTGTATAATCCAATTTTCGCGTAGATCTCGCCACATAGGACCACAGGGAGATCTATAGACAATGGTCTCATTTGTGGATAATAGCTTAAGGAAGCCTAAATAAAAAAATACTCATTATATGCATTAAAGTGGTGTTTGATATATCCCATGTTAAATCCCTTCCCATAATCATAGTATATCATACAACTAATACCAACAAAATTCAAACAATTTGTTTGATCAAAGCATTAGGTTTATATCACAACACATGATGCATACCATCAGTTTTATGTCCCAAAATTTTATCTCTCATTGTAAAAAACTTTGAGAAATGTGATCAAGTTGAGGATGTCTATGATAGACCATGATTCAAGAAAAAAATTAAAATGAAAGCAATCAAAAATGTATAAATTGTTGACAAGAAACTCTAGATACACAACAAAATTTTTCCCACATTGGATCATGCATAGCGATCTTGAGCATAAACATAACCAAACTCAAATAAAATATGCATTCTTGTTGCTTTTTAAAGTATTCATTATCTCTATCAATAACAACTCCCCACCACCCACACCTCACGATAATGACCTCATCGGTGTAGACTTGCTCCTCTAGGAGCAACCACTAGTTAAATTTATATTTATCCTAGGATGTATGTAACAAAAAACATGCGTTGATGACCCGGGTTGGGAATGGAGCGGGATGGATAAATGACATGTTGAATTGTTTTAGTGACCTTAGTATATCTTCATTAGATCCATTGAGGTGCCTGTTTAGTTTTCAAAGAGGGATGTAGGTATTTTGTCTTCGATATAAAATATGAACAATGAGAATAATATAAAGTGACAGTCCTTAAGCTACGATGATTTGCATCATGGAAAAAACACAAATTGTGAAACTACATGCATCCCTTTACCAAATGTGGTGAGTGCTCGAATGCGGAGTGAGATTTGACACATGTCTGACAGTTTTGCATGTTTTATATGTACTTTACATTTTGTAAAATAGTTTAATCGTCCCTATTTGACATGAAATAATTTGGTAAAACCATCATTATCACTATGAAAACATTGATAAAAATATAAATACAACATTCCATAGATATTTAAATAACATATTTCTTGAAAATATATTTATATCAAGCATAAAATTCCATAGCCAACACTCATAAATACAAATAATAAAAATAATTTCATCCATACTCGACACTTCATAAACACCTTTTGACATAATAAATTTTTGGTTTGACCGGTGGGGTCATGCTTGAAATCTGATCCATGCTTGAAATCTCATACACCGACCAAAATATTGGTCAATTATCACGTTGAAAAGACTAATTGGCTTACCATCATAAGTATTTGTTGTTTATTGCGGTTGAGAAGTTGCACTGGATAGGAGGATGTATTACTTTATTCCTTCTACGACATTGAGGTATCAAAATATACTTTCTTTATTAGTGGTACCCGGTGCTCATTATCCATGCACAATTCGAGTTTCATTTTTATAATTCTCAAGAGTCTCCATATTGTAAATTATGTGGTTTGCACATGGTGAGGGCAAAGCCCACTGCGAAATTATTAAAGTAGCGATCGCACGTGAGGTGTGCGATGTTAACGCCGAAATCAAAATATTATTAAGGCAGAAAAGTAATTGAAAAACACAACAAAGTAATATGATATTTGTAGTTAGTAAATGAAAAACAAAATGAAGTAGTGAAAAGTGGAGAAGTAGAAAAGATTCAGAGTCCAGAAGAAGTGGAGTAGCTTGAAAGGGAAGGTCCACCATTGAATAAGAGGGGATTGTTAAGGATAGGGAACGAAGACAAGATTCCTCTTATAAGCGTGATTGTAAAATTGCTGCTGAGAAAATGTGTCATAGCAAGTGAGTGGAAAAAGGGGTGAGATCGATAGGTAGACAAGGTGGGAACAATTGATATAGTTGTGAAGGAAAGTCATTGTGTTTCCATGCGCCCAATTCAATAGTGGTTATCTTCAAAGTAAAGCCTTGAGTTTTTGGATTGAAAACAATCAAGTGGAAGTTAACTGGTAATTTCATTCGGTGAACTCTGGAAATTACGGTAGTTGGAACATGGGAGGGGTTTTTCGTAAGGGCCCTATATATCGATCGAATTAGACAACGAGTAATAAAATCAAATATGGCCGACAAAAGAAGTTGGCGTAAACAATGTCGATGATATAGTTGTGACGTGAACATGTTTTATTCATCGACGTGTGACAGCCACTCTCCAACTACTGTGAGCCATGTGTACGGTAGATGAATGTTTGTGCTTCGTTGACCAAATACATCATAAGCATCGATGTCTATATCAGTTGCCAAAAATGGAGGAGGCTTCTAGCCGTAATTACTTTTCTTGCGATTGCAAGGTAACTCAAGCTAAAGTATATGTCAATTTCATAATGAACGATGATAATATGAGTTCCCAAAAAAATTTAAAAATCCCTAAAATGTTTTAGAACAATCATTATTTCTTAGCTAACACAAATTATAATATCAATTCATCTTACTCTGTAATTAGTAATTACCATGGCTTTGCATCCATTATGTTGGCCCAACAAGACTGGGAATTGAGCCTTGTCTAGTACAGAGAAGGATTTGGCGGCTCTTATGGCCTTAGACGACCAAGGTGCAAGTTTCGTCCAACACACTTTCCTCGCCATGGACGAAGAATCATGGATCGATTCTTGCATGTCCTTCTCGGAATACATTTTGGAAACTATCGATATGTCCATGACAAACCGTCACGATGACAAGATTCAAAAATGTGACATAGAAGACGATGAAAACCTTTCTTCTACTTCAGAGATGGATTCAATTTTTCACGTGCGGGATCTCAACACATGGAATCTAGAGCTGGAGGACGATTCCCTGGCGAATATTCTAACATTGATCTTGGCACAGATGGACAATTGATTGTTATATGACGATCTAGAGCTGCTCCACAACCATTCTTCTCGTCCATTAGTTGACGCGTTCAATTTTAAAGATACAAAGTCGGTGTTGGAAGAGCAGAATGTTGAAGGCCTCACAACAATTTTGGTCATCTGACATGTGACAAGTTGTCTCCAACCACTGCACGCCACATGTACGATCAATAAATGTCAGTGCTTCGGTAACCAAATAAATTGTAATCGTTCATGTCTCTTTTAGTTGTTAGAGGGGGAAGAGGCTTCCGCTTGTGGAAACACCTTTCAAGATAATAACTCGAGCTTAATAAAAACATGAAAAACATATCATCAACAAAAATATTCAAAATACAATATACAAAACATTATTTATGTTATTATATAAATATATACAAATATAATTTATTATGTATATATTGAATACCATGTGCACTTGTGCTCAATTTTTTTCTATATTCATATATCACTCTTGATTTTTAATGTATTTATAATACAATATAGTCGAGTTATGGTTAAATGTGGGGGAACATTTTCCTGTCAACATGTTCCTATCAACAATATAATTATTTCAAACTTTTATTAAAAGGCAACTATGAATTTATTCTGTATTTATTGTTTCCAATTTTTCTCAAATTTATATGTTATTTCACATCAATCCCGAATAAATGATTTTTCCCTTGCAAATGATAATTCTGAAAAATAAAAACTTTAATTTTAAATAGCGATGTTAACGTTGAAACGAAAAATATTGGTGAGTGGAAAAGGAAATTGAAACGAAGAAAAAAGCACCCTGTTTGGATCGAAGTTAACGATGAGGAAGCATGACTTTGTGGTTGACCCTGAGAAAAAGTGTAATGTTGTAATTCATCTGTAAGAAGCATATCGAGAGTCAACATGGTCGATTTCTCTTGAAAATAATTCAACATTCATCTTGCTTAATGCACAAGCTCTTGAGTTCATTCCCAGAGTGCAATCGTCCTGACCGGTTCAAATGAAAAAACTCACTTAAAGGGTTGTGTTTTTGGATTTAACACCACCACCACCGTAACGGTTGCCTTAGCTATAGGCCTCGCTGCTCCAACTCGAACATCTTCATTTTTGTTTCTCTTTGCACAATATGTGCATACTCTGGTTTGAGGCGGTTTTGGGATATTCACAAATCGAACGGCTAGAGCCCACCATTAAACAAGACTTCGATGAGACAGTGCTCAGGTAGTTTGCTTTGTTTCTTGCTCCCCATTCTCTTGAGCACATGAACTTGCAGCCGATGACAATGTGATTGAGGGGAATGGTTAAGTCCCCACACGATGATGAGATTCAAAACTGCGACATAGAAGACGGCGAAAACCTTTCTTGTACTTCAGAGATGGATTCTTTTTTCGCATGCGAGGATCTCAACACAAGGAATCTAGAGCTGGAGGAAGGTTCCCTGATGAATATTCTGACATCGATCTTGGCACAGATGGACAATTGTCTATTATACGACGATCTGGAGCTTCTCCACAACCATTCTTCTCATCCATTAATTGACGTGTTCAATTTTAAAGATACATTTGTTGAATGTTGAAGGCCTCACAACAATTTTGGTCATCTGACATGCGACAAGTTGTCTCCAACCACTGTGTGCCACATGTACGGGTGATAAATGTCAGTGCTTCGGTAACCAAATAAATTGTAATCGTTCATGTCTTTGTCAGTTGTCAGAGGGGAGGAGGCTTCGCTCGTGGAAATGCCTTTCAGGATAATAACTCGAGCTTAATAAAAACATGAAAAACATATCAACAAAAATATTCAAAATACAATATACAAAACACTATTTATGTTATTATATAAATATAATTTATTATATATATTGAATAACTAAAGAATTTTAAAAATGTAGAACATCATTAATAAAAACACTATATATATATATATATATATTAAATAAATAAATATTTATTAAAAAACGTAAAACAAACCAAGTAGTAATAACAATATACATATAGAATAAATAAATATATTACAAAACGTGATATATCAAATAAAAAACGGTCTACGGCCTATTTGGCAGTGACCATATATATTTGGCTCTGAGAGTAACAATTTCATCGCAAAAAAATCCAAATCCATAAAAACTCGTTCGGAGAATTGTTTTGCTAAATCTCTAGAGAAATTTCTGGCTCAATCGCGCAACTCTAAAGGATCTGCCGAGGAATTATCGTTTCCTTACGGAAACGTGACAATGGAAGCAACAAAGAGACTGAACGATGCAATGTGGAGAAAATGATGAATGTTTAATCTGGCTTTGTCAGACGATGTATCGGGAGCTCTGGTTTGAGGCGGTTTTGGGATATTCACAAATCAAACGGCTAGAGCCCGCCATTAAACAAGCCTTGGATGAGACAGTGCTCAGGTAATTTGCTTTGTTTCTTTCTCTTCATTCTCTTGAGCACACGAACTTGGAGCCGATGAAAATGTGACTGAGGGGAATGGTTAAGTCCGCACGATCCAAGATGCCTCGTCTCACTCCTCATTCTCTTGAGCACGCGAACTTGGAGCCGACGACAATGTGACTGAGGGGAATGGTTAAGTCACCACACAATCTAGGATGCCTCGTCTGATCGTTCAGATCAAACCGAGTTATTGTCATCAAGTTTGTGTGTTGCGCATCTGCGAATCGGTCTATATTGTCTATAACAACACCTAAACCGTTGTTTGCTTTTCCCGAAACGCAACAACTTTGTTATTTTTCAAACGCTATTCCCTAATCCAATATATACAACTGGAGTGATACGTGTTGTTTTACTGGATTCAATGACTTGGGAGCATTAAATCTATGCACAGAAGCTGCATTAAATGTATGTCATACAAACAATTTGTATTCTTAGTTTCTATTCTAAGAGCTGCCTTTCAGAAAATGTAGCACGACATTGAAGAGCTAGAAAATCTGTTGCCAATAAGATAAAATTGATACATTTTTGTCTAGTAGAACCATAATGCTGAGGTGGGGAAGCCACAGGAAAAAAGAAGTTGACATTCTTCATAACTTTGTGAGGGAAGCAAATATTTATTCCATCAGAGATGGACTGACGACTTTAGTCCCTAAGCTCAATAGATTTTTTCATTATATTGTGAGCAGGAATACTCAGTCATAGGATACACTTTTCAATTTTAAGCTGAGGTTGTTCATTAACATATTGGTGGAAGAGCTGGTAAAGGAGAGGCGTTGGATTACTTTGGATTGGCACTGATATCTTACGTTGGAAATGTGCAAGGGAATGAAGACAGTGTTGCTCCTGCAGCCCATAAACATGCAAATACTTGATGTTAGTGGTCTTACATGGCTCGACCCCATGTGGTTTGAAAACTGTTACATGTCTTCTATTACTGATGTTCCTTATGACTTGACATTCTGCTACTCCGATATTATGTTAGTTTATAGTTTTTGGACTGGATCAATGTTCATAAACTTAGACAGAGTTATCTACTTTTTAAGTAATTTATTATTTTGATGTATCTCAATTTCTAAGGAGAGGTGAACTTACTAATATTTTGACAAGGAATTGTCTTAATTGCTCTTAAGTGCCTAGCTAGTGTAGGTTTTGGTAATATCTTTTCTATCATTTGTAGTGACATGACTGACTACGTTGAGAAGCATATTCGAATGTATGTAAAGGAAAATTGCTTGCTTACCCTGAACTGCTCCACAACTTTAGGCCATTGTGTAAGAAAGTATATGGCAAAAGACATGGTCTTGGCTGTAGTTTCATGACCAGCAAACAATAGAGAAATAATGAAATTGGCAACGATTTCTTGTGAAATATTGTCTTCATCAGGAAGCCTTTCCAGCAAACCATTATGTTTTACTCCATCAAGACTGCATCTCCTCTTGTCAATTATTTCACATATCTTTCCTATCAAAGCCCTCCTTGCACTAAGAATCCAATGGGGTAATAAAATATTAATTCTGAGAAAATAGGTGATAGTGAATTTTATAATAGAGGCCTTTGAGTTCAATTAGAAGAATGTGAGAAGAGTTATAACCTTCATTGCTTTTAAATATGTAAACCCTAGTATCTTTATTGGTAAGGATATAATTCCTCCAACAAAAGCACGAGAATATGGGAGCCATTTCATTTATTTCATCTTCTGTTGAAATTCCCAGAAGTTGATTTGCCATCAAGCTGATTGCTAGCTGCATGGTGTCTACATGATTACTGTCAACAACCAATCGAACAAAATTACAAATACAGAAAAGACTTGTTGCAGCTCTAAAACTCTAGATTGTAAAGTTATTATGATTCCCTTCCTATTCTTATGTCCATAAAATAGAAAGAAGGAAAATTAAATGTAGTATTCTTGTCTTTCTACACTCAACCTCAAAGAACATCCGCTTATCTTTCCATGTTCCCATTGTCTTTTGTAGAATGATCTGAATATCTGTGATGAAATTGTTTTTCACCTTCTCTGAAGTCATTAGATTTACAACAATACCATGAAGTTTCCTGTGAAGGTCTCCATGAATGGCAATCAAACCTTTCTTCCCTACCAAGTCTCTAAAAGATTGTGGATAGCCTGCTCTGAACATCCTTCCTTCATTTTGTAAGATATATCTATTGAAGCTTGGATCTGCAGACATGACATTAGGCCTTCCAAACACCTGCATTTGAAGATCTTTCCATACCTGTGAAATTCAAGACATATATGAAAGTGCCCAACATTAGAAAGAGTTGAGAACATGAAATGCTAAATATGAAACTCTTCATTGCATTTTGAATTATATCCAACCTTTTCACGAGTCTTCAACAAATGATGGAGGGTGTGAGCCTGATACACTTATATACCATCGAGAGTGTGACCTATTATAGGCCATCCCTTGGAACTTGGAGGCAAATTGGAACTCCTAGAATTGTCCTTTTTGATCCAAATGTACACAAGCCATAAAATAATTAGCAAAGATTTCTGTGCACATCCTGCAAAATAACTATACCTTTATAGCTGGTAGATTTCGAACAGACAATATGCCTAGGACTGATATTACGCATAAAAGCAGTATTCTTATTCTTGTTGGGTGTCTATTTTTAAATGTTCATAGCTAAAATGATCTAAACTAATAGTTGAAACTGAATTCAAATGATGTACATTACATATGTTGTCTCGAATGCTCTCTCTTTCCATGAAGAGAACAATAAAGAAGGCAAAGGGAAAAACGTGGCTTTACAATACTAGGTATATGTCTGCTGGAAGCTTTCCTCCAAACACAGGCTCGACCTTCAACCAATCACGCAGGCATGGAACAGCTGCTACAGACTGAGACAAAAGTGAAAGCACCTTTCCTTTTTTTGGTCATTTGTCTTGGCGCAGAAGAAGGCGACCACACTCTCCTGCTGAAGATGACGATGGAGGACGGGCCACCTGGACGAAGGACCCCTGGACATGTCCACCATTTCGGCGGCGATTCTGACCAGCATTACAGCTTCTTTGTCACACCAAAAAGCATACGGGAATACGTTTGCTCTTTTATATCCTCCACTGCCAGTGCCGCAGTCCTCCTGACATTCAATTTAAATTTTCCACAGTCCTCCTGACATTCACTTCATTGTTTCCAACATTCATTTCTGTGGCCGCCACGTGTAAGGCTGATACATATCTGTGCATCGTCAACCAACAGATCACATGCCTCTCATTTCTCTGTCCGTGTCAGAGGGATAGAAACGAATCTATCCCTAGTAAATCGGAGCCCCTACTTTTTAGGGAGAAGATTTGTGCGGGTGGGAAAAAGGGGGGCTGGAGTTTTCCTTCACCCGCATAAATTTTATTTTTGGCAAATGGCAGTTTACTGGTTATGAAAAAGCCTTTGGCGGGAATATTTTTGGAGGGAGATCATTATTTTGGAGGGAGAGACAACCTTTATGAAGAGCAGATCTGGGGAACTCCATGCATCTCTTCTGGAGAGGTTGCTGCAACACAGATCAAGGTATGTAATTTATTTATTTTTCATTTTCCAGTTAAAATCAGAACAGTTTGAATATTTTAAACAGTTTGAATAGATTTAAACACTTAAGGCTTCCATGGTGGAAACTTGCAAGGAAACATTACAGTGGGAAATGCAATCTGTAGAGTTTGTCACTGTTTGTGGTAATTTAAACACACCTAACCATCTGTAGAGTTTGTTACAGTGACAATTTTTCAAGGATGCTTTTTCTTAATCTATTACTACAATATTGATCTATATCAATGATGTTATTTCCAGGCTCCTCATACTTAATATGTCACTACAATATTGAACTATTACTAAAATATTGAACTATTGTTGTACATCTATCCCAGCTGTACATCTATCCCAGCATGAAGTGCTCGAAGCTCCTCAGCCTCGGCAAATGCAGCTTGAATTTCCGTTCAGCTCATATCATGATTGTAGCGAGGCGACCTGGTAGTCATCATCTCTTCAATTTCTGTTCTACTGACATCCTGATTGCAGGGAGGCGGCCAAGGTAGCCATGGATGACGATTGCAATGACATTCTGATCCCTATTTGATCTAGGTATTCAAGGTGGCTGTCAATATTACTAATCCTTGGAGCTCTGTATGTGAAACAAGGCAACGAGTTAGAAATTAGGATCTCGCTACAACTGGAAAAAAACTAAAGGATAACTTTTCCATAGAATTGTTATTAGAATATAGTTAAAATTTTCGTGAAATTTTCAAGAGGGATACTGACACCAGCCCACATCCTAACTCACAACTTTGTCTCTAGTACTCTAGCGCAGGAGGGCAGTCCAGGGTAGAAAAAAAGATTCTAGCTATTTGGGTTTTTCTTACTATGCAGTGACTTAGATACTTGGAACTCTTTTAAAACGAAATTGTTGTCTAAAATTGATACCACAAAAGATTTAGGCGTGTGCTGTAATTCACCGTATACTGTATTTGTAGTTGAAGAATAATTGCACTTTCATTTAGAAAATAGGATGATGGTCAAATCTCATGCAAAAATGATTTTAAGAAAATTTAGCTTTTGCAGAGAAAGTCTCCAACTTCTGAATTTTAGCAGTCTTTGTTTTTCCCTTAATAGCACAGGCTATCTTGTTACATTTGTTTGCTATGCTAGCTAACAACACTTCTCTTACAGCAACCTGAAGTTTATGCTTTATGGCTACGTTTATCATATTCATTCATGTGAAATCCAATCTTAGGAAATTTAATCTACCAAATAGATTTTGTTGTATGAATAGGTTCACTATCTTTGTACAAAGTTCCTTCGCTGTTTTATATTTTTTGTCGATTGCATTTTTGAGACATTGAATGTCTATCTGATGCATATTAAATTGCTACAAAAACTGCAGGGAAAACTAATTTATTCTACCTTCCCATGGATAAAAGCTTGCATCGCCCAACTCCTACGAAGGGTGGGTTTTTTAGGTATTCAACATTACTTTCCCAAGATGAATTACCTGAAGAAGTGTACTCTTTAGATGATTACAACTTCTCAGAATTTGTTCAAAGTACCCAAGGGGACAATGAAGAGGTGGTCATAACTTCTAGAGAGAATTCTGTTCTCAAAGAATCCTACTTCTCACCAAAATCAACACCACAATATGAACCTGCCTCTATCAATCAAGAAGAAATTGGAGTGAAGCAACCTGATGTTATTGAAAATCAAGTTTTCTGACCGACGACAAAAGAGTAGAGTACGTTGGAGCATTGCAGACACTTCTATTCTTATTGAAGCAAAGCGTATTGAAAGAGATACGCAAACCAATGGCAGTGCAATGAAAAAAGCCATTTCATCTACTGAAAAATGGAAAATAGTACAAAATTATTGCTCTAGTCATGGTGTTGATCGTACTGCAAACCAATGTCGAGATCGATGGGAGCATGTTTTGCCTGATTTTAAAAGAATCGAGATTATGAATCACATATTCCATCAGGCCATGATAGTTATTGGAATATGACAACCCGAGAGAGAATTGATAGAAAGCTTCCAACAAATTATGCAAAAGAAATTTTTGATGCAATGGAGGTAAATTTTGGTGCTTGATCGAGCAATTAACCCTAGAAATATAACCATTGATTCTTCAGACAACAACTATGTATTTCGGGAGGATTCTCACTCACCAAATGAAGATGTCCAAGGGAAAGAATGTCCAAGCCAAATGAAGAGTCCCAGTGAAGGGGACAACCAAACTACTGGCAAAAAATGAAAATCAACCAGCAAAACAAGTACTATAAAGGATACGTTTGCTGAAAATAATAAGATGATAATTTCTACTTTGCAGATGGCTGAAGAGGGGCGTATGAAACGCCATGAAATGGATTGTGTTTTGATTGAAGAGCGTCACAAAAAAGATTGTGTTTTGATTGAACAACGCATGCAAAAGGAAGAGTTAAATGAAGAGAGGCTGATCAAAATTGAAGAACAAAAGATCAATGTGCAGTTGAACTTAGTTTCAGCTTTAAATTCCATTGGACAAGCAATGATGAAGATTAGTGATTCATTTTGAAATGAGGCAACTCTTCAAGTTATCTTGAGAACATATACATGCAGCTCTGGTTGTTTTGTTTCCTTTATGTAATCCTTATGGCATTGATAATAAAACTTTTTGATCTTCAAAGTCCAATTTGTTCCAATGATTTTAAATCTCAAGTTCTTCTTTTATATGCATTACCTATATAAGGAGGTGTTGAAGATAATAGAACATTTGTGAAGTCTGATTTCATACAAGGAATAATGAGGCAAGTGTTTGTATTATTGTAGATTAATGAATGAATGTGGAGTTTCTACATTTGTGATCTATATCAAGGATGCTATTTCCAGGCTCCTCCTACTTGATCTGTCACTACAATATTGAACTATTACTAAAATATTGAACTATTGTTGTACATCTATCCCAGCTGTACATCCTACTGATCAGTTTTGACGCTAGAACATCAATGTTGCCACATTCTTTTTTCTCCATGATTGGATATTGTTAGATATTGGCAAAAGGATGGATAAGACATATATACAAACCTTAAATGCTCCACTCTATTGGAACAACACCAGCCTCTTATCAAGGACTATAAATGGTACTGGAGTAGGAATAATGTTCTGCAATAATGGATAAGGTAAATAGAAAGAAATCCCCTTGTGGGTTTCCACCAGAGGGTCCCATGCCTTGAATTATTGTCCGGCTTGGTAGTGATCTTAAAAATAACATCTAGCTCTTGAAAAAAGTTGGCCATTTTGGCATGTCCAGCTAGCTTTATCATTCAACCATCATCTGGAAATTTGAAATGTTGCATTGTTTTTTTAAATGGAATAAATGATGTGTCAATTAATTTCAAGACTTCAGGATAGCAAGAAGTATTCTTAAATACCATTTTCTGTTTTATTAGATATCATGATTGTAAGTTTGCATAGGGAGGTGAGTTTCTGAGACATTTAAGGCTGAGAGAGATGCTAGTTCGATTTTTTCTTCCTTTCATGCTATTCTGGGCTCTATATATTTCAGTCTATTGGTTACTAGCAATAAGCTTTCTTTTGAGAAAAAAAATGGTTACTTCTTATTCATGATACTAAAAACACACGCCTAGAATTATTTTGAATTTTCTGCTCTTTAGGTATCCTTGCAGTTCGTGTGAGTTTGATTTTCATTTTACTCAGTTTTCTGAATCCCTTCCATGAGTTTTAATAGTTGCCTTGTTAGATTTAATTCTTTTAAAAGCTTCAGGTACATTGATTTTTCAACTATAATCTGATGGAAAATGGATGGATAAGAAGAATCAATTTGAGTTCAAAAACACTTGTGTAAGCATTTTTCAGAGTAAAAACTGCAAGATTTGAGAATGATGGACTTCCATTAAATGGAAAAATGGGTGGATAAGAAGAATAGATCGAGTTCAAAAGCACTTGTGAATGCATATTTCTGGAGGAAAAACTGCAAGATTAGAGGATGATGGCCTTCCATTTGATTGATTTATTATTTACATTAATGTTTAGCTGCTTGGCTTGTTACTCAGGATTTATAATTATTACAATTTTTTTGACATGTTTCATTGTCTGTAGCCAATTACCATACGTATTTATTAAGGTATTCTAGTATTGTTTCTCTGCAACTATAGTTACTTCTCATATATCTACATACATTTTAACAATTACCATCTTGCAGAAAAAGTGGCTACACCAACAACATATTCAGAAAAAGCGACTTTATACCAACATCTCGAGTTTAATATCATTAGATGTTGAGAAGTAATCCACATAATTTATACTTGTTTCTATATCAAGTCTAGGATTGGAAATCTATTTTGCTGGTAGTCCTGAAATCATATTCAGGCACATTTAAAATGATGCAAAGTTGAAAGCACACTTCCAGAAAAATGCCATTTGGGGATACTGATTTGATTGCATGTGTTGTTTATAATATGGAAGATCAGTGCCTAAACATTGGGAATGCTTATTTACCATATTTGAATCCCAAATTTTATTGTTTTGCATACTTATTTGAATTGGGACTTGACTTTTAATATGTGATTAAATAGCCAAATAAAGTTTTAAGGAACTAAATTGTGATTACTGGCTGCTATAGCTTTTTTGTATGTGCTTAGGAACTGTGATTACTTGGAGTTTTCATGAATATTTGAAGCTAACTTTAAGATGCACTCCTCTCAGTTGTATGGCTGCAAATTGTACTACTTTCAGGAAACTTGTATTGATTGCAAATCTTGATATTCCTTTCCTGCTTTAGGACATTACTTCAATTTATATGATGTCATGCAATCTCTTGAAGGCATAGAATCCAAGGAAGTAACAATTAATTCCATTGTATATTGACTAAAGCTCTTTTTTGTAGGGAGGAGTACACATTTCAGGTTTTTTATATTCCTATTTGTAAGAGGCATTCTTCAATTGCACAATGGATCATCATGCAAGGCAAAAATGAAATTCCTCCTAGCATGTACAACAACAATTATTCAATTAGCATTGCAAATTTGGAATGATCTTCAAGACTCAACCAATATTCGACGCATATCAAAGAAGCGTAAGCTACATTCATTTATTCCATCACACTCCACCAATCCAGAGGATGAAAACATGGATATGGAGACTTTTTTAATTACTAGTGGGCAAGAGAATTTGGTTCGTGAAACAGATTTTTCAATTTCTCAATGGAGAGGTAGGATACAAGGAGAATGGTATGTAAAACCTCGTTCCTTGCATTGGTGGAATCACTATATATTTGAAGTTAAATGTGATGATCAACGGTTTCGCAGCATATTTAGGTTGCCTTATGAACTATTTGAATCTCTTTGTGAATCCTTGCATGAAGACCTTAGTCAAGGTGACATACCTTTTTCATTTGTCACATCTATAAAGAGTAGAGTGTTTCCTGTTGAAAAACAAGTGGCCATTGCAGTGCTACGACTATCCTCTGGGATGACAATGATAAACATCAGTGAACTTTTTGGGTGTGGAAAGTCAACTATTGTAAGAACTGTGAATAAGTTTATTAATGCAATGCAACATCGATTTCATAGGAACATCCAATGGCCAAACAATCAATTGGATCTTGAAATTTTGAAGGAAGGATTTCGCCAAAGACAAGGCTTTCCGAATTGTTGTGGGGTTATAGATGTAACTCACATTCAATTCCGACTTCCAGCCAATGAGTGTTCAGCTGATTGGTATGATAGAGATCACAACTACAACATGTCCTTACAAGCCATTGTTGATAGCAATATGCGTTTTATAGATGTTTTTACAGGATGGCCTGGTTCTGTTAATGATGCTAGACTATTGCGAAATTCTTCTTTCTTCAAATTGTGTGAAGGTGGACAAAGGTTAAATGGTCATTCCGTTTCCATTGGTTCTTCCAACATGAGAGAGTACATTATAGGTGATGGCGGATATCCATTATTGCCATGGTTAATCACACCTTTCAGTGGATCTTTGACAACTAGTCAAAGAGAATATAACTTTAAGTTGTCCTCGACACGTATTGTTGTTGAGTGTGCATTTGGGAGGTTAAAGAATACATGGCGAATCCTACAGTCTAGAATTTGTCAGCCTAATTTACAAATGCTACCGAAAACTATTCTTGTGTGTTGCATATTGCATAATATGATGTTAGCTTTAGTGGAAGATGAACCCAATGGAATTGAAGTTGTTGACAATGCAAACTATGTGCATACCAATGAATTGGGAGTTGATCCAGTTGCAACATTATCTCGGGAAGCCTTAATGGATTTTGTTAATGGTGATGACAATCTTATATGTGTAAGGTATAAGTCTGAAAATTGCAGTTTTGTCTTCCTTTTACCAATTTTTTAAAAGATTGTTTTTAGTTTAATTACTGACAATGTGTTTATATTATTGCAGACATGAATAGATCAAAAAGTAGACATTAAGATTCCAGTTCTGGTTGGATTTTTAAAGCTTTCTGATATGAGGCTTTATGCTCGCTGCTAGATAGTTGCAGGAGTGCAAAGTTATGGGATTGGAACTCCAAGAGGACCTTGTTTGTGTTGCTTGTCATGCTAGTAGTGCTCTATGAATGTAAAGTTTGTTGTTGCAACTTGAAAGTGGACACTCTGATGGGAGGCATGTAGTAGTATATTTTGGTTAAAGTAGTATAAATTATAGTACATCTCTACAGCAACGAACGGAAATATGCTTCAGAAAACAAGGGAAATATTGTGGCTCAAATAATGTATTGATACAGGCTTCAATAGATTTTAGCATTAGTCAGCAATGGAATATAGTTGCATTATCTTGATTTATCTGCTACATAAATATGGGTTGCAGTGCTAGGAAGAAACTCATAAATGAGGCATACTTTTGTTAGGAATGGAGAAGCATGTAAATATCAGCAGTGATGGAAATGAAGGTATGCTGATACTATTAGTAGTTCACATTGTGGGCTGTAGGTTTACAGCTGTGATGTATTTCTAATGTTAAATGTGGGTACTGGTAATCATGCAAGAAGCAAATGGCCTTGAGGTATCATGGATGTACACACAACTGATACATAGGGAAACATTATGGATATACTCGACGTTCTTTCTCTCTCCCTTGCTGCCCAGAATTTATCTTCGGATCCTCGATCTTGTGATCTTATTGAAGCCATACATTCTCTCCTGCTGGTCAATTCCATTGTATACAAAATAGGAATCAATGCATCTATCCATGTTACATATTCAATATAGTCTCAATGATCTATAGGGAGAGAAATGACATGGATGTTACGCTCTCAGCTGAAAGGTTGTGAGAAAACATCCTACTTTACATTGCAATTGAGCATATTCATGTTGTTTCTCTCCATCTATCGATTGTGTAAATATCCTGAATGTGTTTGAGAACAATAGGGACAGGGAGTGGGCTTTGATGTGACTGGCCTTTAGGTTGAGTGTAGAAATGGTTGGCTGTATAAATGTCCTCTATGTCTTTGAACACAGGGAGAGGGAGGATACTTTGATAGGTTTGATCTGTAGGTCGAGTGCACAAATGGACCGCGGTTGACTGCATAAACGTACTCAAACACTGCATTTTTATCTGCAAATCATTGACAAGTATACTACGTTTTTATCTGCAAAGCACTGCATTTTTCTTCAAACACAACCAGCATTTAGAAATCCCTTTTGTGAGATCCAATTCATGGGACCGTAATCGTGGCAAACAACCGAAAATGGTTAAAGCGGGCACTAGGTTAGTCCTGAGTACCATAAAACAATTACCATGGGACTGGACTGTGAATAGACTGTTTCCTGTTTAAAAATTGTACAAATGGTGCTTGAATGAGCTGTTATGGATGTTGTCTTGTCACGGAGGTGCTAAGCTTATTCCCATCTTCTATGATATCCAACCATCAGACCTTCGCTATATTAACAAGGGAGCTTATGCTGATGCCTTCCGCAGTCAATATACAAAGCAGGGTAGGGTTGACATCGCAGTAGTGGAGAGATGGATAAATGCCCTCAGCGAAGTCTCACATAATTGCGGCCTGGTGTTCAGCAAGGACAAAGAGAAGTATTCACCTGCCTGCATAGTTTGGAACCCTTTCTTCTCATATTTGTCACCTAGTGTTCATGTGATTTATTTTACATGTTTCAGCGACCATGGAGTATTTTTGGATAGAATTGTGAACGATGTCTTAAAAGCATAGTTACCAAATACGGTGATTTCCAAAGAAATCACCGTTTTTTCCGTTTTTTTAAAGCTGCCGCATAAAAACAATTAAAAACGATGGTTTTTTGAGTTATGAAAAAGTATAATTTAAAGCAACCATAATTAAAGAAAGTTACCTTATTATTAGTGTTTTATTTTTGGAAACATCAGATTATTTTTTGATAGTGAATTTATCACTTATATGATTTTAATGTTAGTAATAATTGTGATATTATTATAAAAAATTGTTGAATTATTAATAATTATTATATTTTTAGAAAATATAGCTTATCGTATTTTTCCGTATTTATCGTATTTTTTGTTAGTCCGTTTTTTTCCATATTTTATGTCCACCGTATTATACACTCCATACGAAAGTTGCTACCTTGCTTAAAAGATGTAAGAAGGAACCATTTGGATGTAGTTATGCACCACCGTGGGACTTGACCAAGCATGAGAGGATTTCCAAAATGCAATTTTGAATCAAAGCTGAATTGAGTGAATCTAGTTCTACCATGGTTGTGGGATTGTGGGTCTTGGCGGTTCGGTAAGTCAACTCAAGTAAAATATCTCTACAACTTGAAGCGTTGAGAATTAAGAAGAAGTTGTTTCTTGGCGGATGTGAGTAAAACACATTTACCATCTTTACAACAAGCAATCCGCTTCATGATCTCGTTGGTCATCGATCATATTTCCATGTTTGGAGTACCGGTGAGGGGAGGAGCATGCTTGAAGTAGTCTTAGAGGGTCCCCACCGGTTTTGATTGTGTTTGATGGCATAGATGATTCGAGAAAGCAGAGAATTTGTTATTAGTAAAGAGCATCCTCGGAAATGGCAGTTTGATTTTGGTTACATCTCATGATAGAGATTTGCTTGGCGCTCTCAAATTGATTTTGAGATGATCTTGTGGCTGAAATTATTTGATTTGATATTCATATTTATTTTTACCTTCAAGTGTACAATTTTATTGGTTTTTAATGGATGAATTTGAATCTTGAGAAGAAGGTTCCCTCTTTTTTGCGCAGGTATGTATTAAAGTCCTGGATATGAAAGATCTAGTGATTGAACATACATTCTTGGAATATGGAAATGGATGAATTGGAAAGAGAAATATTCAACCCATTAAATAGATATGATGGGTTTGTCAACCGATATGTTGTATTTATACTTTGAACAAATGAGTCTTTTATTGTAGAAAATGAAAGTACTAATCAATATTTATTGTGTACTTAAGTAATTGAGATGTTGACCCTATTCACATATGGTTTATAAAAAAACACTTTTTTAAACTTCAATAATCAAAATTTTGGTTTTTATTCCATCGGGTATTGGATATTTTAAATGCAAAATAGTGTTCAAGTATTGGGCGGTGTTCACATCTTTGGCTCTTCTCCCCTATTGGATCTAAAGACGCGCATGAGCTCTTTTCTTTGGCACACTTTCAATCAACGGGAATCACTCCGGATTTCCAAGATATGGTGGAAAAGTTGGTCAACGTGTGCGGTGGCTTCCTTTGGCTTTAAAAGTTTTAGGTGGAGAGCTCTGTAATAATCGTGATCCACAATACTAGAGGCGGAGATTGATAGAATTCCAACGCAAATGCCAAAGCTGTTGGAAATATGCATGTGTTGCATATTTAATTCCAATGTAGTTTTTAGGAAAGCTAATTTTAGTTTTATCTTATTTTTATCATTAGATTTAATTCAAATAAATCTGTTTTAATTCATGCATAGCATGCAACTATTTTAAAGCATGAGTTTAGATTTAGAATGTTCAGTTGAAAATTTATTAGTGGGTGAGTTATTCTATTTAAATAACAACAATTGTAATTGCTTTGTATGCAAACACAAAGGTGTGAAATCTGCACAAGCAAGGAAGGATGTGCATTGAAAGCACACAATTGCATGCACAACTTGATTGTAAAGAGTTGAAGCTCTGAGTATGATGAAGCTTTTATTAATGGAGATTACGCATATCGATTACGGTTCGAATATTCATCGGTTATGCAAGTTATTTAAGTATTTTGTTTATTTCTTTTATGTTGTTTGTTGTATAAGATGCAGATTTCTACAAATTGGTATTAGAGCAAGGTTATTCTGAAGTGACTTATTAAATTGGTAGCAAGTTATGTAAAGCTACATCCGGCATGCGAGACGCCCATGATTTAATGGAAAGAATTATGAATCTTTTGGTCATTGACCATGAAGGCACTATTTAGATCTCAAGACGTGTGGGAGATCGTTGAAGATGGGTACAGAGCCCACAAATGTAAAGCATATACTACACTTTCTCAAGCAGAGAAAGATACTTTGAAGGAGTTACTGAAAGAAGGACAGAAAAGCTCTTTTTTATATTCATCAGGAATGCATGAAAGCATTCTTCCAAGAGTGGCAAAGTGATCGAGTCAAGCAAAGGCGCATGGGATACTTTACTGAAGTTGCATATCAAGGTAAGGAGAAAGTAAAAGCGCTAAGTGCGCAGTTACTTCGTAGAGATTTTGAGAATTTAGTAATGAAAGATTCAGATTTCGTAGAATCATTTTTACTTATGTAGTTGGCTTAGTCAATCAAATCAAATCCCATGGTGAGACTCTTGAAGACAGAAGGATTATTGAAAAATTGCTTAGAAGTTTGCCTACGAAATTTGATCCTTTAGTTGTTGTTATTGAAGAAACTAAGGATTTGAGTCAATTTTCTATTGATGAGTTGCATGCATCACTAATCAATCATGAACAGAGGATGAATAGATCACATGCAAGTGTAGATCAGGCTTTTGCATCTCAAACAACAAGTAGTTGTGGCAAAAGAAGAGGAAGTTTCAGTCCAAGAGGCAGAGGAAGAAGTCCATCTAGAGGATGCGGCAGTGGTTCATCAAACTCAAGTGGAAGAGGATAGAATCAAGAATAGAGTTATGGTCAGAGAAAAGATAAGTCTCATGTTCAGTGCCATTATTGCAAGAAGTATGGGCACTATGCTTATGATTGCAAGAAAAAGCAATATGATCAGGAGAGGCAAAATCAAAATCAGGTTGGAAGTTCTATTTCTAAACCTATGTTTATTGCATGCACAAGGATTGTTGAAGCAATACCTTCTTTATCCCTATTGAATGTAATTTGTCAAAAGAGAGTCCATGTGATGTATGGTACTTTGATTCAAGTTCGATAATCACATGACAAGTAATCTCGATTTCTTTTCTAGTTTAGATGATTCATGTAAGAGTGATGTTACTCTTGGAAATAACAATATTGTGTTTGTAAAAGGAAAAGGCACGGTTAGTATTCTAACAAGACGGGGAGAAAACAAGTATGTAAGATGTTTACTATGTTGCAAGTTTGAAACATAACCTTATTTGTATTGGACAATTGTAGTACGAAAGGATCTAGAATCTATATGGAAGACAATGAGTGCGTGATTGTGGACAAAGCCCCTAACACTCAGTTGATTGCAAAAGTGAAGATGAGTAGCAATAGGATGTTTCCATTGATTTTGAAAACGGAAAAAAGAAGAAATCAGATTTGTTTGCAGCAAAATCAAGCAACTCGATTCTGTGAGAAAGTCTGCTCTAAGCCAAATCAGTCTTTTGTTGAGTCATGCACTCAAACAGATGAGTCATGCGCCAGGTGAAAATTAGGTTTCTTGCGCTATAGCAAGCGAGTCATGCGCTGATTCCTACGTAAATATAGTTGAGTCTTGCGTTGAAGGAACACAATCAACTTTTCATTCAGTCATGAAGGATGAAACATGGCTTTGGCATCTAAGGTATGGACATTTGAATTTTGGAGGTTTGAATTTATTACATAGAAAAAATATGGTTAAAGGTTTGCCATTGATTCAAAAACCGGAAAGGGTATGTGAAGGTTGTATTTTGGGAAAGCAACATAGAGATTCATTCCCAGTTGGCAAAAAAGCAAGAGCAAGTGCACCACTTGAGATTGTACATTCAGATTTATGTGGACCTATGCAAACAACTTCTATTGGAGGTTTTATTTATTTTATGACATTCATTGATGATTACACAAGGAAGACATGGGTTTATTTTTATGAGAAATAAATCAGATGCCTTTGATACATTTCAGTAGTTCAAGGCATTAGTGGAGAAGCAAAGTGGATACTACATCAAAGTTCTCAGAATGGACAGAGGAGGTGAGTATGTTTCTAATGAGTTTATGAATTTTTACAGATATCATGGTATACACAAGTAGTTTACTACCAGGTATACACCACAAATCAGAATGGTGTGGTAGAGAGGAAAAATAGAACCATCATGGAGATGGCGAGAAACATGTTGAAGGAAAAACATCTTCCAAATGATTATTGGGCGAAGCATGTAGAACTTATATTTATATTTTGAGCAGGTGTTCAATGAAACTTGTTAGGAACATGGTTCCTCAACAAGCATGGACTAATAGGAAACACAGTGTTTCACATTTCAGAGTTTTTGGTTGTGTAGCATGTATGCACATGTACCTGATGAGCTAAGGAAGAAGTTAGACAACAAAGGAGAAAAGTGTATTTTTGTTGGGTATTCAGAGAATAGAAAAGCGTACAAGTTGTACAATCCGGTCACTAGAAAGGTTGTGATCGGAAGGGATGTACAGTTTATTGAGAATGAAGCATGGGATGGAAGTATAGAGAAAAATGAATGAGTATAGCAACAACTATTCCGCATGATGATATGACAGATGAAAATTTAGAACAACAAGGTACTGTATCTACAAATCTTGGACATGCACCACAAGTTATAGCACAAGCTACACCTCCATCTATTAGGAGGTCACCAAGATTTCAGCCATCTTCAGCCATGCAAGAGACACCACAGGGAACACCAGAAGCTACTCCATCACCACAAAGCAGTCCTGCATCAAATACTCCTGTGGTGGAAAACAAGAAGTCTAAGTGAGATTTATAATTTTGATACAACTAATTCATTTTCAGTTTTTGCATTATTTTCTCAAGCTGCAGATCCCAGTATATTACGAAGAGGCTATAAAGAATGAAGTTTGGGAAAAAGCCATGGATGATGAGATCGATGCTATAGAGAAGAATCTAGACATGGGAGCCGATGGATCTTCCAAAAGGAAAGGATGTGATAGGAGTCAAGTGGGTCTACAAGACAAAATACAATCTTTGATGGAAAAGTACGAAGCACAAAGCAAGGCTAGTTGCAGAGGTTTTACGCAACAATATGGATTTGACTACAGCAAAACATTTGCACCATGCTGTACGTTTGGACATGGTAAGAATGGTTTTATCAATTGCAGCTCAAAACAAATGGCCTATTTATCAGATGGATGTTAAATCAGCATTCTTAAATGGATTACTTGAAGAGGAAGTTTATGTAAATCAACCAGAAGGTTATGAGATTGAAGGTCATGAAGGAAAAGTATACGATTGAAGAAAGTGCTCTATGGTCTCAAGCACCTAGAGCTTGGTATTGCAGAATAGATTCTTATTTGATTGAGAATGGTTTCAAGAGTAGGAGCAAGCAGTGAGCCTACCTTATACACCAAGATAAATGAGCAAGGTAAAATTTTAATTTTTGTTTATATGTAGATGATTTGATCATTATTGGAAATCTATCTACAGAGTCATTCAAATCAGCCATGAAGAAGGAGTTTGAGATGACGAGATCTTGGTCTTATGCATTTTTTTGGGTATTTAAGTTCAACAATCAGAATGTGAAGTTTTTATCTCACAAGAAAAGTATGCAAATGACGTTTTGAAAAGGTTTAACATGTTGAATTGTAAGCCAACGCCAACACCAATTGTAGTAGGTTTGAAGTTGAGAAAAGAGGATGAAGGATCGTTTTGGATCCAACATTGTTTAAAAAAGTTGGTTGGAAGTCTTATGTATTTGACGGCCACAAGGCTGATATTATGTATGGTGTGAGCCTCATATCAAGGTTCATGGAATCTCTAAAAGATTCACATTAGCAAATTTGGAAAAAGAATTTTGAGGTATGTACGTGGAACAAGAAATCATGGAATTCTTTATTCAAGTTCAGATGAGTTCAAACTCATTGGTTATATAGATAGTGATAGTGTTGGAAGTATAGATGATTAGAAAAGCACATTCGGCTATATTTTCACTTTGGAACAGGAGTGGTTTCATGGGCATCAAAGAAGCAACCCATTGTCATGTTATCTTCAAAGAGAATCGAGTATGTAGCAGCAACAGGAGCAGCATGTCAAGTTGTTTGGATGAGAAGAGTGTTGATGATTTACATCAGAAATAAGAGGAAGCTACACAGATTTTTTGTAACAACAACTCAGCCATAGCGTTGTCCAAAATCATGTTTTTCATAAGAGGAGAAAGCATATTGATACGAGGTATCATTTTATCAGGGAGATGGTAAATAACAAGGAAATTCATCTTGAATTTTGTAGATCCGAAGATCAGTTTGGAGACATTTTTACAAAGGATTTAGCAAAGGAAGTTTTGAATATTTGAGAGATTGTTTGGGAGTTTGTGATCTTGCACATGGCATATATCTGAAAAGTAAACACAACTCTAGAAGAGTGAAAGCTACGATTTGAAATTAAGGGGAGTGTTGGAAATATGCATGTGTTGCATATTTAATTCCAACCGTAGCTTTTAGAAAGCTAATTTTAGCTTTATCTTATTTTATCATTAGATTTAATTCAAATAAATCTGTTTTAATTCATGCATAGCATACAACTATTTTAAAGCATGAGTTTAGATTTAGAATGCTCGATTGAAAATCTATTAGTGTGTGAGTTATTCTATTTAAATAACAACAATTGTAATTGCTTTGTATGCAAACACAAAGGTGTGAAATTCGCAGACAAGCAAGGAAGGATGTGCATTGAAAGCACACATTTGGTATATGCATTTGATTGTAAAGAGTGAAGCTCTAAGTATGATGAATATTTTATTAATGGAGATTATGCACATCGGTGTTGGTTCGAATATTCATTTGGTTATGCAAGTTATTTAAGTATTCTGTTTATTTCTTTTATGTTGTTTGTTGTATAAGACCTGCAGATTTTCTACAAATTGGTATCGGAGTGAGGTTATTCCAGCAGCTTATTAAATTGGTAGCAAGCTATGGTTTCTACATCCAGGCATGCAAACGCCGCAATTTAATGGAAAGAATTATGAATATTGGTCGTTGACCATGGAGGCGGCGATTGATAGAATTCCAAACACAAATGCCAGACAATATATTAAAAAGAGTGCTCAAAGTTAGTTATGACTCTCTTAAGAGTCAAGAGAAAGAGGCATTTTTAGATATTGCCCATTTCTTAGACGGAGAAGATAAAGATCTTGCGGCGAGGGTTTTGGAAGGATTGGTCGATTACAACGGTCTGGACTGCCTTGACATTCTCCACCAAAAATGCCTCGTGGAATTTGAAATTGCAGACATTGATTTGACTCTCGAAATGCTACGATACCCATACCATGTAATAATTCTGCCCTAACCATACTATAGTTGATTTTACTCACGATTCATAAACCCTGGGAAGTAGGTAGGACTCAATGGGTAGAATTATGTAAAGGGTAGTTCTTTTTAGAGATCGCCGCTATTGTTTTTAAATATTTTAGTTAGATGAATTTCTTGGCAGGTGATTTTGAGGGTCGGAGAAGACAAAAGGGAGCTTCAAAATAAAAATGCACGATTTAGTAAGGGATTTGGCCATACAAGTAGGGAGAGAACAGTCTTCCCTTCATCTTTGCTGCAAAAATGATGAAATCATCTCCGCTCAGGTATTTGGTCTCATCACAACATTTTGTTATGTTCTTACATAAATTAATAGTTTAGTCTTTGCTATCCTCCAATTTGCTTTTAGATTTTTGGCCAATATGCCTGTCTAAGTCGATTTTCTTGATAATTGTTTTCCAATCGTCTTCATCGCTTTACTTGGCAATTTTTGGCGTATGACTCCCTCCAAGGTTTCACATCCTTCTTTGTCCTTCCTAATTCCATTTAATATTCAATGTTGACCTCCTTCATGTGTTGTTTCTCCCACATGTGATTTTCTATGTTTCTAGAAATGCCACCATTAAGCCTCCTATTTCTAATCTATAATTGGATGAGTGTTTTTTTTTTTCAATTAAAGTTATTTATTTTCCTCTTCATTTTTTTTTTCAAATATTCTAAGTAAGTTCCATTTTAGAAGTTTAGGAAAAAAAAATGCATGAAATCTTGGTCACCTTAGAAGTCATTCTTGACAATTTGGAAGTTACCCAATAATCTCATGGATAAAATAATAGAATGTGGTGGCTAACCCGGAAAGTGATTGATGAAATGAAATAATCTTTGTGAATCTTGAGATGAGTCTCACACTATACATAATATCGGGGCTTGTGACCGTCAAATACATGAGACTTCTAATTAACCTTTTGAACAATGTTGGATCTACAAATGATCTAATATCTTCTTTGTTAAACTTTAGACATATTGCAGCAAGTGTGGGCAATGGCTTGCATTCAACATGTTAAATCTCTTCAAGATGTCATTAGCATTCTTTTCTTGTGAAATAAAAACTCTAACTTTTGATTGTTGAACTTCAATGCCCAAAAAATAGTGCATGAGACCTAGATATGTCATCTCAAATTATTTCTTCATGGCTGATTTGAATGAATCTGTAGATAGGTTTACAGTAATGATTAAATCATCCACATATAAACAAACAATCAAAATCTTATCTTGATGTATAAGGTAGCTTCATTGGTTCTCATACTGAAACCATTTCAAATCAAATAAGATTCAATCATGGTGTACCATACTCTAGGCATTTGATTGAGTCCATATAACACTTTTCTCAACATATATACCTTTCTTTCATGATCTTCAATCTCATAACCTTTTGGCTAATTCACATAGACTTCCTCTTGAAGGAATCAATTCAAGGATGTTGATTTTACATCTATCTAATATATAGGTAATTTGTTTTGAGCTACAATTGTTAAAATTGTTCTTATAGTGTTCAAATATGCTCTTGGTGCAAGCGTTTCATTATACTCCATATTGCCATGAAAAATCTCTTACAACCAACCTTGTTGTATATTTATGTACTTTACCATCAACACTATACTTGGTCTTGTAAACCCACTTCACTCCTATCACGTCTTTTCCTTTTGGAGGATCTACCAACTTCCATGTCTAATTTTTCTCTATGGCGTCTATCTCATCATCCATGGCTTGAGCCAAAACTTCATTGTTTATAGCCTCTTCAAAGTATACTAGATCTGCAACTTGAGAAAACAATATAAAAATGAAAAAGAGTTAGTTGTATCAACATTATAAATCTCACTAAGACTCTTGTTTTTTGTTGCAAAGGGCTATTTGATGATGAAATGTTTTGTACTAAAGGAGTTTCTTTTGGTGTTCTTTGTGGTGTCTCTTTGCATGGTTGAAGATGACTAAAATATTGGAGACCTCCTAGTTGTAGATGGAGGTGTAGCTTGAGATGCATGTCTAAGATTCGAAGAAGATACAATATCTTTCTATTTCATATTTTCATATGCCATATCATCATGAGGAATAGATATTGCTATGATGAATGTTATATCTATACTTCCATCCTATGCCTCATTTTCATAGTTCACATAAAACGAGTGAACAATTTCAAGCGGTGCACTTAATCTTGTTTTTTGGAAATTGGGAAAGACTCTCTATGTTGCTTCCCCAAAATGCACCCTTCACAAACTCTTTCTGGTTTTTGAATTAAAGGTAAAGCTTTTACCATATTTTTCATATAAAGCAAATTCAAACCTCCAAAATTTAAATGTCCAAACCTGAGATGTCATAGCCATGATTCATCATATATAAAAACAAAAATTATGGAAGTGTTCCTTGATCATATTTTGTTATAATGGATGATTTGTGTGTTGTGGAGGAGTTGCGTAAAGGGAAATGATCCTAGATAATCTTCCCCAAATGGTATACGAATTGAACAATGGATCACTTTCTTTTTAAATCCTATCTCAATCGACTTTCCTAGAGTGTCTTACAAATCTTTCTTAAAATATATAGCATTATAGTGTGTTTTTTCCCATTGTCTCCATGATCCTATGTACAATGCAATGATTATCTCTAGTGACATCGTTTTTATTTTTAATATTAAAATCTAACTCTTAATTTAGATTATTTTTGAAAGGCATAATTGAGGCTTGAATGTGATTAAATTATTGTATGGAATTTGTAAATCCATATAAATAATGTTTTAAAACAATTTTTTATATCAATAAATTTATGTTATTGTTTGAAAATAATTTTATGTGCATAGTTATGTTACTCTTATCATAATATTTATTTATTTACATCTCATAAATATCCCTAAAATACATTTATATTTTATGTTAATTTTATAATCACATGCTACATACATACAAAGTTTTCCTATTAATGCTTCTCCATAAACAATTAAGGACCACATGTGAGATGTGAAGATCAATTCCTTGCATTGATTTTAAATATTGGATACAAATATTATGTAATGCTTTCACTACAAGTATAAAAACATAATAACATACATAATGAATAGTAAACAATATTCACATGAAAGTCTTCCTTCAAATTTCAAATAGAAGTTAATAATATTTATAGAGAGAAATATATTCATATATTGCCACATTTTGATTTTTATGTCTTCATTTCATTCTAATTCAAATTCTATTATTTGTGTGAAAAAATAAATTATCGTTAACTTCCTACATTCCATTCACTTTATTGGTATGTTTATAGTTTGTTCATATAATTATATTCAATTTTATTTATGTAAAAACAATTAATTGCAAGATATGTGACATTTTTCCTTTTCAATGTGCATATAATCACAAGCACTTATAGATGCTCTTGCTAGTTTTAATTCATTTTAAAAAAATTTAATAGGGGTCGGTCGGGTGCAATGTACGAGGAATTCGTACAGAAGATTCCGAAAACTTTCACTTTCTCTCCTTCCCAAGCATTCGAAATATATGTGGATTAAAACTTCTAGTGTTTCAACATTCCTTAAGATATTTAGAAGCGAGTGGTTTATCCGGAGATTTGCTATGGCTTCGCATCTCTAAATTGAAACACAATCTTCCGGGTCGACTGTCACTAGGAAGATTAAGAGTGTTGGAAATTACTCATGTCAAGTTTGAAGATTTACACCATTTGTATGACCAAAGTGAGGTAAGGACATTCTTTCTTGGGCAACCTTTTACAGATGAGTGAAATTTAGTCATTGTCATCACAATTAACAGATTATTTGCATCACAGCCTCCTCCGGAACTACGTGAATTGACGGTTAGTTGTAAAGACAGAGAAAACTATCTAAGTAGAAGACGTCCTATAAGTATTTCAAGCCGGACTTCTGAAATACGTTCAGCTCAGATGGGCATTATCCTGCAGATAGTTTCGGGAAGCGGTTGCAGGCCGTTGACAGTTTTCAGGCCTGGTTAGGAAAGCTGAATTTTGAAAATTTGGTTAAGATAGTTTTAACAAATATCAAAGGCATGCAATCATTTCCAATTAAATTTGAGGAATTAAATAGCCTTAGACATGTAGATCTATCTGGCTGCAGTGATTTGAAAGAGTTGCCACATTCTTTTACTCAATTATTGCAACTTCAATATTTAGCATTGAGAAATTGCACTAAGCTCGTCCTCCCGGATTTGGGCAAAATCTCCACTCTCGAGTACCTCGACCTTGAAGGTTGTTACTCGTTGCAGCAGTGTCCGAAGGGAACAATAGCTCAGAGATCTTTAAAGTACTTAAATGTACTGTATACTAACTTGAAAGAACTTCCAGAGCATCTTGAACAGCTCGAAAATCTGGAACAACTGTATATAGGGAGCCGTGTGTTAAGAAGTTTACCATCGTCACTGAATAATCTATGCAAGTTAACAGACTTGAGTCTGTGGAGATGCTCTAATCTTTGTGATATAAGCAAATCTATTGAACAGTTAACGCATCTGGAAAGGATAAGCATACGTCACTCGGGAGTGACTACCTTACCAGAAGATATTGTTTGGATGAATATCAAATTTCTGGATGTACAGGATTGTGGAATTACCGGGTTCAAAATAGGAGAAGATCCAGGTGACATGCCATTGGATAGTTTTCAGATCCAGGGAGGTGTTCATAATGGGGAGTTGCTCATGAAAACTGCTCATCACAGTCGCGTAAGTTGTTTAACAATTTTGATGATCAAATCCTGTTCCATATCCAAGCTATACATTCCTCGGGCCAAAAGTCTATTTCCCAATCTTGAAATTGTTGATCTGTCCAACAATGAGAGTTTGACAGAAATTGAAGGCTTACCAGGAAATTTGATAAGACTGAACCTGATGAATTGTCCAGCATTGAAAACACTGACATGCCTTTCTAATCTGGCAAGTCTTAAATATCTGAATATAAGTGGGTGTGATGGTCTAAAAACCGTGAATGTTCAAGATCTGAGCTCAATAGAAGTAATAAAAGCCGAGGAATTTGGGAGCTGCAGAGCATTAAGGGACTGGGCCAGTTGCAAAAGCTTGCTCATTTTGAGATCTCAACAGGCAATAGTGTCTTCAGCTCTACTTGGAGAGATATTATGGTGAGTAACACAAAAACCTATTTGGATGACTACGGTGCCCTGACAAGAATCCTGAAATTGTTTTTTTAAATAAAAATTGATTAGGAATTAATACATAAAACAATAGGTTTGTAACCCTAGAACGGTTTGAAATGTATGCAGACATTTCCTTCCAATATTTCAAGTGCTATCCTTTGGGGAGGAACCGTCCACTCTGCGGAGGTTGATAAAATGGTATGTATATGTTACTTATATCTCATATATTTTTCACTTTATTAGATGTCATAATTTAAAAATGATTTGCACAATTTGTGAAATGGTTACTTAGTACGCATTGGGAGACAGTTTTGAGCATGTTAAAGTAACGAGCATCTGTGCCGACGTAATCAACCAAGGATCAGGTTTGTCGGTGAAGTTTGAAGATGAAAGTTTAGAGGGTGCAATTCTGGTATGCCTTATAGCACGCATGGATTGTGAGTTTGGTGTAAGATTAGGTCGTTATTTTTACACGAACACAAATATATTCAAGGATGATGAGAACACGTATCGCGCAACATGTGGACAAAACATTCAGATGTTCTTAAAGACTTAAAATTCGGCAATGATCAGGAGGGCGCATATTGCGAGATCAAGCTATTCAATCCGATAACAGATTCAAAAGTAGATGGATGAACAAGGGATGGATTGTGATGGCCAAACAATCCGACTTCTGCAAACAATTTTTAACCTCCCTTTTTGATGGTGGTGGGAATTACAGAGATAAGAATTGACGCCACTCCCCGGCGATTTTGATTACTGGAGACTTTGTTTTTTCAGTTTTCGTTTTTGAATAACTGTTTTATAAATTTTTTGAGATTTTTGTGTCAAAATAACGTCTTGCAAATTTAATCAAACGTTATTTTGGTTAATCTGTAGGTAGATGATTTATTTTTCAGAAGGTTGCAGGTTTATAAAGCTATTTGTTGGAGTCATTATCACCACTTGTCTAAAGGTGCTTTAATGAGTGGCATGTACTCATTGTCCGGGTCAGTTTGTCTTTTCCTCTTTTGTTAGTGAGAATCTTTTGGTAACCGGAGTCACCGGTTTCTATCTTCCAGTCTTCCGTTTCTCGGTGAAAAGCCATGAGAAATCCTATATATATGGATACTCTCATCTCATTCACTACACCGTGAAACGAGAAAGCGAAACATCGCAAGGAAGTCTTGGAGTTTAAGAGTTTGTCTTGTAAGTCATATATACTTTCGAGTCTCTTTTGTTTTGAAGTTCTTCCGTACTTAAAGTTCTTATGTACTTGTCCTATTTTATATCAAAGCTTTATATCAAAGCTAGCAGAGCTTGTTGTAAGACAAGTATATTTGTTTATTTAAATGGTATCGTGAGCCGAGTGCATGATTTTGAGTCTTTGATCATGGTTAATATTGAGTTGAAAGAATCTCGAGAATTGCTAAAATCTCTCTCTTGCATATTTATTGTTCTTATCTTTAATTCTTGGAGAATTTGCTGGAACGTTTGCTGTGTGGTTGTCTGTGAAACTTGAGTTTATACAGCATAGTACAGGCAAAGAGGCGAGGTCCCGCAAAGTAAGTCGCCGTGTGTTGTGCGCAGTTATAGGTTGACCCGATACCGTAAGCCCTGTCGCAAAGTTGCTCATGAGTAGCAGTGGAAAATGGCTGCAGAAGCACGATCTGTCTTCCCTCTATTGACATTGAAGACCAAGAATTAGTAAATTTGTCTGAAGTTTTTCCTGTTAATTCTGATATAAATGTCATTGAAGAATCTGATCCTATTCCTGCTTGGAAATTACCTAAGATATCCTATGATCAGGTTTATGCCAAGATCAATAAGTTTCATCTTCTAGCCAGTACAGTCTTTAAGACACGAGAGTCAGTTATACAAGTATCTCAAACTTCAAACTGTGAATACAATATCCCGCTTATAGATAAAGCTGATATCAAAAGTCTTAAGCGTCAGTCTACCTATCAGTTTGCTCATGTTTTGTGTCCAGATAGGCATCACCCCATTGTTCCGCCGTGGTCTTAATGCATCCATATTGTGTTGTTTAATGGATCTGCGTTTTGATTCCTTCAAAGACTCTCTCCTTGCTGCAATACAAACAGGCTTGCATAATGGTCCGATCTCTTTCGAGGTCTATCCGAATTACCCTGTGTCCTTAACAAAAGATGATCTTCTGCAAGATGTTCTTAAACTTCATTTAGCCACCACTGGTCTTAATATGCGTCCTGGTGCTTGTCCATTAGCCATACACTATAAGGTGATTTACAGGCTTGTCAACACCATGTACCCAGCTGTCAAACATGGTGTCTCCAAGGGCAGCAGCGTGGTGTCACATGTCAATATTGAAAGTCAGAAGATAGAACCCGAACTCATCTCATGGTCACAGATAAAGGTTCCCAAAGAATGGACTTTGTCTAAAAAGTTCATCCAGTCAAGCCAGCCCAAATTAGAAAATGCAACTGCGGTAAATGAAAATAAAAATAATGTAACTCTTAGTTTTAGAGCTAACTCTAAGTTAGGATTACCTAGATCAAAAGTGCGAGTCTACTAGCTCCTATTTCTCGGTTGGTGAGTCGTCTAATAGCCAAAGCATGTAAATGCAAGTCAGCCTGAACACCTTCAAAAGAAAAAACCTTCTTGTGCAGTCACAATGCATTAGTCCATGATCCATCTCTGATTTTCTATGGTGCAGTGATTGTGAAAAGCTAGTAAGCCAAAAGTATGTCCCTAACAATGGTCCAACAATAAATATGGCCTCAGGAAGTTCTGATTCTTTCCCTATCACTAGACAGTCATGAACTTATTTCTCCAGATCAGACTAAAAGGCAGTCTATTGGTATCAAAGGACAATAGATAAACAGTTAGAACCATCTGAGAGTTCTAAAATGTTAAACTGGATGAATAAACAGTAAAAAGTCTGTGCATGAAAAAGTGTCTTCATATTCAGATAGATTAGCATCAATGGAAAGAACATTAAAGGCTATAGAACTTAGACAGAATGGGGATACAGCAGGTGCTTTGAAGCTTTTGAATAATAAGGTTGATGATTTAGATAAATCTATCAAAAAAGTAGAAATTTTAGTACAACATAATCACATAATAGTTTCTACTGAAGTTCCAAATGTTATATCTCAAAGAATGACAGATATTGTACAGCCTCTGGTAGATCATTCTACCAAAGATAAAAGTAGTATAGCGATGACTAGCTACTACATACGCATGAGTTTGTAGAAAGTAGTTTAACTCATGTGCATGATTCTTTAGAAAGACTCATCAGAAGCTTGATGAGATTCAAGATACAGTAGAATGTCTCCCAGAATTAGCTCCTAAGATTCGGGAGATTTCATAAAAGGTTACTGAGAACATCAAGAAGGAGACTGGTCTAACATTGTGTCTCTTGGAAGCAAGTCTCAGAACTTGCCAAAACATCTGATAAGCAGCCTCATAAAGAAATATTGACCCAATATAGGCCTTTGTTTTTTAACAAAGATGATAAAGATAAAAAATCTGTTGGTATGGTAAAAATAGAAAAACACCAACAAGCAGAAGCCATGGTTATAGGGGAAACATCTAACCCTAAACCAGAACCACTTCAAGGAATGGCTAGAGTTCAAACTCTACAGCCAAACTGGTACAAGCTAGAGTGTAGAACTATCCCAGAGATCAAAGAAATGGTCCATGGTATGCTAGGTTGGGGTAATACTCAACTAGAAGTTTATAAAAAGATCCACATGCAATTGCTTCATCCATTGCTAATGGATTTGTTGGCATCATAAAAGAATGGTGGGATACTCTACCTAATTCTCAAGAAGTATTACAAAGTGGTTATACGGGTCTGACAGCTGCAATTATAAAAGAATTTATAGGAAATATTGATGATGACAAAATGATGAATACTGCTATGTTTCTTAGAGCAAGATTGTGTGACATGTCAAGAGTAAAAGAATACCAGTGTTTTATGCAAAAGCTTTATTATAATTCTGGTAACATAAATGATGAAACAATGAGACTAAGATATATTGAGTCTTTCCCTGCATATTTCTCAACAGAGTACAAAAAAGCAATGCATGGATTTAGAGCAGAAGAACTTAGTTTTGGTGCTATTAATCAAATTATAGACCAAACTAATGCTAAACTGTGCAAAGAAAAATGGGAAAGGAAGCAGGCATTAAAGCATGCCAAGTCTCTAGGTCCTAAATTTTGTGACATGTATGCAATGGATCCCTTCGGATGTTCAGATCTTGATGGTCCTGTCAAACGCAGATCTGCTTGTACAGATTGTTCTTTTTCAAAAGGGAAGGGACGGTACAGTAAGAAGTACAAGAAACATAAAAAATTTGATAAATACGAAGGCAGTATAAAAGTGATTCTTTTGTCGAAGCAGACGTCCTCACAAAAATTTTGTATTTAGAAGAAAAAATATGTAATGTCATTTCCTCACAAATAAAAACATAAATACAACGCCATTTCGTTAATGAAAAATTAAGAAATTATTAAAAAATTAAAATAATTGAAAAATTACAAATTACTAAATTTAAAAATTCATAAAAAAATATTTAAAATAAAAAGTTAATAATAAAATAATAAAAAATAACAAAAATAATTAAAAATAATAATAATAAATAACAAAATTAATTAAGAAATCAACATTAAGAAGAATTTATTTAAAATAACAAAAATTAAAAATATATAATAAAAAGTTAATTAAAATTTATTTAAAATTTATTTAAAAGAAGTAAAATTAATCAAAATTAATAAAATTTAATGAAAAATTAAACATTATTTAAAAGAACAAAAATTAATAAAACTAATCAAAATTAATAAAAAATCAACAAAAGTTAATGAAATTAATAAAAATTAACAAAAATTAATAAAAATTAAAAATTAGCAAAAGTTTAAAAAATTAATGAAAAATTATTTAAAATAACAAAAAATAATAAAAAAAATAATATTAAAAATTAATGAAAATTTAAAAAAAGGTGGTATACATCAATCTTCTGAATACTTGTTTCCGTTGTCAATCTTCTGAGCATAAAATTCGGGACTATCCCTTATTGGCCACTCGCCGAGCCGCTTCAAAGCCTCTGGGCGATCCTCGCCTCAACCTGAAGAGGAGGGTTGACACACAGTGGGTGGCCGAAAAGCCAACAAGAACAAAGCCACTCTGTCGGGCCTTTGTAACCTGGTTGCCTATTCAAGCTGAAAAGGCAATTCCAAATGCCTCCAACTCAGTTGCAAAGCAACCTTCGGATACCAAGTTACCTCTGGTTCATACGAAGGTAATGGCTAGCAGTATGGTTGGTTCTTCAAGCAAATTGGCTCCTTTGGCCTCAAACACTCAGCCTGCTCTTTTGCAGAATGAGAGTGGTCTTCAACCATTACTTGTTTCTAACAAAGTGGTTTCTCCATGAAAGCAGGTGGTTCGGCATTCTCGTAGCCCTCCTCGCGAGCGCGAGGGGGAGTATAGCCCTAACAACCGGCGGGCTACTCAACTATCTGATTTCTTTGATTAACCAACAATGGTTTTTGCAGAACAATTTTGGGGCCCTTGATGGTTTGAGTGAGCTAGACTCATAAATGCATCTGGACAATGTTTCCTCATGAATTGCTACTCATGGAATGTTCGGGGTCTCACAGACTCCACTTGCAAATACATAGTGCGAGATTTTAGGAAAAGCTTCCGGATATGGATATTTTGTGTTTATAGGAAATCAAAGTTATAAGTTTTTTGCTTGATTCTGTCGCCAAGACTATTTGGCCTGACAGTTTAGCTATCCCTAGCAACCATGCAGCTGGTAGAGGTGGAATGATCACATTTATTTCTCCGAAGTGGTGGCCGCATTACGTCAATCATGGATGTGACCCTGACAACTATATTCTCTGGGTGTTATTCAATATTGAAAATCTCTCCTTTGGGATTATTAATGTTTATGCGCCTAATGACACGTCAGAAAGGACGTCACTTTGGCGGTGGGTGGCTGACGACCTTCCAAATGCACACTGGTTAATCAATGGGGATTTTAATATGGTTGAGCATCCCAAAGACAAAATGGGCCTTCTACCCATGAGATGGCCAGCTGGCGAAAGGGAAGCTTGGTTTTACATGCGTAATAAATTTGGGTTTTATGACCCTAATTATTCACGTCACACCAACACGCTGCCATGGTACACTTGGTCTAATCTTAGAAATGGCCAAGATAGGGTTTTAAAAGGCTAGATCATGCCATGATCTCTTTACAACCTTTCTTTAAATTTGCCAGTTGTTACTCTCTTTCGGTGGAAGCTTTGCCGTACACGTTGTTCTTTTCGACCACATTCCGATTCAGTTCCATATTGAATGGAATTTTCAACTACCAAAAATTAAAAAGACATAGTTTTATTTAAATACTACTTTACTGCATCATGACCCAACTTTGGCACACATCCGCCAAATTTGGAACCTTGCACCTTGCCCTCTTGGTAAGGTGGGTTGGATAAGTTGGTGGAAAGATGCTATAATTCGGCTCACTAAATTCCTCTGGATGTATGGTGTTCAGCTCGCTAAATTCCGGTGGCGGGCCTATTCCACCACCTCCACCGAGCTGAGTCACTCAACGGTGGTGCTCGAACAAGCTCCTTTCAATGTGGCTCTGCAACTCCAAGTTGCAAAGCTGCGCGGCAAAAAAATCCGCATTGTTGATGACTACACAACTCAAGGTGCTTAGATTAAGGCTCGGTGTTTCACCTGATTCTAGATCATTTCTTCGAATGTTGATGAAACAGATAAGGGTAAAGGGCTAGGAGGAATACTGTTAAGATGTTGGTTGTAGGTTGTTGCGTGCGTATGACTTATGGATCCACATAGCTGATCATGAGAGCTTCCTTTTTGCTTGGAGGAACTACCTGAAATGGAAAACAAGACCACCAAATGAAAGTTAAACAATATATGCAGTGGACTACCTAGCGTATGCTAGATCCGGGAAGAGTGATACTTCCTAGATGGTTGTCAATCCACTGTTTAAAACAACTTAATGCTAATAATAAAGGAAATCCTACTGTAGTTAAAATGATTTAGGTATCTCATTCATCTACAATAAGCAAATTCACTCACAACAGGCTAAGCTATGACTGAATCTGAAGGTCAAGGTCTTGGTTAGGGTACTGGTACTAGTCAGGGTGAGGTTCTAGGTGGTTTTGGGTATTTGGTGGAGGTTTTAAGCTCTGTTCTTGGTTTTGGTCAAAACACAGAGACCGACGTCGGTCTGGTATGACCGGTGTCGGTTTAGGTTAACGGCGGCGGTTGTGGGTAACCGGCGTCAGTATGGTCGAGTACAGGAAACTCAATAAAAACTCGAGATGGGGGTAGATCTGAGGCTAGATGGAAATGGAAGGGAAATGGAAAGGCTCGTGTGGGTCCCTAGGTATGCATAGGAATGATTAAAATCTGGGTATGGGCAGTTCAAGGGTGTGGGTGAAGGGATGGTCAAGTTTGCATGGAGGTAAAATGGTGGGGGAATGGAAAGGGGGTAGAAACTAATAACAAAAGTAAAGAGTCTACTTAAATGATAATGAACTAATGTTGGTTAACAAAGCACTTACTATTTGTACGAGCTTTTTATGCAGTTGGCAATGGAGGGTGATCGGATGGAAGGAACTTGGTGTGATGCGAGATGCTTCCCGAGATGCTCCCATAAAGGCAAGTGGTTTTTGGTTGCTTCAGTCTTGGCTATGGATGCTCTGATGCGTGTACTAATGTTGGTTCCCTTGCATGCAGCTACGGCTTCGTCACTTATTCTCAAAAAGACATACCAACCTCTAAACAATGTTCCAACCTCGAAATAAGGTTGTTTTGGGGGTTAAATGGTAATCGGCGGCGGTTCGGGTTTGGCGGTGGTTTAGGGTGATCGGCGTTGGTTAGGGTGGGATTTCTTAGGTTTACTAAATGGGACGAGATCCTCTTGATTTTATGGGATCTCGTTTGTTTTTCTCTGTGGATTAGAATGGAAGCTTTCTTTTGACATGCGGGAATGTGGTTAGAGGAAATGTAGGCTTTGACTTTTAGGGTTTGGGTAGGTCTTAGTTAGTTATGGAAACTTACTAAGAATAGGTCTTAGGGTGAGGTGGCTAGATGAGGTATCTAGGTGAGGTGGATATGTGGGCATTATTCCAATTAGGATATTTAAATAATAAATATTGTGAGGATAATGAATTAATTAAATTAATATTAGAGTGGGATGAAAGGGGCCATGGTTAGGTGAATGTGTCCAAGGTGTTTATTTGCCGAGGGACCAAGGGGAGTGTGACCCAATTTTAGTGTCTATATTTTGCCCCTTTTTGTTGCGTAGCTTGTATTGGTAAGCAACGCTGACAAAAATAAGATGCGGTTGCCCCATGTGTGGGTGAAGGTGATCCCCCTCAAACTAGGAACCGAGCGCGAAGGTAGTAATCGGTGAATGGTTTGATAAAAGGTGAATGTGATGAAGAAGAAGGTGGGCAATGGGTAAAAAAGAAAAAAGGTCTACTCGGGTGATTTAGGTAATGGGTCAAGGTCAAAGGTAGTAATAGTCAAACGCACGCACATGTATAAAATGCAACACGATACCAAGTTGAAGAGCAGGAAAACTCTACATTGTCTAAGGTCAATAGGTTTATCCAAACAAGGTTGAGGTGAGTCCAGTATCCAAGGTATAGAATATGGTCAGGAAACACGACGCAGGTCAAGTGTAGGAATGTTTAGGTATGTTTTAGTACACCAAGGGTTGGGTCAGGATAAACAGTTACCTGGAAAGAGGCAAGGTAAGGTTAGTATGTCCATCAACACAGGTAATAGTGCTGCAAGGTATAGTGAACACATGAGGTCAAAGGTCACTAGTGATGTTCCAGGTCCAAGTATCTAGGTCATGGCAGGTAGGGCCGAGGTATGGGAAAAATAATGAGTCCTCGAATGAGGATGAGGTGAGGGGATAAATGATAAGGTCAAGAAGGTCAAGTGGTGTGGCCAAGTGAGGTGAGGGTAAGATAAAAAAGGATTTAGGTCAAAAATTGGGGGTAGGAGGTAGTAGAAAGGCTAAGCAGTATAACTGATGACGGTTGGAAGGGACTGATGCCGGTCAAGATGGACCGACCACGAGTAAGCTAGGGCACAGGACCGATGTTGGTTAAGGTGAAACCATCGCGTCGTCAAGTCAGGTAGGTTATAAAAAGAAAAATTGTTGTATTTTTCAAATCATTTGTCTTTTAGCGAATTGGGAAAACGATAAGAGAGAGAGAGAGAGAGAGAGAGAGAGAGAGAGAGAGAGAGAGAAAGTGGGAAGTGATAGAGTGAGACTGAGGATTGAGTTGGCGAGCCACATGGTAGGTGATAGTTGGTTGATAGGTGGATCCACAAGCTAGGTGGGATCAATTTGAGTTGATTGATTAGTTGGAGAGCGAGAGGGTCATTTGGTGATGGCAGAGGTAGGAGAGGGATCGAGGGGACCACCAGTGCAGTGGCCGAGGTGCCACCACAGACGGTAGCGCGATGAGGTAAGATTCAATCCTACACTTTGTTTTGTTTATGAGATTGAATTAGAGGTTAGGTGGGTGAAAATGGGTTTTTCTTTTTGTGGGAAAATAAATTTTGAATTATGGGAGGGAAATCAAGTAAAATAGGAATGGGGAGGGAGGGGAGTGGGTGAAGAAGGGGTGGGGAAGGGTTTAGGGGGAAAGATTAGGTGGGTAGAAGGGAGCAAAAGGGGATTTTGAATGAAAAATGGGGGTTTGGGCGTCGCAGTTTTTGACGCTGACAGTGGACGACATCGGCCAAGGTTAGCCGACGTCGATGTTAGGGCGCAGGTATCAATCATGATCAAGTGACCGATGTGATTTGAAGGGGCCGAGGTCGGTTAGGGGTAACCAGCACCAGGTCGTAATTGGGGGAAAAGGGGCCAAAAGGTGTCCAAGGTTGTGTGGGTGAGGTAGATAGAGGTGAGAAAAGTGGTTTTGGTGAAAATCATAAAATAGGTAAGGGGTAAAAATAGGTAAGGTTGGATTTTTAGGGAAAAATGTATAGATGTGTAGGAAAAGGTAAGGTCGGGGAGTGGGTCAAAAGGGAAGTAGGTGGGGGTTGGTGATGCGCTATAATTAGCGGGGAACTTGACAAGGTCATAACTTGAGCTCCGGGTGTCCGTTTGAGTCCGTTTTTTTTTAAACCACATGTTTCGATGAGAAGAACGCAATGGCAATCAGCCCTACTAGTTGGGAAAGTTTGGCACATTTTGGGCCCTAAATCTGCCATCTTGAGGCCAAAAATTAGGATTTAAGTTGTAGTTCAGTTTTTTTCCTATTTTTGGGCATTAGTTAATTTTAGTCTATTAGTTGCATTATGAGTTAGAAAGTTAGAAATTCCTCTAATTTAGGAATGTAGGAGATGCGTGGTAATTTCTGTGCTTGTATGATTAAGCATGTGAACTTGCCAAGAATAGCAAATTCTTGTAAACTACTAAAAATAGTAATTTTGCCACCTAGAGTAGATTTAGTCAAGTTAGTTAGAGTTTGTTTGGAAACTCAAGTTGGGAGTTGTTTTCTTATTTAGGAAACATTGTAATTCATTATTCAATAAAAAAGAAGGAGATCTATTTTCTTTTGGAGTTCATATTATTTGTAGTATATCAAGTTTGTTCATAATTTGGCTACATTATCTGGTATCAGAGCTGGTTTGAAGTATTTTTTTAAAAAAATGGCGAGGAAGAGGAAGAGGAAGAGGAAGAGGAAGAGGAGGCGGTATTTCCCAGATGAATAGAAATATGCAAGATCTGCAGAGACAAGTTGTTGCGCTTGCTGCAATGATAACCCAGAGAGGAAATCAAGGTGGAGATGACACAGATGAAGAAGAAGTTTGTGAAGAGGAGGAAACGTAAGCACCACCATTAGCTTTTGAAGAAAGGATGCTTCGAGCATTAGAAGGAAAGAATTACGGATAAGAGTTGATGTTTCAGAGTATGGTGGTAGTCTAAAACCAGAGGAGTTGATAGACTGGTTGACTAGCATGGGAAATTTTTTTGAGTGGAAGGCTATGTCAGAAGAAAAGAAGGTAAAATTTGCATGCACGAAATTGAAAGGTCATGCTATGTTATGGTGGGATCACCTACAAAAAGAGCGGTCAAGAAAGGGAAATAAAGAATTAAGACGTGGAGTAAGATGGAGAAGAAGCTGAAAGATAAATTTATCCCTGTGGATTATGCACAAACCCTTTATAGGAGGTTTCAGAATCTCAGACAGAACTTACAAACAGTGCAAGAATACACAAATGAGTTCTATAAGTTGTCCATTCGTGTAGAGCATGAAGAAACTGAGGAACAAATGGCTACAAGGTATGTAAATGGATTAAAAAATTTATTCAAGATGAGATAAGTATGCATAGGATTAAAAGCATGGAGGATGCCTATCAATTAGCCTTAAAGGCAGAGGAAAAACAAAATCATCAAAGTTTTAGGAGATCACCTAGAATGAATAAGGGGCCTCATCTTCCTTTCGAGGATGAGCTGGTTTCAGCCAAGGTAGGGGAGAATCATCTCGTGGGTTGGAAAAGCAAGAGGATACGAGACAAGATGTCCATAATTAAGCAAGAGGTAGAGGATATGCTGGTGATAGAGGATGGGAGGCTCCATGAAGACCATTTGTTTGTTACAGATGTGGTGAAGAAGGGCATTGGGCTTTTGAATGTCTGCATACTTATGCACATGAAAAAAGGCAAGGAGATGCTCTAAGAGTAAATCTTGTTGAAGCTGAACAAGTAGAAGATGCACAGGATGTTGGAGAAAATCTGATGATCAAGAGGATGATGATTTCTCCAAGAAAGGAGATCAAGGGGGATGCATGGCTACGTACAAATATTTTCAGAACAAGATGCACTTCAGGAGGAAAGGTATGTAATGTTATTATTGATGGTGGTAGTTTTGAGAACATGGTTTCAAATGAGATGGTCGATAAATTGGGTCTACATTGTGAGAAGAATCCTAACCCTTACCATATTGCATGGTTTAAGAAGGGTAATGAAGTTATTGTTGATAAGAGATGTTTAATAATTTTTTCTATTGGGAACAGTTATAAGGATGAGATTTGGTGTGATGTTATTCCTATGGATGCATGTCATATGCTGCTAGGAAGACCATGGCAATTTGATAGAAAAGTTATTCATGATGGGGAAAGAATACTTATACTTTCTGGAAGGATGGCACAAAAATAGTTTTTCTACCTCTTAAGGAAGAGGGGAAGGCTGAAAATATGCTTTCTGTAAAGGAATTTGTGAAGGAGGCAAAGGCAACCTGATTTTTGTTATGCACTAGTCGCAAATAAGGATGAACCTATAAGTGCACAAATACCAATAGAAACAACAAAATTAATAGAAGAATTTTTAGATGTTATTCCTAATGAGCTACCAAATGGATTACCACCCAAAAGAGATATTCAACACCATATTGATTTGATTCCAGGGTCTTCACTCCCAAATCAAGCGGCTTATAGGATGAGCCCAAAATTACATGCAGAGTTGAATAGGCAAGTGGCAGAGCTCGTGCGAAAGGGGGTCGTAAGGGAGAGCATGAGTCTATGTGCAACACCAGCTTTATTAACACCAAAGAAGGATGGAACATGGAGAATGTGCATGGATAGTAGAGCAATCAATAAAATTACAATCAAGTATAGGTTCCCAATACCTCGCCTTGATGATATGATGGATGTGCTTGTTGGATCTAAGTATTTCACCAAGATTTATCTTGAAGTGGTTATCATCATATTCGGATCAAAGAAGGAGATGAGTGGAAAACAACATTCAAGATAGGAAATGGATTATATGAGTGGTTGGTGATGCCATTTGGGTTATCCAATGCACCTAGTACTTTTATGAGATTGATGAACACCATGCTACGGGAGTATAATGGTAAGTTTGTTGTGGTTTGTTTTGATGATATCTCGATCTTTAGTAAAACTAAAGAAGAATATTTGAGGCATCTAAGGGTGGTATTTGAAGTGTTAAGGAAAGAGAAACTCTATGCAAATATAAAGAAGTGCACATTTATGCAAGAGAGTTTGGTATTTTTAGGCTTTATTATTTCAGCAGATGGGGTATAGATGGACTTAGAAAAGATAAAGGCAATTATTGAATGGCCTACTATACAGAGTATAACAAAGGTAAGAATATTTCATGGTCTAGCAACATTTTATAGAAAATTTATTAAAAATTTCAGCAATATTATAGCACCTATAACAAATTGCACAAAAGGAAGGGAGTTTTTGTGGACAAAGGCAGCTAAGGATAGTTTTCAGTTCTTAAAAAGAAGGTGACAGAGGCACCCATTTTGGCACTACCAGATTTTGATAAAGTGTTTAAGGTTGATTGTGACACCTCACATATGGGTATTGGTGTTATCCTAAGTCAAGGTGGAAAGCCAGTAGCTTTCTTTAGTGAGAAACTTAATGAGGTAAGAAAGAACTACTCTACTTATGATGTGGAATTTTATGCAATTATATAAGCATTAAGGCATTGGAGGCATTACTTAGTGCCTAAGGAGTTTGTGTTATTTACAAACCACATAGCCTTGAAGTATGTGAATACCTAAAAGAAGTTGAATAGTAGGCATGCAAAGTGGGTATCATTTTTGCAGGGTTATACTTTTTCTCTAAAACATAATATGGAAAACAAAATCAAGTTGCAGATGCATTGAGTAGGTGTGTGACTTTGTTTACCACTATGGAAAATGAGGTGGTGGGTTTTGAAGCAATAAAGGGTTTGTATTCTTCTTATTCTGATTTCAAGGATATTGTTGAAAGGTTAATTCATCCATTTGTCGACAATGCAGGAGATGTCCAAGATGAGTACATTTTACAGGATGGCTACCTATTCAAGGGATGCCAACTATGTATTCTAGTTGGGTCTATGAGAGAGAATATAGTGAAAGAGTTGCATAGTGGAGGATTGGCTGGGAATTTTGGTAAAGATAAGACGATAGCCTTGGTAGTAGAGAAATACTATTGGCCAAAGTTGAAAAGAGATGTGGTAAGATATGTGGAGAGATTTCAAATTTGCCAAGTCTTGAAAGGCCATGCATGAATACAAGGTTTTATATGTCGTTGCCTATTCCTAAAGGGTCGTGGACATATTTGAGTATGGATTTTGTTTTGGGATTACCAAAAACACAAGGTAATGACTCAATTTTTGTGGTTGTTTATAGTTTTTCTAAGATGGTTGATTTTATTGCTGCAAGAAAACAAGTGATGCGACAGTAGCAGATTTGTTTTTCAAAGTTGTTTGTTTGCATGGTGTTCCAAAAACCATTACTTCAGATAGGGACAAAAGGTTCTTAAGTTACTTATGGTGGACTTTATGGAAGAAATTAAGAACTCAAATACAGCTCAGCAGTTCTTATCATCCTCAGATTGATGGGAAAACAGAGGTGGTAAATCGGAGTTTGGGAAACCTGTTAAGGTGCATCGTTAGGGAAAAGCCAAAACAATGGGACTTAGCATTACCACAAGCTGAGTTTGCATATAACAGTTCCATAAACAGATCCACAGAAAGTCTCCATTTTCAATTGTGTATGGGAGTAATCTAAATGGGGTGTTAGATTTGGTACATAACTACTAGTTGATGGAAGAGTCAGTGATGATGCAGAAGCATTTTCCGAACATATACAATAATTGCAGGAAGAAGTGTAGAAGAAGTTGTAGAATAGTAATGATAAGTATAAGGAAATAGCAGATGTGCACAAATGGAGAAAGGTATTTACAGTTGGTGAGTTGGTTATGGTATATCTGCGGAAGGAAAGGTTTCCAAAAGGAACCTATAACAAGCTGAAGTACAAGAAGATTGGTCCCTACAAAATCATGAAAAAATAAACGATAATGCTTATGAGGTAGAATTTCCAGGGAATTTTGATATTTCTCCAGTGTTTAATGTTTCATATTTGTATTCTTTTCATGGGGATGGTAGAAGGGGATGTTATTGATGAAGTAGTAGATTGGAGGCAAAGCAGTTCCGATGAAGAAGAAAGAAGAAGTGGATCAGATTATAGATAAGAAAATAATGGACACGTGACATGGGAAATACAACAAATATTTGGTACATTGGAAAGGACTGGAACAAGAGGATAATACTTGGGTCACATAAGTGGGAGATTAAGAAGTTGGATGCAGATAAATGGAAGCATTTTGAAGAAGACAACTTGCAAGAAGCTGCGTTTTTTTCAAGCAAGGGAGAATGATGCACCAAAATTAGTAGGAACTTGACAAGGTCATAACTTGAGCTCTGGGTGTTCATTTGAGTCCATTTTTTTAAACCACATGTTTTGATGAGATGAACGCAACGACAATCAGCCCTACCGTTTGGGGCAAGTTTCGCACATTTTCAAGCCCTAAATCCGCCATCTTGAGGCCAAAAATTAGGATTTAAGTTGTAGTTTGGTTTTTTCCTATTTTTGGGCATTAGTTAATTTTAGTCTATTAGTTGCATTATGAGTTAGAAAGTTGACAATTCCTCTAATTTAGGAATGTAGAATATGCATGGCAATTTTTGTGCCCGTATGAATAAGCATGCGAACTTACTAAGAATAAGCAGTTCTAGTAAACTGCTAAAAATAGTAATTTCTGCCACCTAGTGTAGATTTAGTCAAGTTAGAGTTTGTTTGGCAACTCGAGTTGGGAGTTGTTTTCCTATTTAGGAAACAATGTAATTCATTATTTAATAAAAAAGAAGGAGATCTATTTTCTTTTGGAGTTCATATTATTTGCAGTATATCAAGTTTGTTCATAATTTGGCTACATTAGTCGGGGTGTGTGGTTTAATAGGTGAGGTGATATTAGGTTGGGTAGGGTTAGGGTAGGTAGGTCGGTAGGTTAGGGTTGGGTTGGGTAAGTAGGGAGGTGTGGGTTGGTTTGGGGTGGAGGGTAGGCCATGGGATAAATGGGTAAGTAGCGAAGTAAAAGAGGTAGGGTAATGGGAATGGGTATGGGTGAATGTAGATATGGTCGTGTTTGAATAATGTGATTGTTTTGTTGGATGCAGGCGAGAGATCAGGCTGAGGATGTGAGACAAGGTGCCACCTCTGCTCATGATTCGAGGCACAATGATAATCGAGGAGTTGCGGCATGTAGTACGCAGTAGCCGAGTTTGATGGTCTCCCTCATTGATAGATGGGATTCGGTGACCAACATGTTCCACCTACCGATGGGTGAGATGACAGTCACCCTAGAGGACATGTATAAGATCCTGCGGTTACCTATATTGGGTACGCAGGTATATTTGATCTCCTCAGAGGCATCAGAGGAGTTGATGCTGACAATGTTTGGTGAGGGGATGGCAGAGCTGACATTCCATAGTGCTAGCCTGAGCTATGGAGAGATGTACCTAGCCCATCCAAAGGAGACGAGGCTAGTAGTATTACTGATGGAGGCAGTCTACTATTTTGCACTGTCGGATGCAGAGGGTGGGAGATTCCCATGATCACTGATGGGAGTGTTACATGACATGATGATGGAGAGGACTCGATGGTGAAGATTCCTAGTTATATGGAGATTTTGGGCATATAGGTGGCTCCATGTTCATCCTATGTTGCGCATTCATTCTTCACTGCTAGGCCTATAAGCACATTATCTGTGTGCATCCAGTGGGTATGCCCAGTAGATGTATTTGAGTCGGGTTTTGTGTGGGTGGGGTATAGGCGATGGGTGCCTGTTATTAGAGAGCGGCAATCAGACATGGCTACGCATGATGTAGCATATTACCGGAGGCTATTGGAGGGATTGTCTAGGGTAGACATTATATGGAGACCATATGTGGGTTATCCCTCATACAGATAGATGGTTGAGGAGTTAGCTAGCCTTTAGCTACTTAGATGGATAGAGGGTGCCATTCAGGAGAGCACAAGATGATCCCCGTTGATAGGGTCGGATGGTAGTTTGGGCTACCATAGGATATACCTTCGCCCTTCCCACAGTACAAGAGAGATGACGTGGAGAGGCCATTGCCTCTACCACAACCGACCATGCCTATAGGGTAGGAGGAGCAGGTGATAGTCCGGCAGATCGATGATGCTAGAGTTACAGATAGATATAGACAGTGATGGGTGGCCCATATATGAGTAGTACCTCCCAAGCCGGGGCAACCAGATTTAGCCACCATTACTTTGCAGAGAGATGCCCTACAGGGGCAGGTGGTGACCCTGATTACCTAGTTGGGGATGGTACAAGGGCAGTTAGCAACTTTAGAGGCAGAGGTGGCCGCATTGCATGCACAGGTGGCCATTTTACAGGCCCAAATGGCCCAAGGTGGAGATGGAGAGGGTGATGATGAGCAGGTGGCTACCCTACAGGAGCATGTTACAGTTTGCAAGGCCAATTGGCCACCGCATTGCATGATTCGTGCACTATAGTGCAAGTATAGGTATAGGGTGCGAGGCCAATGGCACCTTCAAGCAAAGCACAAGGATAGGGATCCTAGTTCACATGGCGAAAAGGTGGATACGTATAGGGGCCGAGGCCGATGGGGCCACCATGACCGTACCCATATCTAGGTTACGGGATGCCCTAGGTGAGGCCAGATATTATCAAGATCAGTTGATAGTAACAAGGATAGATTTTCTATCCTATGGAGAGTACAGGGCACATCAGGCCTCAAGTGAGAGGACGAGATCTTGGACTCACATTGTGGAGAGCACATGGGGCCATCGAGCCTCGAGACAGGATCAAGGTGAGGCCACCAGCTCACAGAGACCAGCTCAAGTGAGGTACCAATAAGGGCCCAATCGTGACCTATGGCAAAGGTGGTGAGAGGTTATCAGGCCGCCGGCCAAGAGCTGAGGAGGAGATAGGCAAGATTGATATGGAGGATGTCTAGCAAGATGATGCCTGATGCACATCCCTTTATTTTGATGTATTTGATTCATTTTTTGATATATACCAACTTGTGTGCCGAGGAGAGTGAGGATGTATGAGAGTTTTACATATTTTTGATCATATACCAGCCTACGTGCCGAAGATGGTGAGGTTGTATATGAGATTTTTGAGAGATTTGATTATATGTACCAGCCTGCATGCCAAAGATATTTGAGATTATGTATATGGAGACACATGTTTGGATATTTTTATTTATAGAGATGATGATGATGATTATGGTCATTATGTGTATACATGGTTGTGGTTATCTTGCTATTTTGATGTGTATATGTTATGGAAAATATAAGTAGTGTAGGCATGATAGAGTCAAGTCATAGGCATGGATCGAGTTAGGTTGTGGTCTAGGCATGGATTGAGTCAGGTTTTAGGCATGGTGGAGTTAGGTTGTAGGCATGGGTGAGTCAAGTTATAGTCTAGGCATGGATTGAGTCAGGTTTTAGGCATGGTGGAGTTAGGTTTTAGGCATGGTTGAGTCAGGTTGTAGTCTAGGCATGGATTGAGTCAGGTTTGAGGCATGGTGGAGTTAGGTTTTAGGCATGGTGGAGTTAGGTTGTTTAGGTAGGGGTGAAGTTAGGTTGTTTAGGTATGGGTGAAGTGAGTTAGGTTGTAATTCATTAATTTGTGCAATGAATGATGATATTGGTCATGGTTAAGATGTTTTATAATACATGCATGATAATGGTAAAGAAATGGTAGACATAATAAATGTATGTTTGATGAGGATAAAGATGGAAAGCAACTTGTTGTTTGATGGGTTTTAATTTCCAATTATTGATATAAAAAGAAACTAAGTTATGGTAGAATGTGATTTAGGAAAATGAAAGATGAATTGGTTAGGGTAGAGAGTGGCCGAGCTAACCTCTAAGGGCCCCATGCCCTCGAGTGCTACCTACATAGTCCCGGTGAAAAGGGACCTCCAAGCCGATGTAGTTCTCCCATAAGCTAGGGAAGAATGCGAGGAGGTATGAGTATGGGTGGGTATGTTATAGGCATGATTGAGTCTAGATCTATTATGTGTGGGTAAATTGTGGGCACATTGGTATAGGTGATTTTGAGGTGATTATGGTGAAGGAGGAGAAAAATTACCCAAAAAGAAGCGTCAAGGGTCAAGTCCTGTATAAGGTAATCAATACGTAATGAAGAAGGTGTAAAATATAAGAGGAGGCAAGAAAGCAATCTGATTGGTAAGGATCATAACGGGCGGATCAAACCTTAGATGGGATGATGAACATAAGACCCTAAAAGCATTGCATGATTTATTATTCTAAAGGTAAAAAAGTAGTCACATGATCACAGATGTCATTGTCCAATAGCTCCCTTGAGGCGGTAGGAAATGAAAGTGTGAATGGTGAGAGGGTGAAAAGTGGTTAGTTTTTATATGGTACTAGGTAGCATGCCTTTTTGGCAAGAGATCCAAGGTCATAATGGGAAAGTCCATGACTAAAAGGATTTTTGTTTTGACTGATATTTGAGATAGACTGATCGATGTGGGAAGTCTATATGGGATGAGGAAATTAACTCCTTGAGGTCTTCGTGAAGCTGATCGATGCGGGAAGCTTCAAATTCTTGTCTCTCTTTTTAAAGAGCTTTACATAGCTATCCTTCGAGGGAGAAGTCTATTTATAGCAGCGATTGTAGAGAGAAAGATGTCCTTTTGAGGGAGTCATCTTTTTATTGGAATTTTGACTCAAGGAGTTGGATCCCATGTGAGGGATTTTAATTCATGGACAAGACTAAGGTGAAGAATAAGATTCTTGTTCAAAAGGTGGTGAAACGACCATGGGATCTCATCTAAAAGCAGATGAAAATTATCCATGAGAATCATGTTATTTGCAGTGTTGTGGTACACATATTCAAGAGAAGATAAAAAGTAACGGGTACGCACATGATTCTTGTTTAATCATTGGTGAGGTGTAAGAAGTGGATAGCACTTAAGGTAAGAGCATGGAAAGAGACAGAAGATGCGGTAGGACTAAAAGTCAACAATAAAATGGTCGAAGATGCAATTCATTTTGGGGCTCAGGTTCAGTTTTACCATCAAGTGAAGATAAATGATAAACACCTAATCCATAAGTATGAGTCACAATGTATGGTCCAATCCAATTAGGAGAAAATTTTCCCTATTTACTTTTTTCTGCTTTGGTTACATGTTGATTTTCTTTCAGGACAAGGTCACCGACTTGGAAGGTTCGTTCATGGACACGTTTGTCATAGGAACATTTGATACATTTTTAGTAAACTTGAAGGTGGTCAAGAGCATTAAAACGTCATTCATCTAATATCTCAAGTTATGCTAAACATTCTTGACAAAAGTCATCATCATTGAGCATGTCATGGAGAGAAATACGGAGTGAGGGAATCTGGACTTCGAGAGGTAGAACAACCTCTGTACCGTAGACTAGAGAAAAAGGTGTGGTGGCAGTGGAAGTGCGAATACTAGTGTGGTATGCCCACAGGGTGAAAGGAATATGCATATGCCAGTCCTTCCCAATATATTTAACCAATTTCATGAGAATTTTGTTCAGGTTTTGTTAGTGGATTTAGCTTAGCCGTTGGTTTGTGGATAATAAGGTGATGAGAAACTTAGCTGAATGTCGAAGGCGTCACAAATTTTTCACAGGGTTTTATTTTTGAATTGTTTTATGTTATCAGTGATGATGAAGCGATGTGGGACACCAAAGCAAAAAATGATGTGATGATTAATGAACTCACATATTTTCTTGGCTTTCGTGGAGATGAGAGGTATGGCTTCAACCCATTTTTTGTAGTATTTGGAAGCGGTGATGATCCATTGAAGTCGTTGGGAAGAATGGGGATTGATCTCTCCAACAAGATCCAAACCCCATTGAGGAAAGGGCCAAAGGTCACGGGTGACCTGTAAGGCATGACTGGGTGTATGATGAAGGTGGCATGTTGTTGGAATTTTACACAACGCTTAACGTAGTCACAACAATCATGGTTAAGGGTTGGTCAATAATAGCCTAGGTGAAGAATACACTTAGCAATCGTGAGACCACTGAAGTGACCTCCACATATGCCATCATGAACTTCCTTAATGGTATAAGGAATTTCGGAACTCGTAAGGCATCGTAAGAGAATTCCATCGAAGCCACATTTATAGAGGAGGCCACCCATGATGACATAATGAGAGACCTTTTTAAGAAAGGCCCATTTTCCATTACGAGTGAGGTCGGGAGGCAAGATGGAACGGGAAAGGTAGTCTGAGTATTGTTTATACCAAAGGTCACTTGGGTCGGGGGCAAGTGGTTCCGATAGAGTAAACTTCACAAGGTAAATAAGAGGGTGATTGGAGTCTTTATACAATGACAAAGATTTTAGAATCAGCGAGTGAAGTGGGTATTTGAGAGGCCAAGCAGGCCATGGTATTTGTAAATTTGTTGGTTAAATGTGGGACAATTTGAAGGGTGTAGTGGTCGAAGGTGGTCAAAAGTATGTCTACGTGATGTTTATACTTTTAAAGTGTCTCGTTATGATATTGGTATATACCATTGACTTGGTTTATGACCAATTCAGAATCACCAAAGATATTGATCGACTTAACATCTAATGCATAGGCAGCTTGGAGACCTAATACGAGTGCTTCGTATTTGGCAATATTATTGGTATAATAAAAATCGAGTTTGAAAGATAAAGGCATGGGTTACCTATCAAGCGGAATGAGGATAACACCTACCCCACCCCCATGCTAACACTAGAACCATCAAAGAAGAGTTTCATCTGGTAAACAGGTTTGTCTAGGGAAAGGGTGACAATTGACTCATCTGGAAAGTCAAAATTAGAGGGTTGATCCCGTAAATAGGTGCGTATTCCAATTAGTCTCGAAATAGCTTGGCCCTTGATGGAATTTTGGTGGATAAATTCGAGGTCGAGGTTAGCCAAAAGCATGAGCCAACGTGCGGCACATTGATTTTGGTAAGGTTTGGCATACATGAAGTGTAAAGGGTCGATGTTAGTCACAACATAGGTTTTGTGGTTGAGCAGGTAATGGCGGAGTTTTGTGGCAATGAAGACTAAGGCTAAGAAAAAAATTTCAGCATGGGTATATCAGGTTTTAGTCTAAAAGAGTATGGCTTATGTAATAAACCGCCTGCTCCATGTGTTGTTCATCACGATGAGCAAGCATGGCCCCCAAGGAATGATCGGTAGCTGAGATGTATAGGTAGAAGGGTTGATCGTCTTTAGGTGGAATGAGTACGGGTGGTTGGAGAAGGTATTGTTTTAAGGCCTCAAAATATTTTTGGCAGTCATCATCCCATTTAAAGGAGACATCCTTCTTGAGCAGATGATGAAATGGTTGACACCGATTAGACAATTGTGAAATGAAGTGGCAAATAGACTACAACTTACCTTGTAGGCTACGAAGTTGTCTAAGGTTAGTGGGCGGAGGCATTTCTAGAATGGCCTTGACTTTAGTAGGGTCAACTTCTATACCACATAGGGAAATGATAAATCCCAGGAGATTTCCTGAGAGAACTACAAAGACACACTTCTTGGGTGAAGGCAAATGTAATATTTAATAAGGTAGTCAAAGATGGTTTTTAGGATGGCAAGGTGCTCGGAGTGGTGTTTGGATTTGGCAAGGAGGTCTTCCATGTAATCTTCTAATATACGATGCATGATGTCATGGAAGATGTAAGTCATAGACCGTTGATATGTGGCACCAAAGACCGTTAAGGCCAAAAAGAATGACTCGATAGCAGAATGTCCCCCAAGGGGTAATGAATAGTTTTTTGTTGATCCTCTGGGGAAAGCAAGATTTGGTTATAACTAGAGAATCCATCCATGAGTGATAACATCTCGTGACCAGCAATAAGGTCAACCAGTTGGTCAATACCAAGTAGGGAAAGTTGTCTTTCAAGCAAGCTAGGTTGAGGTCATAGAAATCTGTGTAAATGCGGAGTCCCCCTATCACCTTAGTGACAGGGACAATGTTAAAAATCCAACGAGGATAATCAATGGGTAAGATGAAGGAAACTAAAAGGAGGCACTAAATTTCTTCTTTGACTAGAAGAGCAATGCGAGGGTGTATTTTCCTTAGCTTTTGTTTCACTGGGTTTGGCATCGGGAATGGTTACGATATTGTGGACCACTATAGTGGGGTCAATACCAGGCATGTCTGTGTAAGACCAAGTGAAAGCATGGTTATGGTTTTTGAGAAAAGAAGTGATGGCTTCCTATTCAGCAGCATCTAAAGATTGTCCTATCTTTAGAATGTGTGGGTCATCTTGAGTATGAATGTTGATCTCGATAGTCGATTCATTCAACATGGTTTGCGTCTCAGAGGGTAATGACCAATGAATATATGAGTCTTCTGCACCAAGGTAGGTGAGTATAGATTCATCATCCTAACATTGAATGATGTTAATCAAAGGTGTATCGTCATCGATCATTTTAGGATACAGGAAGGGAAGAGAAGAGGGAGCCTCATCCTCGCATTGATAAGTCAGAGGCCCTAAGGAAATAATTTTTATGAAAAAAAAAAAAAAAAAGTTAGGAGGAATGGATTTGGATCCATGAACTCCGTCGGCAAAAGAAGTGGTGAAGAAAGTGGAGCGGGTGAAGAAGGTGGAGAGGGGCTAATGTCCTCAATGAGTTCAATGGGTGCCTTCTTGGTAGGTGGTTCAACAAAGTCGATACCACTACGGTCGTTATGTTTTCGAGTAGTACATGGAATAATAGTATGGTGATGTTGCTCATAAAATCCAAAACCAAAACCCTTCCACGCACATCGGTGTAGGAAGGTGTGGGTAAAATGGCAATTGGTGAGTGACTAGAAGTCAGCAGAAAATGGGCGGGTTTGTGACGGTGGTTCGGGTGTGTAAGTGGTAGTATCAAGTCCCCATAGGTGAGATTGGTATGAAGGTGGGGAGGACCATAAAAGGAGGTGCTCTCCTATATGGTGATCATAGCGAGGGTGTTGGTGAAGACTTCCATACTCTTGCGGAGTAAGGAATGTGTTGAAACTATATAGGTGATACTCCCCTAGAGTGAGGCGTTGAAAAATGCCTTCCAAGGGATCAATGGTTGGTATGTGGGTACTGGAATGGACTATGTGTCATAGGTTGGCTCGAGAGGTGAGGTTAATGGAGTGGGAGCCTGACGATTCAGCCATGGAGGTTTTGGGCAAATGGTAGGAATGGAGGATGCAAAGTTGAGGTAGCAGCGGCAGACCGGTGAGCGGAGGTGTAGGTGAAGAGGTAGTGGTTGTGGATGTAGATGCTTTAATGGGTATAAGCACATCTTTGGGTCGTAAAGCATGTTGCAAGTTTTTCAAGGTGATGGGTCATTCGAATGCTATAGGTGTGTCCTTCATGCTCAAACTTTACACAATGATGTTAAGTGGAAGGAACACAACCCATAACATCAATCCAAGGTCTACCAAGCAACAGGTTATATTTAAATTCCCCCTCAATACATAAAACAACTCGGAACTATGCGGGGCCAACGTGAACATGGAGGATGATAGTGCATAAGTGTAGAGATGATAGTGTCATTGAATGAACACAACATGACGGGATGTTTATGCATGCAATTATCGTATGCACATTTGAGTGAATGCATGGGAGGAAATGATATTAATGTTAGCACCCCATTGATCATAACACGTCGTACACATATATCATTGATGTGGATAGAGATGAAGAGAGCTAGATCTGGGTCATCAATTTGGTGTGGTGTGATCTCTTCATCTGAGAAGCTAAAGGAGGTTACTTGGTGAGTAGGTGGAGACATAGATGAAGGTGGTAATTTGGTGAGAGAGGCTACATGATGGGGTGTAATAATGGATGCTACATGGGTGTAGGGTCACTAGGTAAGACCTATATAGATTGAAGAGCCTCCATGAGAGCTTGATGATGGGATTCTGAGGTTTGGATGAGGTCATATAGGGACATCTTGAGGGGGTATTGGTGTAATTGTTTGAGCATCGTGTGGTGTGTGACCCCATTATAAATAGGATATGTGGGGTCTGCAGATAGTGATTTTAGGTGTGGGTGCAGATGGTATGTTGGGTATAGGATTGGTTGGTGGGTCGGTTGCCTTTTCCTTGCCTTTGTTCTTCTGAGCATGGGTAACAACATGGATCTTGTTTATATGAGGTGGGGAGGTATGCGAGGTAGGTGAGCCATGAAAAGTATAACGACAAGAGGGGAAAAATCAAAGTGGCGGGAAGGAACCTTGTGAGATGAGTTGAGCACATCGACATTTGGGTGGAGGTTTGGCGAGTTCTCTGATGCGAACCATGTTAATTTTGAATCTTGGGGGTGGCTCTAGGAGTTGTGGGGGTGAAGGTCTGGGTCGTTGAGTAGGCAGTGAGGGAAGGACTGTGGGAATGGGTGTTGGTGAAATGGGATCCTCATCGAGAAGGTCATCATCACAAAGTTTCCTTCAGGAGGACACAACTAGATAAGGACAGTTTTCAAAGCCTTGCAGTTCTCCACATCGTGCCCTGGCACATGATGGTAGGCAAAAATTTTGTATTTTCAAACCCCTTTGGTTTGGGTTTGAGAGGGTCATAAGGTTTGAGAGGTGGTAATGTGATGACAGAAGATTTAAGGAGGTTGGTTAAGATTTTGGCATAGGATCCCGCTAGTGGATCATAATGGGAAGTGAAAGTGGATTTGGGTGTAGGCACGGCTGACTGTAGAGGAATGGTCTTTGCATGTGTAGTGCCCATTTAAACAACCACTTGAGACCCAAGAAACAACCTAGGGTTAGCTAGAAAATTATGGAATAAATTTTTTTATTGGAAGTATCTACATTCAGGTTGTCAAACATTAGTTTTCACTAATAGGTTCCGGAACAAATCCTATTTACCAAAACAAAGTTTCCTTTATTAACTTATATCAAGTTCACAGGGTTCAAATTTTAGGGTTACATGTTTAAGTTAGGTTTAGGGAGTAATTTACCCCCATACCTGCTCTCTAATAGGCTTAGAACTTCAACTAGATTTTCTCTTACTTAATGCTTCCAAAATTTCCTAAACCATTCCCAATGGATAGGAAATTTTCTCACCTTTCCGGTGATATAAAGAAGTCCTCCTAACTCCTTACAAAACTCAAGATATGAGTGGGCGGAGTTCTAAGGTCAAAAATTCCCTTAGAGGGACACATGGCAAGAGGAGGGGAATGCACCTTAGGTGGTTAAGCAGGTCGCGGGGTGGCATAAGGAAATTTTCCCACCGCAAAGCTCAAAGGCAAGAGTATTTCACACCCCGTGGGTCCTGGGTGGACACGTGTCGAGTTTGGTGCCAAGCGGGAAAGGAGAAGGGAGTTTGGCAGAGCGGTGAGGTATTTTGGCACATTGCACCCGATAGGGAAGAAAAGGAAGAAGAGGGTGCATGGGTCCACGCACCTATAGAGGACCAAGTCCAAGGCGAAGGCTAAGAAGAGAAGCTGCGGGAGGAAAATTAAAAATTTTCCAAAATCAAAACAATAAAACAAAAAGAAGATGGAGGTCCGCCCTCCCAACTCCACCTCAAAGTGCCACGTGGCACGCCCCATTGGCCGCAGGCCAACGGGGTCAAAATGATAATTTTTCCCAAAAAAATTCAAAACAACAAATGTTAAAACGAACGCGCCCACCCTAGCCCCTAGAGGACACGTGTCGCCCTATGATTGGATGCGGACCAACGGAGGGAAAATGAAAAATTTTCCCAAGTAAAAATTTTTAAAAGAATTGTTTCAATTTTAGAAAAGATTCCACCTTTCCACCATGCCACGTGGCAGCATGTGATCGGGTCGCAGTCGGTGGGTAAAATGGGAAAAATTTCCCAAGCAAAATTTTTCAAAGGGACAAGTTTTTAAATTTGGTCCGCCCTCCTAGGGTGCCATGTGGTAGCCCCGATTGTTCGGGATGGAGGGGGCCACGGACCTTTCCGAAAATTTTCCAAATTTAAAATTTAAATTTTTCCATAGTTAGATGAAATCCTATTATTTTTCAAATGGCCATAACTTGAGCTAGAAAACTCGGTTTTGGGAAAACAAGGACTTTTCAGAATGCTCTCGATGCCCTATTTGCATAGGGATCATCAATTTTGGAAATTTATGAAGTTTGAGAGGTCAATTTTGAGAAATAAATCTGCAGGTTTCTAATTTGTGAACTGGCAGTTTACAACTTCTCAATTTGGTAAAATTGGAACTCCTCCTTCACACAACATGTCAAACAGACATTGAGGATTAGTCTACGGAGGGTTTAGAGTGTTTTAGGGAAGTCAATTTGTCCAATTTAATTAATTTTGAATTTTTCCAACAATAGACGGGAAAACGGTTGTGCAAGTTCCCAATTTGATTTTATACAGATTTTGAGGGTTCATTCTTATATGTTGAGATCAATTTGAGTTCTCTAAGTCTTACTAAGTATTAATTTAAAGGTTTTAGAAATTATTCCTTAGTGCAATTTTTAGTGTGCATTTTTATTAAAATCAAAATTGTCAAAATGAAGTCTATATAATGTGAGCTATTTCTTTTAATTGGAATATCAATTTTGTCCTTTGAATGTGCAAAGGATTACTAAACTAGTCAAATACATTTAATTGAATCCAACAACCATTCAATAGTAATTTTGCAAAGTCTTATTTCTAAATGCAACACATTTCAAGAGAATAAAATACTGTCATTTTACTTCATACGTATTATTTTTCTCCAAATAGCAATTTCCAATCTTTAACAATAATTTCAACTTCAATAATAATTCAAATCTAATACACAATACACATTTGAGAAAGGAGTACAATCCTTCATTGATCATCGAATACAATTTACAAAGTTAAAATTTAAACTTTTCTATAGTTAGATTAAATCTTATTATTTTTTTAAATGCCAAATTGAAGTAAAACTTCAAATGGCGATAACTTGAGCTAGAAAACTCGGTTTTGGGAAAACGCTGAATTTTCGGAAATCTCTCAATGCCCTCTTTGAACAAGGATCATAAATTTTGGAAATTGATGAATTTTGAGAGGTCAATTTTGAGAAAGAAATCTGCAGGTTTCTAATTTGTGATATGGCGCTTACAACTTCTCAAGTTGGTAAAATTGGAACTCCTCCTTCACACAACATGTCAAACAGACATTGAGGATCAGTCTAGGGAGGGTTTAGAGTGTTTTAGGGAAGTCAATTTTTCTAATTTAATTAAGGTTGAATTTTTCCAACAGTAGATGGGAAAAACGGTTGTGCAAGTTCCCAATTTGATTTTATACAGTTTTGAAGGTTCATTCTTAAATGTTGAGATCAATTTGAGTTCTCTAAGTCTTACTAAGTATGAATTTCAAGGTTTTATAACTTATTGCTTAGTGCAAGTTTTAGCTGTGCATTTTTATTAAAATCAGAATTGTCAAAATGAAGTCTATAATAGTGAGCTATTTCTTTTAATTGGAATATCAATTTTGTCCTTTGAATGTGCAAAGGATTACTAAACTAGTCAAATACATTTAATTGAATCCAACAACCTTTCAATAGTAATTTTGAAAGTCTTATTTCTAAATGCAACACATTTCAAGAGAATAAAATACTGTCATTTTACTCCATATGTATTCTTTTTCTCCAAATACAATTTCCAATCTTTAACAGTAATTTCAACTTCAATAATAATTCAAATCTAATACACAATACACTTTTGAGAAAGGAGTGCAATCCTTCATTGATCATCGAATACAATTTTACAACTTTTCTTTTTCATTTAATTTCCAAAATATAGTATACAAGGTATATAATACAATGCATGTAACTTCGTTTACATTTCTTTTCGAAAACAGAGGACAATTACTAATCTCTTTTGCATTTCTCAATTCAAATTCAATCTTTCATCCACAATACAATAACTTCACTTTACAATTACTATACAACTCATCCACTCAAGGTGGGAAAGGTTACAATGAATTTGCTCAAAAGAATGGGACTGTCAAACTGTATTCTTCTTGCTCCAAAATAGCAGCATGTTGATTTCTCCATCTTTTCATCTTTGATCACAACAAGGAAGGGGGAAAGGCAACGCTCTCCACCCAACCAAGACATCCAATGAGAAAGGAGAATCCATCCTTCCTCATTGGCCCCGAGCCCCAACCATATTAAAATAGAGAATGTGAATCAACTCATGGCAACATTGGCTTCCACAACAAACATACAATATTCTTCACATGCATACAACAATAAGAAATACAGTCCAAGCAAAGACAACAGTTCACAACTACATTTGAAATTATTCACACAACACATAGGCTTGATCAAGCAAGCCAACAAGAGCAAGAACTATGGGGAACTACTTATGCCTCCCTATTTGGAATTGGGCATCCACCTAAATCATACCACCAATAAACATATCAAATCCCATAAACCTTATATCTCCCAACCCCTCCTTATGCCCCCAAATTTTCTCCCTTATGCCCCCCAAGAGTAAGAAATGCAAGAAGTTTCTTTTCCAAGGTGGATCCCAATCCAAAACTCCCTCCAAAATATAATAAGTGCCATTGGAAATCCCTTATGCCCCCATATGAAATCCACATAGCCTTCTCCTACACCTTGTCCTAAGCAGTCTACCCAACCAGCCAAGAACACAAAACACATTCACCATTTAAACATGCATGCAAGAGAAAGAAAATATGTAAAACACAACTCAAGATCCTACCTCTCCATACTGGAGTTTGTTCCATACTCACAAGCTTTCCAAAATTCCAAATACAGTCCAAAATCAGCAAGATTCAAGCATGCAATGACTCCAACTCCTTCCACAACAAGCTCCCAAAACAGTAAGCAATAAAAATGCGCCCCCAAGAGGAAAACAACAAAGTTTCAACAACCTCAAATGAGCAAGAAGCTTCACTTTTATAGGAGAGGGAAGAGAAGAGGATGATGTGGATCCATGTGGGATGCCACATCATTCTTCCTCAACCCCAAGAGGAAGTCAACATCATTCACCAAATCACAATAAATAAGAATGACAAAATAACTTACACACTCCAAAATGACCCATACTCAAAAAGGACTGAATTAAAAATATGTAAGAGAAGTGCAATTAAAACTTCCAAATTGTCACTTCAAAATGCAATAAAAATGCCTAAATTTAACCTCCAAACCATAGGTATGGTTGGTGAATTATTTTAAGAGGTGTGGGACAAGTTTAACTTGTCCCACAAGCCTCCAAATTTGGCCTCCAAGGACAAATTCGAATTCTTAAGGAGATGAAGTGTTTAACCTTCCAAAATATTTCTTACATACTCTTACATTTCTCTTACACCTTCTTACACATTTCTTACACACTCTTCCAACATTAATATTTAAAAATCAACAACTTCATTAATTATATTCTATATCCTAATTTTATTTAATTAAAGTTTAACTATATGATCTCTCACATTAATCTACCACATTTAAATTAATTACAAGAAGGAACACATTACTTAATAAAATACATACAACAATAATAAAAGGAACACATTAATAAAATACATATCCCATGGTCACATATAATGGAAATCCCCCCATGGGAATCCCAAACACACACACACACACACAAAACAGTTGCCATGGTGACCTTGTTGATTTCACCCAGAATTCTAATATGGTTAGTCTCCAGTCCCCCGACATTGTTGTGATTTTTAACCTATAAAATGCAAATACCTCATTCGGCCTCGTGGGGCCATATCGTAACATCAAAATGATATAAATGACATTTCAAAATTATATAAACACAATTAATCACAATAACATCACGAATTCAACATTAATATTTTCAATTAATTAATCAACTATATCATCATCAATACTATTCCATACTAGGTCTACTCAAAATATCAAATGTCACAAGTCCAAATCAACATCTATAATATGTCCATGTCAAACAATATATCATCATCCACATAAAGGAAAGGTATCTAGTAATCACCATACATGATAACTGAATCCAGATTAGTAATAGTCCATGATCTAACATCTAATCATCATACTAAAACAAAACATTATAGTGTCCATAATATGATCAATAGTATCACAATCAGTATCTAAAAGTGTCAAAGGGAAGTGGGCACGCATCCCCTCCCCTTAGACTCGACTTCCTTCTGCAAGTAAATGGAATAAATGTGGAAACTGCACTCATAATATTGTGGCATCCTCCCATGTGGCTGCATTCTCGTCGTATCTGTCCCACTACACTCAAACCTAATCAATCTCTCTCGCCTCGAAGACCCTGACTCCTGTGATCTATGATACAGATGGGCTCCACCATCATCTACCCTTAATCCTACACCTACAATGATGTCCAATCCAACACATGAAAAGAATATGTAATGTACCTCCTAAGGACATAAACATGAAACACATCATGTATGCGAGACAAGCTAGGTGGCAATGCTAGACAATAGGCCAAAGGGCCGATATGCTCCAAGATCTCAAAAGGACCAACAAATCTAGGAGATAACTTAGAACCTTTTCCATAATGAGATAGGGCTCTTATGTGGCCTAACACGAAGGAACACCTTCATGCCCACATCAAAGCTACAATCAATCCTATGCTGATCCACATACTTCTTCTACCTATCATGTGCCTCCTGTAATCTCTTCCTAATCAACACTACCTACTACTCCATGTCCTGCAAAAGTTGGTCCAAGAGATACTCTGTCCTCTAACCGTCCTAGTTAAAGGGTGTCCCTGCACTCTACCATATAATACCTCAAAAGGAGCCATGCCTATAGAACTCTAAAAATTGTTATTGTAGGCAAACTCCACTAAGTACAGTACTCCTCCCACTTAGACCGCTGATCCATCACATACATCCCGATCATAATCCTCCAAAATTTGATTCACTCACTCGGTTTTCCATCCTGTCTCAATATGATATGTTGTGTTGAATTTAATCCTCGTTCTGAGGACATATTACATGATAGTCCGTAAATGAGAAGTGTATAAAGGATCGCGGTCACAAATGATCTTCTGCGGAATCCCGTGCAACCCGACAATATCATCTAAATATACTCGTGCAACATCGCTCTAGTTTGTATAAGTGGTTTTCACCGGGGAAAAGTGAGACTCTTTTGTCAATTTATCAATCATGTGACCATAATGGCGTCGTGGTGATATCTCGACATAGGTAGCCCAACAATGAAATCCATGGAAATGGTGTCCCACTTCCATTCCAGTATGGCTTGAGGATAAAGAAGACTGTTGGATGCTGATGCTCAGCCTTAACCCTCTGGCACTCCAAAAATCGTGACACAAACTAAGCCACATCTCGATGAAGTCCTCTCTAATGGTACAACTATCGCAAAGTGGCGTGCATCTTCTTCACCCCGGGATGGGCTGAATAGGGTGCACGATGTGCCTCTACCAAGATGTCTTGCCTCAAGCCTCCATCTCTAGGAACATATATCCTACCTCTATGTCTAAGAAGAGCATCTTCCTCTAAGAAGAAACCATCAAAATTCCCCTCAAGGGGTCTCTATGACTCGATCTCTACTTGTACTGCAATGTAGAAGTTGTCAAGAGGAAGCTGCTGAAGAATCCTACTCCACAAATTTGTGCTCACTGAGGTGGCCATAGCCACATGTCTCCATATTTTGAGAGCATCTGCTACCACATTCTCTTTCCCTTCACATGCTCTATCCCCATGTCATACTCACAAAGCAAATCCATCCAACGCTACTAACTAGCGTTTAGATTAGGATGCGTGAAGAGGTGGCGAAGACTCAAATGATCAGTCTTGAGTGTGAATCTCTGACCAAGAAGAAAGTGTCTCCATCTAACCAAAGCATGCACAACTACCACAAGCTCAAGATCATAGGTAGGATAATTAAGCTTGTGATCCTTGAGTTTGTGAGACTCAAAAGCTACAACCCCGCCATCCTACATCAACACACCTCCAAGCCCGCTAAAAAAGCATCTGTGTAAACAAAGAACTCACCCTATGGATTCGGCACTACAAGAATTGGTGTTTTAGTGAGGCACTCCTTCGATGTCCTCAAGGCCTACTCGTATCTGTCCATCCAAAAAAATCTTCCCTTTCCTCCGAAGGGAAGTGAGAGGGTGCGTAATTCGAGAGAAGTCCTGAACAAATCTCCATTAATATCCGCTAATCCCATGAAGCTGCACACCTCGACCCCTTTGTAGTGGGTGTTGACCAAGAAGGATCAACTATGATACCTTCCTAGAAATAACATGACCCAAATATTGTACCTCTAACTAAAAGAAAGCACACTTCTCCAAGTTCTCATAAAGTTGTTGCTCACGAAGACACTGAAGAACCTGTCGAAGGTTCCTCTCGTGCTCCTCATGTGTACATGAGTATATCAAGATGTCATCTAGGAAAGATGAGCACGAAGCAATCTAAGAAGTTCCTAAATACCCCATTAATCAAACTCATAAACACTACATGGGCATTCTCAAACCAAAAGGCACCAATGTGAACTCATAGTGCCCATATCTCGTGCGAAAGGCGGTCTTATGAATGTCCATCTCCAAAATCCTCAACTAATGGTAGCATGACTTGAGATCAATCTTAGAGAACACTATGGTCCCTTCATCTAATCAAACAAGTCATTGATACGAGGAAGAGGATAACGATTCTTGATTGTTACCTTGTTCAACTCATGCGGTAATCAATAAACAACGACTTGAGACCCAAGAAACAACCTAGGGTTAGCTTAGAAAATTATGGAATTTTTTTTTATTGGAAGTCTCTACATTCAGGTTGCTAAACATCAGTTTTCACTAATAGGTTCTAGAACAAATCCTATTTACCAAAACAAAAGTTTCCTTTATTAACTTATAACAAGTTCACAAGGTTCCAATATTAGGGTTACATGTTTAAGTTAGGTTCAGGGAGTAATTTACCCCCATACCTGCTCTCTAACAGGATCAGAACTTCAACTGAATTTTTCTCTTACTCAACACTTCCAAAATTTCCCAAAACCATTCCCAATGGATAGGAAATTTTCTCACCTTTCCGGTGATATAAAGAAGTCCTCCTAACTCCTTGCGTAACTCAAGATATGAGTGGGCGGAGTTATAAGATTAAAAATTCCCTTAGAGGGGCATATGGCAAGAGGAGGGGGAATGTGCCTGTGTGGTTTGGTGGGTCGTGGGTGGCATAGGGAAATTTTCCCACCACAAATCTCAAATGCACAAAGTATTCCGCACCCCGTGGGTCCTAGGGTGGACATTGTGTCGAGTCCGGTGCCAAGCGGGAAAGGAGAAGGGAGTTTGGTGGAGTGGCAAGGTATTTTGGCATGTTGCACCCGACAGAGAAGAAAATGAAGAAGAGGGTGCATGGGTCCATGCACTCGTGGAAGGACGAAGTCCGAGGGGAGGTGGAGAAGCGGCCGCAGAGGAAAATTAAAAATTTCTAAAATAAAAACAATAAAAAAACCAAAAAGAAGATGGAGGTTCACCCTCCCACCTCCACCTCAAAGTGCCACGTGGCACGCCCCATTGGCCGTGGGCCAGCGGGGTCAAAAAGATAATTTTTCCCAAAAATTTCAAAAGAACAAACGTTAAAACAAACCGCACCTTCGCCTCAGCCCCTAGAGGACACGTGTCACCCTCTGATTGGCTACGGGCGGCGGAGGGAAAATGAAAATTTTTCCCAAGTAAAATTTTTCAAAAGAATAAGTTTCAATTTTAGAAAAGAGTCTCCCTTCCACTGTGCCATGTGGCAGCATGTGATTGGCTGCGGTCTGGTGGGTGGCGGGGTAAAATGGGAAAATTTTCCCAAGCAAAATTTTTCAAAGGGACAAGTTTTTAAATTTGGTCCGCCCCTCCCAGGGTGCCATGTGGCAGGCCCCGATTGGTTGTGGGATGGCAGGGGCCATGGAAACTTTTTTGGGAATTTTTTCCAAAGTTAAAATTTAAATTTTTCTATAGTTAGATTAAATCTTATTATTTTTTTGAATGCCAAATTGAAGTAAAACTTCAAATGGCCATAACTTGAGCTAGAAAGCTCGGTTTTGGGAAAACGAGGACTTTTCAGAAATCTCTCAATGCCCTCTTTGCACAAGGATCATAAATTTTGGAAATTGATGAATTTTGAGAGGTCAATTTTGAGAAAGAAATCTACAGGTTTCTAATTTGTGATATGGCAGTTTACAACTTCTCAAGTTGGTAAAATTGGAACTCCTCCTTCACTCAACATGTCAAACAAACATGAGGATCAGTCTAGGAGGGTTTAGAGTGTTTTAGGAAGTCAATTTGTCCAATTTAATTAAGGTTGAATTTTTCCAACAATAGACGGGAAAAACGGTTGTGCAAGTTCCCAATTTGATTTTATATAGTTTTGAAGGTTCATTCTTAAATGTTGAGATCAATTTGAGTTCTCTAAGTCTTACTAAGTATGAATTTAAAGGTTTTAGAACTTATTGCTTAGTGCAAGTTTTAGCTGTGCATTTTTATTAAAATCAAAATTGTCAAAATGAAGTCTATAATAGTGAGCTATTTCTTTTAATTGGAATATCAATTTTGTCCTTTGAATGTGCAAAGGATTACTAAACTAGTCAAATACATTTAATTGAATCCAACAACCATTCAATAGTAATTTTGCAAGTCTTATTTCTAAATGCAACACATTTCAAGAGAATAAAATCTGTCATTTTACTCCATATGTATTCTTTTTCTCCAAATACAATTTCCAATCTTTAACAAATAATTTCAACTTCAATAATAATTCAAATCTAATACACAATACACTTTTGAGAAAGGAGTGAAATCCTTCATTAATCGTCGAATACAATTTACAACTTTTCTTTTTCATTTAATTTCCAAAATATAGTATACAAGGTATATAATATAATGCATGTAACCGTTTACATTTCTTTTCAAAAAGAGGACAATTACTAATCTCCTTTGCATTTCTCAATTCAAATTCAATCTTCCATCTACAATACAATAACTTCACATTACAATTACTATACAACTCATCCACTCAAGGTGGGAAAGGTTACAATGAATTTTCTCAAAAGAATGGGACTGTCAAACTGTATTCTTCTTGCTCCAAAACAAAAAAGATGTTGATTTCTCCATCTTTTCATCTTTGATCACAACAAGGAAGGGGAAAGGCAACGCTCTCCACCCAACCAAGACATCCAATGAGAAAGGAGAATCCATCCTTCCTCATTGGCCCCCGAGCCCCAACCATATTGAAATAGAGAATGAGAATCAACTCATGGCAACAATGGCTTCCACAAAAACATATAGTATTCTTCACATGCATACAACAATAAGAAATACAGTCCAAGCAAAGACAACAGTTCACAACTACATTTGAAATTATTCACACAAAACATAGGCTTGATCAAGCAAGCCAACAAGAGCAAGAACTATGGGGAACTACTTATGCCTCCCTATTTGGAATTGGGCATCCACCTAAATCATACCACCAATAAACATATCAAATCCCATAAACCTTATATCTCCCAACCCCTCCTTATGCCCACCCCCAAATTTTCTCCCTTATGCCCCCCCAAGAGTAAGAAATGCAAGCAATTTCTTTTCCAAGGTGGATCCCAATCCAAAACTCCCTCCACAATAGAATAAGTGCCATTGGAAATCCCTTATTCCCCCATATGAAATCCCCATAGCCTTCTCCTACACCTTGTCCTAAGCAGTCTACCCAACCAGTCAAGAACAAAAACACATTCACCATTTACACATGCATGCAAGAAAAAGAAAACATGTAAAACACAACTCAAGATCCTACCTCTCATCCGGAGTTTTTTCCATGCTCACAAGCTTTCCAAAATGCCAAATATAGTCCAAAATCAGCAAGGTTCAAGCATGCAATGACTCCAACTCCTTCCACAACAAGCTCCCAAAATAGCAAGCAAGAAAAATGCGCCCCCAAGAGGAAAACAACAAAGTTTCAACAACCTCAAATGAGCAAGAAGCTTCACTTTTATAGGAGAGGGAAGAGAAGAGGATTATGTGGATCCATGTGGGATGCCACATCATTCTTCCTCAACCCCAAGAGGAAATCAACATCATTCACCAAATCACAATAAATAAGAATGACAAAATAACTTACACACTCCAAAATTACCCATACTCCAAAAGGACTAAATTAAAAATAGGTAAGAGATGTGCAATTAAAACTTCCAAATTGTCTCTTCAAAAAGCAATAAAAATGCCTACATTTAACCTCCAAACCATAGGTATGGTTGGTGAATTATTTTAAAAGGTGTGGGACAAGTTTAACTTGTCCTACAAACCTCCAAATTTGGCCTCCAAGGACAAATTCGAATTCTTAAGGAGATGAAGTGTTTAACCTTCCAAAATCTTTCTTACATCATACTGTTAGTGCAAAATCACAGCACCCCTGGATGTTGATCAGATTTCTAGGTTGATCACTCTAGCATCTAGTGTGATTGCACAACATTGAAACCTTTCTCCAAGTGTGGGACTTGCAGAAATGAGAAAGGAATCTCCAGAGAAGGCTGGTTCCTGCTCCTAAACTACCTACCACAAGCTATTCCAGTGCAGGCAAGCTAATCTAAACCTAATCTAACCATGCCAAGGAGACAAAGAGAGAGAGAGAGAGAGAGAGAGAAAAGGGAAAAACAGCAAAAGCCTACACTAAAACGGTGATACACCAGAGAAGGAGAATGTTGAACATCTATCAAAACTACCATGGAACAAGGAGAGGTGAGCAATGGGAAGGATGGACAGATGCATCACAGGCCCAAGGATAGATTTCACACAGAAAATGTCCCAAAACTCCATGAACACACTGACTCAGGACACTGTAATGAACATTAAAACTTGCACAAATATCGCAATGAAGAGAGGCAAGAAGAAAACAAGTGAAAAATGAGCAAGGATGGACAGATGCATCACAAAACACGTTTTTGTTGCTCAGAAGTTTGCACAAAACATCATTTCAATAGTAAAAGGAAAAAAATGCCATTACAGAGCAAGGGAGGAGGTTCAAACTCCATTTTCAACCCTAGAGAAGAAAAGAAGGGAGGGCAGAGCTGAAAAGATGAACAACTTGTAATCTCTTTAGAAATGAGCCAAATCTAGCCTTTACATTGCATGGGTCGAGCCCAGGAGAGAGAAAACACAGGAAAACGTGTAAGCAGCCCAACCATTGACCAAAATGCATTCTTCATTAAAATCGGTGGTTGAAACATCACTTCTGGCCATGCTGGAGAAGAATGTGACCCATGTGCATTAAAACTGGTTGTTGAAACGTCGATTCGCCATTACCACGCGCCGAGATTTTTTTTTATTTTCTCTCTCAAAATGAACCAAAATGCAAGATTTTCCTAGAATCATTTAGAGAATCTCACCAGCTTTCCATTGATATAAAGAACATGAAAATCGAGCTCTGGATCGAAAGTTATGGCGATCTAAAGATTTAGGGCACAAAACAGGCCAAAACGGATATTTGAATTTTTTCCCGCGCTCTGCCACCTGGATGACACGTGTCAGGTGCTGATTGGATGAGAAATTCTCTCTCCTCCACCTTTCCACGGGCTTTCCTTTGAAAATTTGACGTTTTATCACTTTGGGAAATTTTCCAATTTTTCCCGCGCCCACCACTGGGACACGTGGCATGATTTGGTTGGAGGACGGGGCGCGGGGTCATCCTTTACCTTATAGTTTTTGGCTAAAACTTTTCCAAATTCTCTAAGTCCTCCTTGAGCTCTACACTTCCCCACCTTAGGACACGTGTCCTGTGTCTATTGGCTCGGGCCAATCCTCCAAACTTCGCCTTTGGAAACTCGGCAAAACATTAAGTAAAAATCTCACCCTCTCCTCCGCCGCTCCGATCCACGAAGACACGTGGCACATTCGATTGGCTCTCGGCTCTTCCGGTCTTCGCATCCCTCACGTATTTTGGCCCGATGTCCCAAACCATCTGGGACAAATTTCTCCGATCCGCCCGATTCGGGCTTCCCATCCCTCCCTCTTCGAGGCGAAGACGTGGCAAGATTTGATTGGCTCTCGGCTCTTTCGGCTTTTCACGTCCCACGCGTCCCTTTGTCCCAACTGTCCCGGATGAAAGTTCCTATTTCGCTGATCCGGGCGGTTCGCGTCCTCCACGTACTCTTGTCCCAACTCTCCCAGACTGCCTAGGACAAATTTCTCCGAACCGCCCGAAATGGATTGACTTGCGCCAAACCGGCCGATCCGCGTCTTCCGCATACTTTTGTCCCAACTGTCCCGGACTGAGCGAAGCGAGACTTAGGAAAATTTTTCCCATTTTTTCGGCTGATTCGGCTTTTCACACCCCACGCGTCCCGATGTCCCAAATGTCCCAATTGCTGCGTGGACCACCTGGAGGCTTTTCGGCCGGTTCGCGCCCCGACGTCCCAACTGTCCCAAGGACCGCCTAGACTAGGACTTAGCTGATTTTCATGATTTTTTCTGCCCCAAGCTTGGTTTTTTGCATTTCTTCCATTTTCTCGACCTGTTGGGATTCCTTCTTGGACAGGAGAGTTAGAAGGAAGCCGAGGGGACCCCAGAAACATGATTTTGGGCCTTGAATCTATCTATTTTCCTAGGACTTGAATAATCTGATGCATGTTATCAAAATTACCTTGGGGGTGAATTTTGGATAACAATTTTGGCACGCCACGGTGGGACCTTAGAGGTCTTCCACTTCATCTTTTGCATGTTGGTGTGTTTCGTGAAGATTTCATCCTTTTGGAGGCACTTGCAAACACATCGGCGACTCCATCCGATTCAAGAACCCATTTCAAGTTGCAGACTAATTTTCATCCATTCCCATCCATCCTTCTTTCCATCTCTTTCATTCTTTTCCATTCCATGAAGTTGTGCAAGCATGACTTCATTTACATCATGGAACTCACATTTACAACAGCAAAGTAGTATATCACACCTCCAACATGTTTTACAAATCCTCCAAATCAGCATTTTGAACAAATTTTGAATCAGCATGCATACCCATATGAACAGCGGTGCAAAGTCGGTTTGGCTATGAAGCACATCAAGAGAAAGGGTACACATGCAATGAAGACAATCAGATGCAAGATGCTGGTCTGTTGGAGAAAATCCAAAAGATGGAGGTAGAGATGGTGCAGTCCAGAGCAACAGCTCAAATGAGAGCTTTCAGAATTGGTTGCAGGACTCCTTGTCCATGGGGAGGCCCTTTTCCAAGACACTTCAGCCCTCAGGAGAAGCTAGACTTAATGATGAAGATGCTGCCCCTACTTGCACAATGGACAGCAGAAATAGAGGCCTATACACTTGTTGTTGAATAACCTTGTCAATGGGTAAGTTCTACACCATCATCTGGTTTTTCTCTTTCCATTACTCAAGCAACATCATCTCATTTGGAATTGTAAATTCTAAACTCCCCATCTTGTCCCAAATGTTGATCCCATGTCTCCATCTCTCGGCCTTCCACCACACCTCAATTTATTCTTTCCTTTTTCCTTCCAAACAGTCATCCCCTCCACAAGAGCTAGCAGAAATACCCCTCCTCCAAAGAAACAAGAGGTTTCACCTCCTCTACCACCACAAAAAATTGCCAAATCAATTGAGTTACAACCCATCCCTCCTCTTGCATTCCCAATTCCATGTGGGGAAGAAGAAATTACAAAAAATGGCCATGAAGGACAGCAAGAAGAGGAGCCCAACAGAAAAGAAATGACAGACAACTTGAAGGTTTGGGCTGCCAAATTTGGGATGACAAAGATCCCCTTGATGGTTAAACCTACAGAAGAGGTTGGAGTTGGAGAAAAATGGTGGTCAGGACTGATTTTTTTGACAGCAGAAGAAGAAGATCTTGCAGTCCCAACTTGTCCTCTAGAGTAGCAGATTGAAGAGTTTGACTTGACAAACTTCATGCTGGAGGAAGAGTTCAATCAAGAGCAAGATTTTCTTCAAACATTGGAGGAAGGAGAAGCTGCTCCAGATCCAAAAGAAGAGGAGCACATTCTAGTTGTGGAGGAGAAAAGTGTAGATCCAAGGGCTTTGAGCACAAAGCAAGCTACAGGAGAACCTTCAGTTCTTCTTTCTACTTCACCTCTCTCAAGTTCTAGTACTGAAGAGGAGTTTGATCTCTCAAACTCAATGTTGGAGGGTGAAAGAAACCATGGTGGTCAAGTTACAGATCAAGAAGACACCATGGAGGAAGTTGAGCATTTGCAGCAAGACAACCATGAGGCAGTTTATCTATCAGATTTGGAGGATTGTTTTGATGGAGAAGAGTCGGTTGAGTTTCCACCATTCTCTCTTTCATCATCCACATTCCAAACACTTGAGTCTGTTGTCATGAAGGAGAACATTCATTTGCAGCATCCATCGCATCTCATAGCAGCCCTTTGGAACCAAGATTGGAAGATTTTAATATTTCATGTTCTTCATTGGAGGAAGAGAAAGGACAGAGGAATTTCAGCATTTCTTCCACATCATCCATTCATAAGGGTCTACAAGAAGACTCCATTTTTGGAGTTGAAAATCAAAGCTATGGGCATATCAAATGGATCATACCTTGCCCAATCAGGTATTTGGCTTCATTGGAGCCAAAGGAGAAGTCACAACCAGTCATGCTTGCTTCTAAGCATGAGGGTGAGCTACAAAGTACCAAGGATCAGCTGTCATACCTCTTCAATCCAAATGCAAAGCAACTAAAAGAGGTATTGAATTTGTCTTCAGCTGATACCTTGATGATTTGGGTAGAAGACCAGCTTCTTGTTGATTTTCCACTCATCTTATCAACCATGTTCAATGCCAAATCATCTGCATGGCTGCCAATTTTGAAGAAAAGAAGCTATTTCTCACAACCAATTGCAAGGTTTGTTTAGCTTGCCTTTGCTTCCAATTAGAGTAGAGTAGGTAGTTTTGCTTTCAATAGAAGAAGTGCTTGTGCACACTCGCATGTTCCATTTGGAGCATGTATGATTTTTAATTTGTACATAGTTTTTGTGGTGCTGGTTTTGCTCTTTTGCATACCCATTTCGGTGGCATTTTGGTGAGAACAACTCCATGTCCGTGGGATTCAAGCGGTTCAAAGGGAAGTTTTCAAAGTTCGATCATTTTCGGCAAGTTACAACTCATGACTCCAAGCCCAATGGATGCTTGTGCAACCTAGTAACTTCATCTAGTAGGCAGATGACCCCACCGAGTCGCCAAAATCGTTATCCAAAATTCACCCCTGTGGTAATTTTGATAACATGCATCGATTATTCAAGTCCCGTGAAAATAGATAGATTCAAGGCCCAAAATCATGTTTAAGGGTCCCCTCGGCTTCCTTCTAACTCTCCGTCCAAGAAGGAATCCCAACAGTCAAGAAAATGGAAGAAATGCATAAAACCAAGCTTGGGGCAGAAAAAATCATGAAAATCAGCTAAGTCCTACCAAAGCGGTCCTGGGATAATGGGACGTTGGGGCACGAACCGGCCGAAAATCCTCCAGCGGTCCACGCAAGAATTGGGACATTTGGGACGTCGAAGACGCTGGGCGTGAAAAGCCGAATCGGCCGAAAAAATGGGAAAATTTTCCTAAGTCTCGCTTCGCTCGACCGGGAGAGTTGGGACAAAAGTACGTGGAAGACGCGGATCGGCCGGTTTGGCGCAAGTCAGTCCATTTCGGGCGGTTCGGAGAAATTTGTCCTGTAGTCCAGAGAGTTGGGACAAGAGTATGGAGGACGAAACCGCCCGGATCGGCCAAAAGCAGGGAACTTTCATCCCAGGTGACGGTTGGGACAAAGGGACGCGTGGGACGTGAAAAGCCAAAAGAGCCGAGAGCCAATCAAATCTTGCCACGTGTCTTCACCTCAAAGAGGGACAAGGAAGCCCGAATCGGGTGGATCGGAGAAATTTTTCCCAGCGGTTTGGGACATCCGGCCAAAAATACACGAGGGACACGAAGACCCGGAAGAGCCGAGAGACAATCGTAACTCGACACGTGTCTTCGTGGATCGGAGAGAAATGGAGGAGAGGGTGAGATTTTTTACTTAATGTTTTGCCGAGTTTCCAAAGGCAAAGTTTGGAGGATTGGCCTGAGCCAATAGACACAGGACACGTGTCCTAAGGTGGGGAAAGTGCGGAGCTCGGGGAGGACTCAGAGAATTTGGAAAAAGTTTTAGCCAAAAAACTATAAGGTAAAGGATGACCCCGCGCCCCATCCTCCAACCAGATCACGCCACGTGTCCCAAGTGGCGGGGGCGCGGGAAAAAATTGGAAAATTTCCCAAAGTGATAAAACATCAAATTTTCAAAGGAAAGCCCATGGAAAGGTGGAGGAGAGAGAATTTCTCATCCAATCAACGCTTGACACGTGTCATCCAGTGGCAGAGCGGGAAAAATTCAAATATCCATTTTGGCCTGTTTTGTGCCCTAAATCTTCAGATCGCCATAACTTTCGATCCAAAGCTCGGATTTTCACGTTCTTTATATCAATGGAAAGCTGGTGAGATTCTCTACATGATTCCAAGAACAATCTTGCATTTTAGTTCATTTTTGAGAGAGAAAATCAAAAAAATGTCTCTGGCGCGTGGTAATGGCCAGAACTAACGTTTCAACAACTAGTTTTAATGCACATGGGTCGCATTCTTCTTCAGCATGGCCAGAAGTGATGTTTCAACCACCGATTTTAATGAAGAATGTGTTTTGGTCAATGGTTGGGCTGCTTGCACGTTTTCCTACGTTTTCTCTCTCCTGGGCTCGACCCATGCAATGTAAAAGGCCGATTTGGCTCATTTCTAATAGAGATTACAAGTTGTTCATCTTTTCACTCTGCCTCCCTTCTTTTCTTCTCTAGGGTTGAAAATGGAGTTCGAACCTCCTCCCTTGCTCTGTAATGGCATTTTTGCCTTTTACTATTGAAATGATGTTCTGTGCAAACTTCTGAAGCAACAAAAACGTGTTTTGTGATGCATCTGTCCATCCTTGCTCATTTTTCACTTGTTTTCTTCTTGCCTCTCTTCATTGTAGGTATTTGTGCAAGTTTGAATGTTCATTGCAAGTCCGGAGTTATGTTCATGGAGTTTTGGGACATTTTCTGTGATGAAATCTATCCTTGGGCCTATGATGCATCCGTCCATCCTTCCCATTGCTCACCTCTCCTTGTTCCCACAGTTTTGATAGATGTTCAACATTCTCTTCTCTCGTGTATCACCGTTTTAGTGTAGGATTTTGATGTTTTTCCCTTTTCTCTCTCTCTCTCTGTCTCCTTGGCATGGTTAGATTAGGTTTAGATTAGCTTGCCTGCACTGGAATAGCTTGTGGCAAGTAGTTTAGGAGCAGGAACCAGCCTTCTCTGGAGATTCCTTTCTCATTTTGTAAGTCCCACACTTGGAGAAAGGTTTCAATGTTGTGCAATCACACTGGATGCTAGAGTGATCAACCTAGAAATCTGATCAACATCCAGGGGTGCTGTGATTTTACACTAACACATACTCTTACATTTCTCTTACACCTTCGCACATTTCTTACGCACTCTTCCAACATTAATATTTAAAAATCAACAACTTCATTAATTACATTCCATATCCCAATTTAATTTAATTAAAGTTTAACTATATGATCTCTCACATTAATCTACCACATTTAAATTAATTACAAGAAGGAACACATTACTTAATAAAATACATACAACAATAATTAAAAAGGAACACATTAATAAAATACATATCCCATGGTCACATATAATGGAAATCCCCCATGGGAATCCCAACAAACACACACACACAAAACAGTTGCCATGGTGACCTTGTTGATTTCACCCATAATTCTAATATGGTTAGTCTCCAGTCCCCCGACATTGTTGTGATTTTTAACCTGCAAAAATGCAAATACCTCCTTCGGCCTCGTGGCCATATCAGAACATCCAAAATGATATAAACAACATTTCAAGATCATCTAAACACAATTAATCACAACAACATCAAGAATTCAACATTAATATTTTCAATTAATTAATCAACTATATCATCATCAATACTATTCCATACTAGGTCTACTCAAAATATCAAATGTCACAAGTCCAAATCAACATCTATAATATGTCCATGTCAAACAATATATCATCATCCACATAAAGGAAATGTATCTAGTAATCACCATGCATGATAACTGAATCCAGATCAGTAATAGTCCATGATCTAACATCTAATCATCATATTAAAACAAAACATAGTAATGTCCATAATATGATCAATAGTATCACAATTAGTATCCAAAAGTGTTAAAGGGAAGTGGGCACTACGGCAAGATGAGGGGAAGTGGATCAACCCATGGTTTTAGGTGCTGGTGTGGTCTTGGGTGTTGGTCATGTTTGCTTGGGTAGGGGTATGGTAGATGAACTGGAAAGAGAATGTGTTGTTGGTTTGACTACCTCATTGGAGGGTAGTGGATTTTTTTTTTTAGGTTGGACCTTCTTGGGTAAAGGTTATATGGGTGCATGAGATCTAGAGGGAAAAGTGGATGGTGGAAGGAGGTGTGTTACCCACGGGGATAACAAGAGGTGTTGTGAAGGTAAATGGCATGGGTTTGAAGGAGGTGTGAGGGAAAGAGACTGAAGTGTCATGGGTAGTGAAGGAGTGATCGATGGTATTGGAGGTATGGGTGGTAAAGATGTTGTAGGTGTGGATGGAAGTCGTGTCGGGCACTTGGGTATGTTAGAGGTTTGTGATGGCAAAATGGGTTACTACGTTTTTAGTTTACTCGCGGGTGGAGGTTTCTTAACCATCTTTGGAGGGGTGAGGTCCTAAGACAGATGGAAGGGGTGAAGGTGCTAAAGGTGTAATCGGCGTGTGTTGGGGTATGAGATCTATGGGATTGGTTCTTCTGTTTGGGCATCGATTAAGCTTGTTGTGGCTTTGGAGGATGTGTAGCTAAATCTAATTTGATGGGTGGATGAGTAAGGTTGGTGGTTCTGGATGACCCTAAGGTAGTAATGGGTTTAGACAAGGAAGATGATGTAGGTGTGAGTTTGGATTTAGGTGCATGTTGGGTTATGGGTAGGGGTGTGAGTTGAGCCATGAGTGGTATCGTGGTGGAATTTTTGATAGTTGTGGTTTTTTTTTTTGTTCGATTGGCTGAAATATTTTGGGTAGATAGTGGAAGTGTCGCAAGTGACATCCGCATTTGTGTTGAGACGGGAAGTAGAAGGTGCCCCCAAAGTAAGGTTATATCCACATAATCTAGGCAATTGGCTAGGCATGAAAAAGGCAACCTTTGTCAGAGGTAAGGTTGATGAGGATCTAATGGAAATTCCCGTAAAATGTGTCGTAGAGACGGGGAATTTGCTAGCTTCAGCTTTCTGTTGGAAGAGAGCCAAAAGTAAGTCTCAGGATCTTGGCTAGCTAATGGAGAATGGTCCCCTAGAGGCCATGGCATTTCCATTAGATATTTGATAGGTGGAGGAGCTGATGGGTGCTCCTTTGTGGGTAGAGGAGATGATGGGTGCTTCTCTGTAGGTGGAGGAGATGATGGGTGCTCCTCTCGTGGGTGGAGGAGATGATGGGTTCTCCTCATGGGTCGGGAGATGTATCTTTGCGGGTGACAGATCTCTAGGTGGAGAAGCCAAAGGTGAAATGGTCTTGATGTTAACAGGAGTCTCCTTTATGGGTGAAGGGAAAGATGAAGAGTGCCCCTCTGTGGGTGGAGGAGTAGGTGAAGTGGGTTCAAGTGTAGGTGGAGGACTTCGGGCTAGGATTTCCTCGATGGAAGGAATATGAGGTAATTGGGAAGCAATGGGTGTGTCATTGAAAATAGCATGGACCTCACGGGTATGGCTATCATGAGTTGAGGTCTCTCTAGTTTGATCAAAAGAAGGGGCATGATTAGGAAAGGGTTTCTTGAAGATGTGTAGGTTTTGATTAGTAGGTGCGTTAGGATTATCCAAGGTTAACTCACCTTTCTCAAGCATTTCTTGGACAATATTTTTGAAAGTGATGCAATTTCCATCACTATGACCCTTTACTCGATGATAGTTGCAGAAGTCATGCTCTTTATACCACGCGGGTGTGGGGCGAGCAGGATCAAAACCAGTGTGTGGTTTCACGGGAGGAAGGGTGATGGCCCCATATTTAATGAGATTTTCTAAGATAGAAGAATAAGGCTCCCCAATTGGGGTGTATTTTTTTATTCCCATCTGAATTGAAAAGTTTGGATAGGAGAAAGATTATATGAGGGGCTAGCCTGATTTGATGGATGAGCTGGGTTGGCCTTGAGTACCACTGCGTTAGTAGTTCCCTTGGATTTTGAATAATTTTTGTGGTTTAGAAGAAGAAGAGGTATCATTCAGCTTGAATGCCAAGTTCTTATTGTGTAGTTGGATTTTCTTTTCTTCGATGGCCCGAATCTCTAGTTTTCATGCCATGGTGAATGCTTCATCGAAGGTTCAAAAGTCTAAACCTACAGGGTCGGTGAGATATGTCTAGCACAAGCCCATGTGAAGAGCTCTATGATTTCGATTTGTGGTAGTTGGAATGTGAGTTGATTGATCAGGCTATACTAACAAGCAACAAAATCTATAATAGATTCATCATCATACTGATGCGTAGAGTAGAGGTCAGTCATGGTAACCTTCTTAACAACATTAATGGAGAAGTGATCCAAGAAGGCTTGGGCTACCTAATTAAATGAGAAGATAGGGTGTCTAGGTAACCCACCATACCATTCTAATGCAGCCCATCAAAGACATGGGAAAGGTCCTCAGAAGTAAAGTGTCATCATGGGCGATCAGATAACACCCATGTTTGAAAGACCGCAAATGTTGTTGTAGGTCTTCTTTGCTATTGAAGTAGTTAAATTTAGGCATTTCCCAATGCATGGGATATGGGCAGATAGGAATGGATGGGTGGATAGGATCATTACAAATCTCATTGTAGGTGAGAGTGTTATGGGAGCCAAAACCGATGCTTCCAATGTCTACATCTTTTCCATCATTAACTTGATTAGGTCATTGGTAGGTTGTGATGGTTGGGTGACTCCTATAGTGTAAGAGGGTTGGTGTTGGGCATATAATGGGGTGGCATTCTAGTATATGGCGCTGTCGTATAGGTAGATTGAGAAGGAGGGAATGAAATAGGGGGTACGTACCCATAATGAATGATAGATGAAATAGGAGGATGCTAATAGGACGTATATGGAGATGGAAGGGTCGCAGTGACCCTAGTGGAAATGGGGGCTAAGGATTGTGGAATAGAAAGAACAATGTTTTGAAAAGGGGTAGGGGTCACCGACACCAGGGGTGGTTATGCAGCTATGGTTATATGTTAAACCATAGGCGCGGACGAGGTTATGTTCTGGGTGGTTGGAAAAGGTATAGTGGATGTGGCGGGTGCAATAGATGTGGTAGACATGGTGGTCATAACAAGTATGGGGCCTAGCTACAAAACGACTAGGGGTAAGGCAATGTGAGTAGCGTGGAGCCAGAGGAGGTTGGAGCAGAAGTAGGAGCGAGTGTCAAGGGAATAGATACAGAATATTGTATATCAACTGACCCGAGGCATCTCAAGTGGATGAGTGGGAAAGATAAAACTGCAAGGCGATAGGGTTTTGGTCAAGGAGTCGTGTGAACTCCTCATCTCCTGTGGTGATAGTGATAGGTTGGGTAGGATCCATGGGTGATAAAATAGAAGGTGGTGAAGGACTAGGTGGGAGTGGTTGATGACTAACATGGAATATGAGGGCGTTTGCTTGGCTTCGGGTCAGCACCATGTGAACAAGCACTAATGTGGCAGGACTGCTTTCTGTAAATGACACAGAAATACAACAGAGATAGGATAAATAGGTGGTGGTAGGTGAATTGGGGTTAAAATGTCAGCTGGAAAAATTACACAAGCTAACCGATGCCAGTTAGGTTAAAACGAGCGCGGTCACAGATTAGTAACCGTGGTCGGTCACTATGGAATGTAGATAGTTTGTCAAAACAAGGTAAAAGGCCAATAATCTACCAAGTATGCAAGTTGTTGATGAAATTTACCAGAAAATTGAATATGATAAGAGTGACTCAGACTTTGAATAGCAAAGAAAATGAAGCAGGTGTCCTTTTGGATGGGTTAACCAAAAGAACAATGAACCGACATCGGTTGGGTGAAACCGATGATGGTCCGAGGGTAACCAACGATGGTCAATGGACCGACACCTACTATGAAATTGAAACAACGATGAAGAAAATGTGGTTGTGAGTTAAAATTAGATGTGGAATCAAACCCGACTCGAGAATGATGAGAATATGGTCTAGGCACACTTAGATGAAGCTGGAATACACCAACTGTGATGAGGAGCGTACGAGGGAAATAAGAAAATGAAGAATGTGACCTCTCACCTCAAAATGCAAGCCAAGCGAAACACTAAGAAAAATACGATCCTAAGAGTGCTTTTTCTATTATGTTTGTTTAGCTTATGTTATTTAAGGACTGACTCATGAACTTTAGAATAGAATTTTTGTGAGGATGGCTTCCTACGAAGAAGGATATCTACAAGGAAAGGTTTCAGGTTATGTTATGGCAGGGGCAGGTCGTCCTCTGATGGGCTACTGGACAGAGATAACCAATGGGGTACCCAATGTACCGTGATCATGTGATCACCTACAGCTTCTTCCGGGTGAGATGTTGTTTAAGAATGTGTATATATTTTTAATTTTGTGATGTTTGGTAAGACTCAGAGAGAGAAAGAGAAATGAAGTGTTTTTCTATGATTCGTTTGTCAACCATCAACTGGGCATGACTTCCAACAGTATAGGTTGCCCTCAATTAATGTGAGCTAATGCAGAGAAGTAGAATGAAATGAAATAATTTTAAACCCAAATTGAAATGTTGAATTCAATGCCACAAAAAGATGAATAGGAGAAGGGATGCTCTTTCACTAATGCGATACTAATGAAAGGGAAGAAGTGTTCTTTTTAAAGCACCAAAATACAATTGCCTTTAGACAATAGAAGGAGAGAAGGTTCTAGGGGAGAAATTTTAATGTAAGAACCTTTTAGAAAGGAAACAAACATGTAAATTTTTACCTAGAAATGAAAGAATGCAAAGAACCCCGAATGGGTCCCACCAGGCATGCCAAAATGTTTCACCTGATTCTAGATCATTTCTTCGAATGTTGACGAAACAGATAAGGGTAAAGGGCTAGGAGGAATACCTATTAAGATATTGTTTGTAGTTTATTTGTGCACATATGACTTCCGGATCCACAAATTGATTGTGAGAGCTTCTTTTTTTCTTGGAGGAACTACCTAAAATGGAAAACAAGACCACCAAATGAAAGTTAAACAATATATGCAATGGACTTCCTAGTGTATGCTAGATCCGGGAAGAGTGATACTTCCTGCTGTCAATCCACTATTTAAAACAACTTAATGCTAATAATAAAGGAAATCCTACTATAGTTAAAATGATTTAGGTATCTCATTCGTCTACAATAAAAAAATTCACTCACAACAAGATAAGCTATGACTGAATCTGAAGGTCAAGGTCTTGGTCAGTGGTACTGGTGCTAGTCAAGGTGAGGTTCTGGGTGGTTTTGGGTATTTTGTGGGGGTTTTAAGCTCTGTTCTTGGTTTCTAGTAAAAACACAGAGACCGAAGTCGATCTGGTATGACCAGTGTTGGTTTAGGTTAATCGGTGGTTGTGGGTAACCGGTGTCGGTATGGTCAGAGTACAGGAAACTCAATAAAAACTTGAGATGGTGGTAGATCTGAGGCTAGATGGAAATGGAAGGGCAATGACAAGGCTCTGTGGGTCCCAGGTATGCACAAGAATGATTAAAATCTGGGTATGGGTAGTTCAAGGGTGTGGGTGAAGGGATGGTCAAGTTTGCATGAAGGAAAAATGGTGGGGAATGGAAAGGGGGGAAGAAACTAATAATAGAAGTAAAGAGTTTACTTTAATGATAATGAACTAATGTTGGTTAACAAAGCACTTACTATTTGTATAAACTTGTTGTCTGGTTGGCAATGGAGGGTGATCAGATGGAAGGAACTTGGTGTGATGCAGATGCTTCCCATATGCTCCCATGAAGGCAAGTGGCTCTGTGGTTGCTTCAGGTGTTGGCTATGGATGCTCTAATGCATGTACTAATGTTGGTTACCTTTACATGCAGCTTTGGTTTCGTCACTTGTTCTCATAAGATGTACCAACCTCTAAACAATGTGCCAACCTCAAAATAAGGTTGTTTTAGGGGTTAAATGGTAACCGACGGTGGTTCCAGGTTGATCGGTAGTGGTTTAGGGTGACTGCGTCGGTTAGGCGGGATTTCCTAGGTTTACTAAACTAGGTAGATCCCCTTGATTTTCTGGGATCTCGTTCATATTTGCTCCGCGGATTAGAATGGAAGCTTCCTTCTAACATGCGGGAATGTGGTTAGAGGGAATGTAGGCTTTGATTTTTAGGGTTTGGGTAGGTCTTAGTTAGTTATGAAAACTTACTAAGAATAGGTCTTAGGGTGAGGTGGCTAGATGAGGTGTCTAGGTGAGGTGGATATGTGGGCATTATCCCAATTAGGATATTTAAATAATAAATATTGTGAGGATAATGAATTAATTTAATTAAATTAATATTAGAGTGGGATGAAAGGGGCCATGGTTAGGTGAATGTGTCCAAGGTGTTTATTTACCGAGGGACCAAGGGGAGTGTGACCCAATTTTGGTGTCTACACTCGGCTACATTGGCTTAAAATTGGAGACCGTAACACCAAAGAGTTTTACCAGTGGCTCAAGGCCAAGCACATGAACCAGCAAATTTCTGCCATTGTTGATGTTGGTGTTCGGATTTCAGACACTCCTCAGATGGTCCAAGCCTTTGTTAGGCACTATGTTCAGGTTTTCAAAGTGCAGGATGAGTCTCCTGAGCAAAAATCCACACTCGCTGAATGCCTCTCGGTAGTTCCTTGCAAGCTTTCACCTGCTCACAGAGTTATCTGTGACAGATTGCTTACTCTAGAGGACTTATATGAAGTTGTTTCCCTTATGGCCAATGATAAAGCTCCTAGAATGGATGGCTTCCCTTGCGAGTTTTACAAAGCCCTTTGGGACATGGTTGGTCGGGATTTTACTGTAAGTCTACCTTGAGGCTCTCCACTCAGGGTCCCTCGGTGCCCTTATTAATCGGGGTCACATAAAGTTCATCCCTAAAGCAGGAGACCGAAGCTCATATGCAATTGGCGGCCAATTACCTTGCTCAATGTTTCATACAAAATCATAGCTAAGGCTTTAGCTCTTCGGCTTCGGCCCATTTTTCCCATTATCGTCAATCCTGAGCAGACTGGTTTCATACAAAGTAGGTACATTCTAGATAATATTTTGGCTATCTGGGAAGGTATGGAGTGGGCAAGAACCTCTAAATAGCCAACCATTTTTGTCAAAATTGACTTTGAAAAATCCTATGACAGGATTGAATGGCATTTCATTCTTGCGATGCTTGAAGCGTTGGGCTTGATTCGGTTTTCATCACCTCTGTCAAAATGCTTTTTTCAGATGCCACGACCTCTTTATCTATTAATGGTCATACTTCAAGTAGTTTGGGCTTTTTTATTCTATCAAACAAGGTTGTCCTTTAGCACCTACTCTTTATGTGCTAACTCTGAAGGTTTTGGGTTCCTCCTTGCCCATGCTCGTGATCAAGGGCTTGTGAGGGGTATTCAACTCCCTTCTATGACTCCCCTTTAGCTTGTCAATGGGCATTTTGTAGATGACTCCTTCCTCACGCTCCTGGAGGAGGAAGCGAATATCAACAATGTCATGCAATGTTTGGACACGTATTGTTTAGCTTCAGGTTCCAGTATCCAATGGAGAAAGACCCAGTGCTTCAGGAAATATTTTCTCCCTAAACCTGGTGGATGAATCATTTTGACTGGAAGTATATCCAGCATGGAGAAATTTTTAAATTTCTGGGCATTCCCTTTGCTTTCGATGCTTCTCCTAGTCAACTTTGGCAATATGTTATTGATAGGGTTTCCCACAAGTTGGAGTACTGGATTACTAAACCCCTTTCGCTTGCAAGAAAATTTCATATTTGCTCCAAGATATTGGTAGCCACACATGTTTATTATTCTTCGTGTTGGGTGCCGGCTAAAGCCTCTTACAAGAAATTGGAGAAACTCCTCAGAGATTTCCTTTGGGCTAGCTCGGAGCTTGGCAAAGGATTTCACAGAGTTGCCTGGGAGTATTGTTGTCTCCCTAGGGATTCTGGAGGTCTTGGTCTAACTGACATTGGCCGTGGGGGTCTGCTCTTGCGCCAAGTGGATCATTCGGGCCTGCACTGGCAACGAAGCTTGGAAAGTGTTGATTCACAACTGTATTTGTCAAGGCTCCCCACAGGGGTGTAAAACTTGGCAAGGGTTGGATTTTCATAGTCTGCTCATTATCAAAGCCCGGTTAAGGTTGTGGGCACCTTTGTTGTCAAAAGCATATGGAAATCTTGGGAGTTACTCAAACCCTTTTTAATCTGGGAAGGGGATGGATTCAGAAATGGGCTATCCATTAATGACCACAGCATTTGGTGGTCTCCTCTCATCAATTTTCATGATGTGCCGCTTTCCCAAGTGCCTTGGGTTCATGCTCTTAAGTTGTATCGTCGAGGCTTGCGCACTCTTAAAGACATCTTTTGCAGGAAGACCAGATTACTTCTCACTTGGCCTCAAGCTAAAGCCAAGTTTGACTTGCTTCTGCTGACAGAGAGTCTTATTAGGAAGTTCTTGATTCCATTCCTGCTGAGATGCTTCACAAAGTTGGTGTCATCTCTCTCAGGCCTTGGTGGAAGGATTGGAAATGGTTTCCAGATACCCCTTTTTTAAATTACTCCCAGGCAAAGGTTATGCTCTGCTCACCCCAGTCATGCCGATGGTGGCCTTGCTTAACTCCAAATGGTCCATCAATTCTGGATGGTCATCCTGGGAAGCTAGATTTCATACCATTTGGAAAGCCATCATTCAAAGCCTAAATTAGACTATTTTTCTTGGTGTCTGATTTATCAAGGCCTCCCTCTTGGGCGCAGATTAGCTCATTACGGGATTGCTCCTCGGCTATGCCCTTTTTGTGGGCACATTGAGACACTCATACATCTGTTCTAGTACTGCCCAAAAGCTCAAGCTATTTGGGCTTGGATCCACGATTTCTTTCGGCCATTTAGACCAGCTCAATTTCATTGGCAACATGCTTTGTTGGGGGATTCTATTTCCATTCCCCATGCTTTTGCACAAGTGTGGCATACTTTCAGAGTGGAGATCCTTTTTTATATGGAAAGAACACAATTATATTGTTTTTGCTAATTCCAGATTTCTTGTATTCTTTCGCATTATGATAAGGCCATGCTTATCTCAAATGTGTTCTTATAGATCCAGGACCAAGGCCCACAAGGTGGAGCTAGAGGTGCGGCACCTTTAGACCCTTCTGGATCATTGGGCCAACGCTCCTTGCACTGTGGCGTGGGAACCCCTACCTCCCCTTCTGGGAGTGTTCGTTCAAGAGGGCATCGTGGTCATGGCTGGTCGGTAGACCAAGCTCATCGTCATCGCTCTCCTAGGTGGTAGCCCGAGCAACAACGTAGCCCTGTCAATCGCGGTGGTTGGGGTCCCCTCACCATTCTACGCAGCACAGTGGCTGGGGTTCCCACCACCACTCCCCGCCTCCTGTGTAGAGGGATGGGTGGGAATCTGGCAAAGTCTCAGGTTGGCTCTTGCTATTTCTCCTAACCAGCATGAAGACAAAGATGAAGAAGTTGCTTTAGGTTGGCCGCCCCTTCCGGATGGCAACGATCTTCCTGGTAGTAACTTGGAGGATAAGGGGCCTCCACCACCCCCGCCTCTATGTTTGTTGCGGTGGCCTAGTTTTTCCTTTGGTTTTCTGGCATTGTTGTTAAGTTTTTTTGTTGCCCTTGGGCTTGATACTTTAGTCTCCTAGCCGTCACGACTAGTTTGTTCGTGGGGTGTGCCCTTTACCACCCATTTTTTTGTGGATAGGCTATAATATTTTATAGAGTAATATAGACTATTTCATCAAAAAAAATAAAAAATTAATAAAAATAAAAAATAAATGAAAAATAAAAACTAATTAAAATTAACAAAAATTAATGAAAATTTTAGAATAAAAATATAAATATTTTAAAATTAATTGAAAAATAAAAATTACACATTACAAATTATTAAATTTAAAAATTAATACAAATTTATTTAAAATAATCAAAATCAATCAAAATCATTAAAAATTAACAAAACTCAATAAAAATTAATAAATACTTTATTTAATAACAAAAATTATTAAAAAACAATTTACAATTTAATAAAAATTAAGGAAAAATATTAAAATTAACAAAATTTTAAAAATTAATAAAGATTAAAAAATTAATCTAAATTTTAAAAATTAATGAAAAATTATTTAAAATAAGAAAAATTAGTAAAAATTATTAAAAACTAATAAAAATAAATAAACTTAATGAAAAATTAAAAATTAAAATTTAATAAATATTATTAACAAAAATTAATAGAAATTAATTAAAAAATTAAAAATAATAATAATAAATTAACAAAAATTTAGTTAAAATAACAAAACTTGATAAAAATTAATAAAAGTCAACAAAAATTAACAAAAATCAATAAAAACTATTAAAAATAAAATAATAATAAATAAAAATAATTAAAAATTATTTAAAATAACAAAAATTAATAAAGAGCAACTAAAATTAATAAAAATTAAAAAATTAAAAGATTAATAAAAATTAACAAAAATTAATAAAAATCAATGAAAAAATAAAAATTATTAAAAATTTAAAAATAATTGAAAAATAAAAAATTAATTTTGTTTTATTCCTTCGTCTTGTAGGTATATCCACTATTCTCTTAACAATTAAAACTTTAGTCTCTTTTAAAACACAAAACACATATAATGTGTCTCATAGGATGGACATGGTTGTGGATGAAGATTTTTATGTTCTTATTATGTACTTTGTTTCCAAATTTAAGAATTGCACAATCCAAAAGTCATATTTTGCCAAGCTATTGGAAAACAAATGTAATTAACATGATAAATATGTAAAACTTGGGAAAACTTACACAGAAAGGAAAGGGAGTAATTAGATGGAATACTTACCAGCAAATGATGCATCCATGAGTGTACCATTTTCTCTGCTTTGACGTAGTGTTTTTCATTCATATTAATGAGCAGAAATAATATTTTCATAAAATTAGCAGGATGAAGTGAATAAATGTCTTCTATTACAACTAATCCATTACAGTTCAGAAAGTTTTGATTGGAGCCCCAAAATTTCTTTGGCAACTTTCATATTTATATTCAGTTTGCAAGGCTAATGATACGAAAGGAAGGATGAAACAAACCTCTCACTGTGGTTGTGGTCTTCTGTCTTGCATTTACTCGCAAATGAATTAACCAAAAAATCAATGTTAGTTATTAGAATAACTTAACGAGTTTTCTAGCACCCGCTGACAGAAATATTTCAAAACAGAGGACAAAACAACATTTGCGTTTCATTTCTCCACACCAAAAACGGTTCAACTGTTTTTTAATTACTTAATTTCTTACGCGATTTTAACATCTTATTATTATTTTTAGGTCAATATTATTTTAATTTGTTGCAATATCTTATTATTTGGATAATTTATATCATGCAGCCAGTTGTCATCTAATCTATGGAAAAGAGTTGTAGGACACGTGTCGAAAATGATTTTGTCAAGTTATATAATGCCTATCGACCTAACTATCGGCCTAATTATTTATTTACTATTTTTAATTTTGAGGTTTGTTTCCACCGGAATATAAAAAAGGAAATTGGTTTATTTATTTTTAATATTAGAAAATTGTCATGTTGAGAACATTGAATTTTCAGAAATATTATTGAACGTCATTCATTAAAATATTTTGCAATAATTTTTTGATTTCATAGAAAATATCAATAAAATTAAAATCATAACTATCAAATTTAAAAATGATGATGATGTTGATTATGGCTACCTTATAATTATTAAATTAAAAATAATAATAATAATTAAGTTGATTATGACCACATTTAACATTGTATAGATTAAACCAATCGTTAGGGAGTGCATAGTAGAAAATGTAGTTCCTTAATAATGTATTTCTCTAACGTGTGTTTGTAGTTGTCTTAGATGACACCATCCTTAATGAATTATGGAATCTTCTTTCTTAGCGTGTTTATAATTATTGTAGTCTTTTATTTAAGTTGTGTAGAAAAATTAATAAACCATAAAAATACTAAATTTTATTTGATTATCTTGATATAAAAATTTATGGGCCAAGTTATGCTTGCAATATACATATGTATTATATTATTTATATACTAAATATGTTAAAATAAAATGGATGTCATCTAAAATTTCATTTAAATGATATAATGATTTTTTCCTAAGTTATTTTCAAGTGTCTCACTATAAATTAATGTTCTGATCGATTCATTCTTTTACAAAAATTTTTTTCCTTATAGATTGGCATCCTTTATAAAAATAAGGGATGTTTTGGAAAGTTCGACATAAATAATATCTTTCCAATAAAATGATTTTTTTAATTTTATATTATCCTCCTAATTTGTGTTTAATATATTATTTTTTATGCTTGATTGGCTACATCATATGTTTGTAGCCACTTGATTTATGTACATGACTAGTTAAGCTGCTATGGTATTGGTGCATTTATATATGTTTCTGATTATTGGTCCATGTTAGGATCTTATTAGCATGTATTTTTATTATTTATCAAGTTTCGACTTGTTTTCTTGTGGTGCTAGCACCTTAAACCTCATTTTCACTATTTGACTTCTCATTCTTCTCCGCGTGGACCATGTTCTATCACATTTCCTCCATGTTCTTTTGTTTTCATTTTCTACAAATTGCTCTCCCCCTCCTTTTGGCCAATTATGTATTATTATGCCATTTTTGTGGGTTGATGACCATGTTCACCCCATCCATAAAATTGCTTGTTGTGTTTCATATTTTCCTTTTAGCAAAATTTGACTTTTTCTATTTTATGCCCCTTTTGATCAAATTTCTTGCCCATTATGTATCAACACATAAATAAGGTCTAAATTCACAATCTATAAATACAAAGTGCAAGATAATACATTTGGAGATGAAATGACACATAACAAGGTACACATAATACATATTGAAGTGGTAAGGAAATGAATTACTCAAAACACATATTGAAGTTGTAAGGAAATGACTTGTTATTTAGAAGCATATTTGTTCCAAAAATTGATTTAAAGCATTCATATTAAGCTAATTATTCTATGCATTAAAAAGATAAGTATTAATGTAATTGCATTGCATATGATTGTTTATTGAATGAATTGCATTTATTTACCTCTTTCCATAGTGTTATTCACTTGAGCCTAACTTCATAAAAATCAAGGAATCTCAACTTTTCAAGGACAATTTTAGTGGCTAATATTCATAATTTGGCTAAAAGTAGGAATTCTGGAATATGAATTTGGTTATTTTTATGACCATGGCAGTGACCATGTTTCACCCAAAAATTTCACAAACAATAATTTTTCCCATGTGAATAGCCAATGGATCTCCAATCCCAACATTAATTGAATCGTCCCGTGATAGATGGGTGGGGTTTTAAAACATTATTGGATCGCCAAGAAATCTATGGAACCTTCCTATTCATTTGGTCTCATTCACCGACATGTTTAGGATTTTTTTGAAATTTGATTAAATTCACCGCCGCCCACACACACACACAGATATAGATTGGAAGTCGTTAAACCTTTAGAAGACCCACCAAATTTAAAAGACTCTGCTAACTACCTAGGAAGCCGCTAAAACTTTTGATAAGCCTCGGCGCATGAGGAGTGGCCAAGTGTCACCCATTCCGGGAGAACTTGAGCGTAAAGGTATGCAAAAGGAGACACAATGCTTGAAATTGGAAATCGTGGCAAACATGTGGCTGGATTCCAAGCATCCTCAAGGAAAATGCAATCTGTGGACTCTAAGCCTACAAAATGAACCAATTTAATAAAGTTTTAGGTTTGCGGTTAGGCAAGGCAAAGTGATAGTCAGGGAACATGTGGCAGACCTCCATTTGGACTTAAAATGCATTTTGTGCAAGAAATATCCTTCATGCCAATGAATTATCCTTCATTCGCCACTCCATCTACAATTTCCTTCAAAAATATTATATTTCACCAATTCCACAAACATTGATTTTAGATAATTCGCCAACCAGTGAATCTAGTTCTAACCATATTTGCCATGATTTCTATAAGTTTTTTTTCAGGAGGGTTCTTTAAAATTTTCCCTACAACTTTTTTCTAGTTTTTTATTAGCTAAAAACTTTTTTTTCTTACACATGCTACAATCCTAGAGATTAAATTAGGGTTTCAAAAAGGAGAATGAATTTGTAGTAATTTGTGAGTGATCCAAACTTGATGATACATGTTTTCCAACATTAAGGAAATAAGGGCACATTTGTAAAATACAATTCATATTTTCCGTAGCAAGCCATTTTTAGTAGGTAATGTTGGCTCCCAAATATGTTCTAAGGTCAATAGGGGTAAATGTAATAGGATTTTTGTTGTAGTGAGGTGCTTCTTCACCTAGGATGGAAGATTTGAGATCAAAAAATGGGAGAGTGTTCAACCTCCTACTCTTCGGACGTTGGGAGACCTAGGGGAGAGGCATTAGAGCATCCTAAATAATGTCAAATAACATAGATTATATAAGTATAGTCCAACGAAACTAACTAGGTATTTTAACCACTATGAATTGTCACCGAGTTCTTATCACTAGTAAGATATTCATAAAGCTACCTAAGAATGGGAAAAGGTTACACTCAAAAGAATGATAATAACAAAGATATCCATAATCTATTAGGTATCTTCTCTTAGAACCAATAAGATGTTTCAAATGAAATTTTATAAACATGAATTTATAGTTATAATGGTTGAAATCTTGAAGGCTTTACACAAATGAAATGATATTTCAGTATGAACATGGAGTGAAATGAAATTTTTAACATAATGAAAGTGATCAGATGAACTATGATCAGTGACTGAATCCATTGGGAAAGGAGTTACCAAAATTCAAATCAAGTGAGCTAATGATAACCAAAGAGAACTATTGGAGCTCAAACTTGCACCCATCCCAGATCGAGTTAAACTAGGTAGTTGAGGAAACAAGGGACCATCTCTAAGTTCAGGACCTTGTGTGCTTGAGACAGAACCTTTAGAGAAGGCCAGTTCCTCTACTTACTTCTACCTGCTACGGTTACTCCCGATGCTAAAATGAAAATCCTAAGCTAAATATGCGAAGGGGCCAAGGATAAAAAGAGATATGAAAGAGAAAGCAATTCTAAGGAGGTGATAACACCAAAAGGAAAGGGGTGAACACAATATGTTTTGAGTGAAAATGAAGGAGAATGCGTAGACAAAGTCTAGGAACATGTAGCATAGACTGTAATGCGGTTGCACAATTGTTTTCACGAGGCACAATAAAAAAATGCAAAGGACATGAGAAATAACAAGCACATAACATTAAAAAAAAAGGAAGAATAAAAAAATTTAAGGTAGAGGATATCCAAAAACAATGCTTCTATTACTTCCATAAATTCACAATCTATTACAATGGCATATGAGGTTGATATCCATATGCAAAGACAAAATCCAAAGGCCTACAACTCAAAATGCAAAAGAACTAGAACCCTTAGTAATACTAGAGGATCCAATGTGTCCAACCCTTTACAATGAGCAATGCTCTTACATTTATAGAATAATGAAGGAGAGAAGAGGAGGAGAAAGGAGGGAAAATCAGATTTGAATCTTCAACCACCAACAACCATCAATGAATACCTACAAATCTTCCTGAAAATATATCGAGATACACTTCCTATATACTGTTTGGCATGTAAGAAAATGAAGGATGTGAGGTTTTAATGATATCGGTGGTTGGGTCGATCAGATTTTGTATTGTAGTCACAAAATCATGCACTTTAGACATTTTATTTATCCCGGTCTCATGCTACTATTTAAAAGGTTCCTTAGGAAAGAAAGTACTAATTAACCCTCATCTTTTTGGCCATCTTGTTTATTTTATTTTATATTTTATGACCTATTACACCCATATTCCCAGCCATTTCCAGATATCTCGCGTTATTTTAGCCTCAGTTGGGGCAGCCATGGGCGCCCTAGTCCTACAGGGCCACCCGATCCTTCTACCACTTTTCCACCACTTTTTGGGCCTCTTTTAGCCATTTTTCATCTTTATCTTTCTTGTGGTCAACCTTTTTGGGGTTAATTACAAAATTAGAGCAAGAGAACCCTATAAATATAAATTTATGAGACCATAGTGAAGGACGTAGCACCATACACTACTATCACTCCATCTAGAGTTGTATCCATCTATTGCATTGACATCCACATAGCTCCATCATCAAGGCACAAGCTAGGAAATCTACATCACACTTCATAGGGGGAGGGATTTTATTCTATTTCATGCACACATTCTATTACATTGTCTACATTTAGCTATTGCTTGTTATTTCACAAAGTGCTGGTGACACAAGAGACCTAGGGCACAACACACACTCACCATAACTACATCCGGTCGAAATGTAGTGCAACACTTAGTTAGTAAGCCCACTATTGTGGTAGCTGAGGTCAGTCTGACCCATTCATTCTACATCTTTCTTTTTTAGGGTTTTGATACTTCCTTTTGGTCTTTTGTAGGTTATTCTTCCTCTTGGAATATTTGGAGAATTTGACATAGTAAAAAAATTAATGCGATAGGAAATTAGAGTTTCAGATCACCTTCTAACCCATGAGCACCGTTTCAGACATTTTTCTCTGGACAAGGTGCCCAAATTCCTTACTAGAGCGCTCGTGGGTGCCCCAGTCCTCTTCCAAGTTCCCCAATCTAGGAACGACATCCAAATCTATCCTTTTCAACACTCCTGTATAGTCGTTCCTACTTTTTGATTTTCCGTAGCATGTGCCCCAATCCATCCACGACATCCAAATTAGTTTAGTTAATTTTAGTTAATCATTTTGGTGAACCCGGTCATTTCAACACTACCTTTTGACAATGTCATCTCCCTCTCGCATTATGGATCAATCCTCTTATCCCACCTTTGCACCAACTATAGTCACAGGTATAGTTACTACTGCTGCTAATTTCATGCGGGTGTGTACTCAACATCCTCCTTGCTTTATCACACCTAGGGTTGACCCATCCATTAATGTCATTACTACTCATCCTAATCAACCTATGGATCCACCCGTGTCTATTCCCCCACCCATTACTTCAGTACCTCCTCCTACTACTTCTAAGGGTTATGATATCATTGAAAGCAACTTAAGAATACACTTGCTAAGATCTCATTTTATGACCTATTACGTAATGTGCCGATTGTTGCAACACACTACAATATGCCCTTCATGCCATCCATATTGAAACCGATAATTTTGCAAAATCTTTTGCACACCTCGTACAATCCCTTCGTAATCTACCACGTGCCATATTTTTCACCAATGAGGACATCTCACTTTTTACCAAAATAACCCATGTGCTCTTGCTCATTACTATCATTATTAACACAACTTGTATTAAGCGAGTCCTTATTGATAATGGATCAGTTATTAATTTATGTGCACATTCCCTTTTAAAGAAACTAGGCATTAGCGACAATTTCATTTCTAAAAATTCTACCCTCATTCGCGGTTATGACTCTACCACTCATACCTGCTTAGGAACTATCTCTTTACATATCCGGGTTAGACCTAAAATTATTCTTACCGAGTTCTATGTTATTGATGAATCCTTCCAGTTTAATCACTTATTAGTTAGACCTTGGATTCATGAAATGCATGCAGTGCCATCTATTATACACCAATGTGTTAAGTTCTTACATGATGGCTATGAACACACTATTACCTGGCGACCCATAACCTTTTAAATAATGTCGCATAGACCCTTCTATCTCTATGTCCATTCCACCTTCATAGTGCATCCGTATATAGTAGCCTTGGTACATATGACATTGGTCAATCTAGCGCATCATCATCTTCCTCTCCCACTCTTAGTACTCCGGCTATTTCAACTCACACAATGATATTATTTCACCTATAATATCGTCTCCTATTTTTGTCCCTTCTTCACCCATCACGACACCTTCTTCTATCCCATATATAGTATCAATTCCTTCTAGTGTCCATCCTCCACCGGTTGTGGCACCCATACCACTCCACCTACGATTCCCCTACCAACATTCTTGATAGTGCCATACCACATGATGTTTCTTTGATGACTCTAAGGATCTTGATGATGAAGTTGATGTTATTAAACTTATAGATGAAGCATTAAGATAAATTGACTTTATCCTTCTAGGTGTAGACAATTATTATTTTTACAAAAATTTGTGATAGATGACCACCGGTGAATATAGTCTTTAAACCCATCCATCTACTAATGCTATGTATTATATAAAAGATATATTCACAGTGTCAACGTTATCTCCTCTTCTCCTCCATGAATTGTTTCTCCACTGCCTCCTTTTACATGCACATTGTTCATCAATAGAGACCTTTGGAAACATATCCCTATTGACTCTATATGCTTAGAAACTATTTGTACACATGATAGTTTGGCTAGGTTTGGCATAACACTCAATGACATTTTACCACCTCTTCATTCACCACATCTCTATCATGGCTATTTTCACACTACGACATCTTATGGATTGTGTGTTTTTCATTTGATGGTTTTTATTACACACTCCCCTCGTGACTCTCCCCTCACACTTGGACAATCTTGGCTTGATTATATTAGCGGTACAATAAACGCTCATCACTCCTTGCTCACATTTCCCATGCCTTTCAGCAATATCTCTATTCTTAGTGATTCTTCTCCTACTTATGTTCCAAATATCTCTCATTAGCACGCTCATGGTTTCCCACCAATCACCTTTACTAATGAATAATATGTAATGAATGTCTACACACTCCTCCGCAACGGGTCCCTCTACAACCATCCCCACTCTAGAGTTTATCGGGTTTGTGATGCTTCCTCGTGAGTTTAGACCATGATAATGATGATCTTCTTGATAACGGTTCATAGACATCTTTTCTATCACATACTTGGGGGCATGACACTCCACCTTCCCCCTCCTATCTATTCTTAGCATAGTCATGCTCATCATCTATTACATTCTCTTACATTCATATCCTCACCTTTGGCATACTCATCATATATTCTAGTGTCATTACCCAATGACACACTCTTGTGCTTCGGTTCACACTTGACTGTTGAGGGATTATTACTACACTGAACCCAACACACTGTAGGCATTACACATTACACTTCATCACACATTACGCATTATACATTCTACAACATTTGGTCATTTGTGTCTCTTCACCTCATACATCATGATAGTTGCATACATCTACATACCATACATACTACGCCACATATTTTCACACATATTCTACTAGTCTTCATCATATCGAAGTTTGGCATTACATTCCTATTTTATCTACATACATTACATGTCACTTTCTAAACTTTACACATCCTAAACATATTGCATTTTCATTTTACACATAGCATATTTACACATTCTACACATTACATCCTTACATATACCACTCATCATATGGTTGGCTTTTATCCTTACATATACTACATTGTCTTCTATGCATTGCACTCACTACCCGATGACACACTTTAGTTCTTCATCCATACTTGACTACCAAGGGTTTACAAATCAAATGGACCCTACACTCACCACACATTTACTATTCCACCTTTCATCATGTGACATTACTAGCTTAGTGACATATGCTTTAGGATAAATCGTCACCTATTCTATCATCTTGTAGTGGTATACACCTTAGGTTACATCACCACTCCCTATTATTCATCTTGTAGTGACATACGCTTTAGGCTAGGCTAACCATATGCATTCATGAAATTCCACAAACTAATGGAATGTTGTGTTTAGAGTGTAGAATACATGTATATTTTTTTAAAAAATTTTTTTTGGCTAAAATTTTGGTGTTTATCTTAATTTTATTCATACGTTGTTTCTTATGTTATAAAAGAGGAACGATTGTCCCCCGGTGGTGTTTTTAAATGAAAAGTTGTTTTTCACCATGAAATTTTAGATATATGTTCAAGATTTGACTTTTGAGGTCCTGTCAAATTTTTGTATTTTTTTGACTTATATATATTTTTAATTAATTATTTAGTAAAAATATTTTTAAATAAATAGCGTACATATGTCTATGCCAATAAATTTTAAGATTTATATCAAAATTGAGTTTTTTTTTCACAGGTACGAAGAAGACTTCAACAAATAGTAAGTTTTTTTTTCAATTTTTTTGATATATTTTACTATTTTTCAAATTTGGTTGATTGTGTACTATTGATTGTCCTAAAATACCATATGTTAGTAAAAAAAAAAATAAATAATAAAAAATATTTTTAAAAATGAAAATTATATTTTTAGAAAGCTAATAAAAATCTGAATTTTGTGTTAAAATTTTGTAATTTTACTAGTTCATTTACCCTAATTACGTGGCACCTAAGTGGCAGATTTTGGCTTACAATTATCCTCCAAAAGGATTTGGCGCCAAAATGTGCCACTTAGGTGCCACATAAGTGCCACACAGGGGGGTTCACGTGAACGGGGGTTCGCGTGAATGGTTGTTCACAAACCCTATTTGCGTGAACCCCCCGCACCACCAAAGCACCCCAGTAGACGCTTCCCTTCTAAATTTAATGTTTTGCAATTTTTGTTTTTATAACTATGGTGTTAAAATAATATTGTTCATTTTTAATGTTTTAAATTTAGTTTTTTTTTTTTTTTTTAGAGTTTTAAACTAAGTTTGGTTTTTTTAATTGTTTTTAACCAAAAATATATAATATGTTATTATATTTTTGAAAAAATATTTTTATTATTTATATATAATAGAATTGACTTTAAAGCATATAGTTATTTTATTTAAAAATATATTATAAAACTAAATAATTGTATATTAAATTTAAATTCTATTAAAATTAGAAAAGTTGTTTTAAAGTTATAAAAAACTAAAATTAAAAATAACCTAATTTCTATTGAGATTTGTATATAATAAGAGTTGCATGCACGTATAGTTTTCTATCGAGTTTACTCTTAGAAATTCAGATCTATCTCAATTTATGTGTGTAGGTGAAAATTATTGAAGTGGATGAATCATGGGAAATGCAAAGAATGAGAAATGAAAATATACCGAGGAAGAGAATGTAGAGAAGAATGCTAGAAGATCAGTTCGTAGGAAGGAAGGCAAAACAGAGAGAGAGAGAAGCACAACAAGTGAAAGACAAGGCTGCAAAAATTGGTACATACATAGAAACCCTTGATAGATCGTAATTTTATTTTTCATTCTAAGGTAAATATGATAATATGTTTTTTAGATTGGGTAAAGGAAAGGGTTTTGATAGGATCCCATAACCTAAAACAATAGAAACAATATGTGAAAATAAAAGGCTCTAACAAAAACAACGTAAGAACCAACCAAGTACCGAAAAAGGATCCACACAAAGAAAAATCATTCAACGAAACAATAATTGTTGAAATATCAACAAAACATGGTAAAAAAATATAAAAAATATTGCAACCACTCAATAGTATAATTTGGATCTTGATCTAGCCATCTACTTTGTTTTTTATTGCTTGTTACTCTCTAGGAGACATGGTTGTTTTATCTCTTAGTTAAATATAGGGTTTCTATTTAACATCAACTTCCATTCTTCAACATCCTCTCTCACCTCTTAGAAAGGCTCTATTTTAGTACCCACCAACACCTTTCTAACTTAATCCTCATATAATTGGGTCATTCCCAAAAACAAGAACCTTTGTATTCCTCCCATCTATATCTCTATAGTTAACCCCTTGACATTTTGTTTCTTTATTCTACATTTTACCTTCTCGTACATCTTTCAAAATTTGGCATTTTTCACCCATCGTGCTTATGTGTTCCATTCAAAATAATTTTCTATCTCTGGATATAGGCCTTAACCCAATTCCTCTTTATCAAGGGTAGCCTCTAAATTCTAGCTCACCATCATAAGATTAGCTCCCAAATGGGTCATATTCCTTATTTACTTATTGTTTATCTAGCTATAATATATGTTTTTCCATTATTTAGGTATGCTTCTATCATTTTCTCCTTTCTAACCTCACCTTTTCTCACTCATCATTTCTCTCTTTCAGCTGTGAAAAGGTTGTCTTCATCTAGATACAAACATGATCCTCTCAACATACCTTTATTTCTTAGCACTCTTGCTTTATCCACATACTCTTCATGTGGAGATAAAACACCTTCCAAAACACTTTTAGTAAAGAACCACATTATTTTTTTCCTTGATTCCCTCTTCCAAACATCCCATTATATCATAGATCATTTTGTGAGAATGATTAAGTATGATGCATAGCACAAGAGATCCTAGTCGAATGAAATATTAGGCTTGTACCATGCCATCTTTCATAAATTAGATAGCTCTAACATATATATATATATATATATATATATATATATATATATATATATATATATATATATGATTTATGAAAAAAAATTGAAAGATCAAATGATGACTTGAGCCAATATCTACTGTAAGGAAATTTTGATCTCCTAAATAAAATATTAGTTGGAAATTTCGATCTCCCAAATCAAATATTAGTAAGGATTGATATTAGCATGTTAATAACATCCTATGCATCTTACAACCTTTGAAAAAATAATATTTATATGAAAAATTTGGTAATTGTTCATTTGGAGTAACAAAGATTCATTACACATGCTACATCAACATTAAAATTATAGCTATACAGATGCATATTAAAAATATAATAGTGATTTAATATTTGATTACTCCATACTACCTTAAATAGTTTCTTAGTTGTCTTAGACAATGTATGTAAATTTAGATAATGTATGTAAATTATATATATATATATATTATATATATATATATATATATATATATATATATATATATGTCTATCCTATCCCGTCAACTACATAATGCACATCAAATCCAAGGTTGATTGAACCAATGCATGGTAAAATTATTTTGAGTTAGTAAGACTATTCCTCTACATACTATTTTCTGTCACAATGCATGAAATTTCCTAAACCTTTTGAGATTCACACTAAGGCATCCAAATATGCATTTGGTATCCAGTAGTCATCCAACAAGGAAATTAAGTTGATTACTAAGTTTAGATACGTTCGATGACATGGTGAAAATTTATTCCACATAATAAATGTGAACTATGTGGTATTTTGTAAGAAAATAAAATAAAAAGGAAAGTGGGAAAAGGGAAAGTAGGTTTTAGACCAAAGTAATCAATAATAGATCATTATGTCACACTCACACGTGCTTAGTTGAAAAAGTCCTGAATACAAATGCAAAAGTATTGTTTAGTAGATTTCAAGAAGGACCTCATGAAGCTATCTAAATACAATTAGCTTGGTCAACTTAATATTATTGTTTACTAGATAGTAAGTTAATTTTTTAGATATTAAATTGTTTACTAGCTTGGTCATTAATGGTGTAATCACATTTGTATGTTAATTTTTTTACAAATTTTGGTGTAATCACATGTGTATGTTTATGGACACAGATCATGATGCAACATTATGCTGAAGTGATAAAAAAGTTATGGAATTACTTCCCAAGAAAAATGTGAAACACTTGGTGAAGATGGATTTACAAAAATTAAAAGAATTTTCCCAACAAGAACCACTATCATGAAAGAAAACAACAAAAAGTGTAGAGATAATATATGGTGAATTTGTTAATTTGACTATAGTTTCTAGAGCACATTTGTTGGTTACATTCTTGAATCATGTTGATATGAAGGAAACATTAGAATTGTTGGGTGTTGATTTTGGATGGGAAAAGTCAAAACGTATAGAAGAAGAATTTGTTGGGAATGTTTCTAAAGGAATAAGTTCTTTGGGTACAAAAACTAGGTCTTCTTGATAAGAGTATTTCTCAGTAGAGCAATATTAACTTCAGTTGTAAGTGAAGATACGACAAAAGAATCGTCATGTTACCACCGTTTCCAAGGCATTGGGTTTATCTAGAAAGATGGTCAAGTAGGTATGCAAAGAGGAGGAAGACATTGGATGACTCTACTATGGAAGGAAATTGGGCACTAATGTGTAGAAATCCATGTTATGATAAAATAGAGGATAATATTGTGAAGATAGTTTCTGATTTTTGGACTGAGAGGACTCATCCTTCTCCAAATGTGAGGGATGTTTTAAAACATAGGATAACTCACAATAACTATGATGAACATATAAAACATTGGCTTGAAATAACTCAACATGAGATGTACATAAAGTTTATGAAGAAAATCTAGATGTTAAGATTGGACAAATGAATGTTTGAAAATTTGAAGCCTTGGTATGTGCGAGCTGATAAAGTCCTTGACACATGTTGTTTTGCTATCACGTTGAGTTTGATTATCACTATCAGGTAAAAAAAAATTATATCATGTATATATATTTTGAGGTGTGCTTTCATTTATATCTATATATTTGAAATTTGATTAAATTTCATTTTTTTGAGATGTGATTTAAAATTAATGTATTTCAAAATCTATGTTTTTTAGGTGTATAGAAAGTTACGGGAAGCATCAAATGGTCCTAAAAATGCCCCACCTACACGTGTCAGTGAATTCATAACTTCTATTCTTTGCACAATATCCGATGATCATGTCGACGATCGTATGACTTGCATCAAAGGTGTATGTGACAAGTGTGGGGACTTGAAATTATTTGCCAAAAACAAATGAAGATTTGGACATAGTTCAAATGGTGGCTTGCAAGAGGTGATTATATATATATATATATATATATATATATGTTTTTAAATTTGGATGTACATATTTTATTTTGATTTTTATGTTTACTGCAAATGAATATGACAATTTTCCATTATGTATTGATTTTGTAGGTTCAAATACATAAAATATTCAACACGGCTTGGAAAAGATGCAACTAGGTTGGATTTGGTAGAAGAGGAAATCCCCATTGCTACATTCATGCAAATTTTCCAAAGTTTAATTAGTTTGTACATCAAACATTCTCACTATGCAAAGTGGTAGGCTACACAATTCAAGACTAATAGAGACACATTCCCTATTGGTTCCATATTGTTGTGGTTGATTTTGTTGAGAATTACTCATTTTCTCATCAAAAAAGAAATTAGACACAATATTATCATATTGACCAAGTTACTATCATGGTTCAAGTATTTTATAGGCATGCACAATTGGATTTGGATGGGGTTGAAAGTACATATGTGAAGTGAATGATCAAGAAGGAGTATCACTTCTATATAAGTGATGACAAGGAACATGACACCCACTTTGTGTAACATTGTTTTGGTTTGTTCTTTCAATATCTTCATCAATGAGGAGTACAAATAGATCAACATTTTGTTTGGTCAGATGGTTGTGCATCACAATTCAAATCCTCTCGCCCTTTCTTTGCACTCAGTCGTTATCATCATCATCACAAAATACCTCATTTATGGATTTTTTTTTAGAGTGGTCATGGGAAGGGAGAACATGATGGTGTGGGTGCATGCATCAAACATGCTCTAAAGAAACAAATATTTGATTATGAGGGAGATCGATTGATTGATGCCCACACCATTGTTGAATGGTGTAAGAAACATTTTGTAGTTCAGGTTTCAACCTCACAGGCTTCAACATCACACGCTTCAACCCCACAGGATTCAACCCCACATAGAGTGTTTTGGGAGATAATAAGTACATGCACATTTAAAACATAGATGTAGATCTTGATGTGATTTATTAAGTTCTACAAGTTACAAACTTTAAAAAAATTATTTTGAATTTTGATGTTTGTTTTAAACTTTATTGATCTTTTGAGCATGATTAATTGAAGGTATTGATCGAAGGAAAAGTATGGATGTGAAAGGATTCCTAATTCTAGGTCTTTTCACTCTTTGATGACTATGGATAGTAATAACTGGACAATATGTACAAGAGATTATTCTTGTTTTTGTTATGAATGCATGAACAAATCATATTCAGAGTGCAATAGTCAAAAACATGGGTATGTAGGTGAGTGGAAGCAAGTTCCTTTAGTTGTGGATGACACATATGGATCAGATCATGATGATAGTTTTGAAGATGTGCCATTAATTTCAACTGATTATGACCACATATCTGGACTGGTTAAACAAGGTATGTTTTATTTAAAAGGATTGTATAATTTGATAATTAAATATATATGTATAATTTATAGTATACATGGATCATTGAATATTTCTTTGCATTTTTTGTAGGTGATGTATTTGCAGTCATTGCTGAAGAAGACAATATTGAGAAAGTGGAGTACTACTTGTTGCGTTGCACAAAAGAGAGAACAAAGCTAACATGTGAAATAACAAGTGAGGAGACAACATTTTATATTGGCTCGGTTGTAGTGTAGGGAACATACTTACAACAAGTGAAATCCCTCCAAAGTGGGATTCACTTTGTTGATTATAAACCAGAAAAAAGGTGTATCATTACACCCATCACATAATTGCTACAGGGTTACAATTGCATCAGGTGAAGACTAAAAGTGGTCAATGCAAAAATGGAGACTAGATGTAGAAGACCATGAAAATTTTTTACAGGTCATTGAACAATGAGAAGAGCCACTTGGTATTATATAGAAGGACCTAGAATATTATATATTGATGTCTTCCAGAATAAAATATTTTATCTATTTTATTTTCATTTGGCATACATATTTGACAACTTTCTTGCTATGATATTAAGGATGGGTTCATTAATGATGTAATTTTGTTCCCTAGTATCTCCAATAATATTCTTTCCATATATATCAATGTTTATATCATGAAGGATTTTGGATACTTATAATATATACATACACACACACACACACACACACACACACACACACAATATATATATAACAAATGAGTTTTAAAAACTTAGTGTTAGGTCTACCTAACATGTCTTGTATTGATGGTGTTTTTAGATATTGTGTACATGTAAAATGACATTAATCGCCATTTTTCAAAAATTGAGTTGATGATTTCTTCGCTCGTGGATGGATGTAAAGAAATGGATATTAATTTATATATTATTTTTCCTCATTTTAGTTTCTCTTTTCCGGCATCTTTTATAACAATTTGAAACAAGTTCTTAGTGTCAATAAATCTAACTTGAATCATTTAAAATTTCATGTGAGCAAAATGATAGACAATTAAATTTTGATATAGACAATTAAGAACTACATGACTCAAGGTATTGAAAGATATTATGACTCAAGGTTACCATTTGAGTGTCCTAAAAAAAATGTACCGATGGTGGTAGAAATGCGAGTGAACATATTACAAATGCACATGAAGAAAGGTTTGCATCAATGCATCACACCATGAACCTGAAACTAGTGAAGCACTCATGATGAAGATAATATTGCATAGAAGTGAATATAACATTATTTCTTAGGAATTGGTAGATAAATTGAAATTGAAGAGGATAACACATTACATTCCACAATTGGGGTATAATCTACACATTAGTTCTTAGATTGAGTAACATATTACTCTTTATGAGGTAGGTTGCCATGAGTTTTATCTCCAAAGACTTTGGTTTATAGAGAGGCATTTTACGTTAGGTGTTTTAATAGGCTATTAAGAACAATGAACTTAAGCTTTCATCATATATGATTCAAATCATAATTTTCAACATTAGATGTGCAAGTATGACATACTTATTTTGATCAAGATGAAATTTCATGATATTCACTAATGTTATCCCTTGCATTAACAATCAACCATCACTTAAACATGTTCACTACCCAATATATATTGAATACATTCTTAAATTAATCTTTATAACTTCCTTTCTTCCCATCTCCAAATAAAGTCAAATTTACAATTACATTAAAATAGTACAAATCATGGAAATGTATTGCATTACATTTACTTCCTTTTCCATCATTTTCACACACTGCAACAACATGAGTTTATATTTCCCGAGTTTTAGAGAGAGGATAGATAAAGAGAGGGAATCTATTATTTTCACAAGATTTTAAGTTACTATAGAGTTTTAGAGAGATAGTTTAATACTAACAACACTTTCCTAGAACAATGAATATTGAATTTGGCAATATTTACCTAGAGTCAAATTTTGAGTTATAAGACTTAGTAGTGATATGAATAAAAACAAAGTTAAGGTGGATAGGAAATGGCCTTTGAAAAGATTTGACAAGTGCATAAGTAAAGAAGCATTCACTAAGCCATGGAATGTTTAATGTAACATAAAGTATTACTAAATTACCTAAGCATCAAATGATTCAATATAGAATTTTAAAGAAGTTTACAATGTTATATCACAAAAATGAAGGGTATTTAATATCTTATCTATCATTATACCTATTATGATATCATCAAGAGACAAAAATGAAAGATAAGGGGGTGTCTTATATTCACATCCATAATTGTAAATATACACTGGAACTCATAAAAATATAATAATAATACACATGTCTAAGACATATATCAAAATATAATAATCATGTCTAGAATGAGTATGAGTATATATACATGTCTAAAATATCTAAAATCATGTCTAATGAGTATATACATGTCTAAAATATCTAAAATCATGTAAAATGTCTAAAATCTATAAAATATCACTGAAGTCTCCTCCGTGCACTAGGGCGAGTGCCAGACCCCTCACTAGGCTCTGCTGCACCTGCATGTTAAAAAAAGGAATATACACGTCAAAAATATATAACATGTACCATATATTAAAATTTATAAGAAAAATTCTACAACAATTTATTGATTAATTAAATACATCATATAATATATGTACAATTGATTACCTCAAGTATCTATCCCTGGGCGGATGTTGGGAGTATCTACACTATGTGTAGATCTTTGTCTCGTAGATCCCTGTGAAAAAAAATAAATAAAATGTAAGAAGTTGATAAATAAGTTTTTTTGAATAAAGTTCATTAATTTCTAACATTTCAATTTAGATTAAATATTAATTCTATTAAAACACATGTATATATACCTCTGTGGAACATGTCTCCAAATCTATGGGATTGCCACCCATGACCTCAACACAACAAAAATATGTCACCAAGTGAGCCAAGCTGACTCAGGCCCGGAACATCAAGATCCATGTTGTGCTCAGTCAAGAGTTGTGTGTATGTCACATGGGTAAATGGTGTGGGTTGTGAAGCTCCACACACTAGAGCAAAATCCTAAACACACAAGTACATGTTTAATTTTAATATTAATAAATTGTAAAGTAATGATGAAATAAAATAAATTTTAATTATATTAAGGTTTAATTTTCACACACACGAAAACAAAATGTGTTGAACATCAGGTGTGATGATCCAACAATAAGAGGTCTAATTAGTAGCAGTGGCAGTAGTACCCTGACTAGAAGATACACTGCCACTCTGCTCTATAAAATCTAAAACCCCCGATAGTGGAATGTTGCAATGCCATGAAATCACCTCATATATGCACACAACAAGTCAACAAGCCATGATGCGTCCTAGCCGACATGTGTCGAGTGGGATCTGTAACCACCTCAAAGTCATCTAGGGAAATCAAAGATGCATGAGTGTATACCTCGTTGTGTGCATCACTGCTACTACTAGCACCTCCACTACTAGTATCGCATCTCTAAAGGTACTGACCCACATGGTCAAAAGAGATCAATTGGGTCTCATGAGAAATGCCAACAAGACCCTCGATAACAACCTCATGTGTAGTCATAATGATAGTGTGTTGTGACATCCGAAATCCTCGATAAGAATGGTTGTGGCCTTGGTACAGTTGTCGCATGTCAACAACTGTAGGAGCTCCCTCCTTTCTATATGCCTCCCTGTGGCTAATACGGCCACACCCTGCCCCAAATAACTAGGGATGTCTAAATAGTTCACCTTTAGGTTTAGGTGAACCTCAACATGTAGCATCATTATGAAGTATAATGGTAATTGGTCATTATTTAGAAATTGGCCTTGAGAGGCCAAAAATCTAGGATAAATCAAAGGGGCACATAGGGGACATGAACATTTGTTTACATAATATGCCCTTACTTTCCGTTTTTTCTACATAAAAACTCCAACAAGACCTCTTAACGAATTCCTTATTGGAAAGTTGTAATGTAATCTCATTATATCCTACATCTCCTGAGACACTTGATTTTAATGAATCCATAATTTTTTTATTGACTCAGAATCAAATGGGTTGTATGTTTTCAAACTTGTCTCTATTCTACGAAGATCAACCAATATTTTTTCACAATGGGCTTTATACTGCCCAATTGTAGTTGGATTCTGGAGAATAGATTGTAATTTTACAATCTCTAAATCGGTCCTCTCAAACAAATTAGGAGTGGAAGAAGCCATGACTGTAAAAAAATGAAAGTAAAATTCAATTAATAGTACTTTTAATGAAAAAATTCTCCTAAGATATTCTCCTATTTTAATGAAAATAGAAATATGATTTTCAAGCTTCAATGCAAATAATTTAGAAAATAAGAAATTACATATATCTTATTGTCATTTGTAATAAAAACTCACTAACATAGAATTACTATTCAAAAATGGAATAATGTAAAATCTAAGTTATTCCATTATAAATAGATCACATAGTAAATCAACCTCAAATGGCATAGTTCAAGACAAAGTACATGAAAGAGATACATCACAAAAAATACATTTTATATAAGTCACTACATTTCTTTCAATGGAAAATGAACATTGTTCAACTATAATAATAGGTAGGACTATGCTAGGTTAGGTTCCTAAAACTAGTAATTTCAACTTATTACATTAGCCTCATAATATAACATGCAATTTTTATAAGTCAGTCATGCATGAGTGTAAGGATCGCATAGATTTAATGGAACTAAAGGAGGAATTATCTAGAATGTAACATGTAGTTTTTATAAGTCAACCATGCATGAATTTAAGGATTTAAAATCTTTAATGAAGGAGGAAGTAACTAGAAATATTTTCATAGTACAAGCATAATTGACCCTAAATCCACAAACCTCTACGTCGGAATTATAAATGGCTCATGTAATAATTTATGCTCCTTCATCTCCTCAATACAATGTACAATGGACTCCACCATATCCATATAAAATTCTAAGATGGGATCCACCTTATTTACAAAAAATTATAGGTTGGGCACCTCCTTCTTCATAGAATCAACCACATTGTAACACTACTCAACCTTAAGGACCATACAAGGGATACCATAATTATAATTAGGGCTAGAACACTCCATAGATGTCAAGTGTAATGTGTAACATGGGGATACCAAGGTGGTTACTAGTAAATAATAATAGAGCCTCAACCCCAAATGTGGTGGTTTTATACCTTTATTGAGAGACAAATCACATTTTACAAAATTTCCCATCTAATCAAATGCAAGAAACATATTGCACATATCGTAGAGTTCCTACACAACATCACACATAAGACTATCCCACATTGGAGAGAATGTGTAAGGATAAGTAATTACGTAATGTCACAATGGTCAATATGGTACCTAGTGAAAATATAAGTTTGTAATCCATCACCATATCAAAAAGTCCAAGGAATAAGCATTAGGAACCATGTAGATGTCTAGGGATCCTCAAATATAACACGCACATGAGGAAAAATATTTGGACCTAAAAAGATAAAAGGAATTGTTGGAAGAGGAAAAAATATTGATTAATTCTATACAAAATAGGGAAGTGGAAGCATAGGTACATAGGGAAAATAGTGAAAAACTAAAACAAGAAGGATTAGTGTCTCCACTCATTGATCTTCTCAAAATAGTTAATGTATCGTGTAGTAAAAATATTTCTCAAAACACATCTAACTTGAACCAACTCTCTTGGAAAGTGTAATAAATGTAGTTGTGCACTCTACCAAGCCAATTGATACGTGAAAAAAAAATACCATGGGATGTGGATATATTTTAGGAGGATATGAGATCTAGGATCCAGTGTTTGATTTTGGGAGTACTGTAAATATGATGCCTAGATCCACATGGGAAAATATGGGTGCACCAGTTTTGGTATATAACCTAATGATGTTAATTATATCTAACTATGGGACAATCAATCCAATTGACTGACTAGAGGATATTGAAATAAGAGTAGGATATCATATCCTACACGATGATTTTGAACTTATTAACATGAAAACAAATGAGACACATTACCTAGTCACAATTGGGAAGAAATGTGCATATGATAGAAATATGAAAATCAATAAAATAGCTAATTAGATGGAATAACACTTGGATGATTCTATTATTATCATTCCTATAAATAGGACTAGACAAAATCCTTATAAAGTATCCCAAAAAAACCATTTCCCCTATGTGTAGGATACTAAAATGTGGTTTAAGATGGACTAACAAGCATGAAAATAATTCCCAATTCTAGAAGAAATACTAGTAAAATTAGAGAAAAATATAATTGAGTAACCTTTGTGTAATACTTGGAAGATTCCTCATAATACACAATCAAATAAACCATTCTTAGACAAATATTTAAAATATGGAATCAGATTCCCTACCAAGCCAGAAAAAGGATAGTTTTATAAGTTTACACATACATACAAGGATTACACCCATCCCAATGAGGATATCCATATTCCATTAGAGATACCTTCATCCATTAGTGGGGATTATGATGTGGATTTGAATAATTGGATGCACATATATCATGAAATCAAACTAATGAGAATGTTACAAATGGAAGAAAGATAAAAATTACAATATTTTGGTGCACCTAATTAGGATACTTTCCTAATAAAATTCCAAGACCATGTGATACTACTAGAAATGAAAGAAGGAACACTAGATTATACACAAAAAGGAGTGGTAATAATATAGATATATAAAAACTCTTGAAAATGCATCTTCTTTTCTGTAATCAATTGTGGATGCAATTTGGCCGAGCCCGACATCCCGGGAGTTGCAGTTTGTAGTTTGTACCTACCATGGATTCGAGAATGATATGCTTTTCATGCTTTTCTCTTAAGTATGTGGACTTCAAGAGGATATTGTAAAATTTTGGAAGAAAATAGATTGCTCAAGAAGTGAAATTCTCTTCTACAATCACTCATTCATGATAAGGATACAATAATACACTCCCTGCAGAACAAACTTGCTAGCCTACAACATCACCATCATATTGTGGACAACCATATCCATGCTCCTAGTCCACTTGTAGTTGTTGCTCTTGTACCCACTGACATTGATCTGCCATTCTTTGAGCCTGAACCTGATTTTGATGCTTCTAAACTTGTGAGGCTTGTTACTGCATGCTCTTCCACATCTGTGCCTATTACAGTACCACATGTTGTGTATCCTACTTCGCCTGCTCAATTGCGTGGCTTTTATGAGAATCATACCACTGTATTCTATTCTCACATGCTCCGTTCTATGGGTATCACTAGCGGAATCATTAACAGTCATTCACAGGGTATTGTTTCCTCTATTCCACATGTTAAGTGGAATTCTTGTCATGACATTAGTTTTCGAGCAAGATACTTCATTGGGATCACACATTGACATAGCTCCTTTTTTGTTCACTCGACTCTTTTTTAGGATCATAAGCAACACATGAGTTCTGCACCATCACTCAGGATTGAGAAACCTGAGATTTCAGCTGTCAAACATGATCAACCTGACACACATTATGATGTTCTTTTACATGCACCCATTGTGCATTTTTGCACCAAGTCATATGCAAACATCTTCTTCATCCATCCGTGTTGATTTGGGGTGGATATTTGATCACTCATGGCAATGACATAGGCATTCATTGAGAGGACTCTACAAGCATGGCTCCTCCACCATTAGGCCTCTTGCTCCACTTTCTATACCTTATGCATTGTGATGCTTCTTGTTTTGAGAATTTTTTTAGCAGGTGTAGTGTATCTCTCTTGTTTGTTGAGAGATTTTGTATCTGTATTTTCGACACTTTTGGCATGTTGATAGTATCTCTTGTGGGGGAGCTATTCTGGTGGAGCCCAGTGTTAGTTTGTCAAGTGTTTGAGTAGTTGTTTTGAAAACTCATATAGATTTGTAGCATCACTCCACCCATTCAGCAGTATGGGAGGGTGTGGTGTTGATCCTGCTTCTTGGGTTTCGTGTTCTTGCCTTGTTACCTTGGCTTTTCTTGGATCGTGACACTCTGGAGTTTGTGTCCTTGCCTTGTTGCTTTGGTTATTGTTCTTAGATCGTGGCACACCTATTTGCAGTAGTTGATTGAATTATGTTTGGTGTTTTTTTGCACTTTTAACATCACTCTGTTGACAGTCTCCTTGTATGAAGCTATTTGGTGGAGCCTAGTGTCGTGTTTTTGAGTTTTGTGATCAAGCAGTGGATTTAGACCATAGTGCACACCAAACTTCTTCAACATTGTATGAGTTTTTCAATCGAGCTTCTTGGGATGCCTTGGAGCAGTCTTTACTCTCTTTATTTTGTTATATCCTGGTTTTGGGTACCTTGCGGTGTCCCTTTTTTCCCAGTTATTGTACATGAGTACCTCATCAGGCCTAGTTGTCGGGACTCATACTGTGGACATGCCACTTCTATTTTGGCCCTTAGTTTCACTTGAGGGGGGTGTTAGAGTAGGTATTTACCTTAGCTCATGTTCACCTAGGTACTTTATTTACCTTTATTGTATTTATCCTCACCCACTTATGTGTGTGGATATTTCTTTTATCTTATTTAGATATTAGGAGATATTATTTAGTTGTTAGGTATAGTTCTCTCCTTGATCTATGGTATTGACTAGTTCTTTCCTTGATCTATGGTATTGACTAGATCCTTGATGTCTAGTTCTCTCCTAAATCTATGGTCTTGACTAGTTCTTTGATGACTAGTTATTTCCTTGATTTATGGCTTGATCTACGACCTTGACTAGTTCTTAGATTGTTATTCCTTGCCTATTTAAGCAAGGCCCATTCTCAATGTATTGTATTGAGTTCCATAATAATATATGATATTGCTTCTCATTTATTTGCAAAGGTTTATGTAAAGTTATTCTGGTAAATTGCTTTCATCTTATAGATCGTGGTGTTTGATTAGCATGTGTTTTCTTGGCTTGGTACGATCTGGTTATCATTCTTTTCATGTCACAGATCTTCAAGAAGTGCTATAAAAATCATTTGCAAAACAATGCTTTACATGCATGGATTAAAGTTGAGTGTTCTTACCAGCTTAGGGCCATTATTAAGAGATTATCATCTTAACTCATGCTTTGCATAATTTCAAGAATCAAACTCAGAAATTTAGAACTTATTCACAGTTGGTGGGCAGTAGAAAGATATGAAATCATGGGATGGATAAAAGTAGTATGCATGATGTGTGCGGTGGTTTGTATAGTTTTCACAACACCATTATTCTACTGACGTATATTTTAAATTTAATATATCATTACAACAAAAATTACAGTTTTCACAGCACCATTATTCTACATAAGGTATATTTTAAATTTAATATATCATTACAAAGAGAAATTACATTTTCAAAGACCATTATTCTACAAAAGGTATATTTTAAATTTAATATATCATTAAGTAGAAATTACAGTTTTCACAAACACCATTATTCTATAGAAGGTATATTTTAAATTTAATATATCATTATAAAGAAATTACAGTTTTCACACCATTATTCTATAGATGGTATATTTTAAATTTAATATATCATTACAAAGAAATTATAGTTTTCACAAAGACTAAATTATTCTACATAAGGTATATTTTAAATTTAATATATCATTACAAAGAAATTACAGTTTTCACAACACCATTATTCTACATAAGGTATATGTTACAAGCCATCATAAACATGGATAAAAATAACATGTATGAGATAAATCATAAATGTAATAAACACCTCAACTAGATCTGATAGGTCCCTAAATCTAGTAATTGCCAAATTAATAAGCACATTACAATCAAGCCCACAACATACTCGTGTTGGACACTAAACACCGAAATTTGTGAAGCCTAGTCATGATACAAGAGATTTTAAATGGGGTTTTACAAAAAATGAGCTAGGGTTTCAATATAGAGGTAGATCAAAGAATAAAATGAACAGAGCTCATGAAAAATGATTAGACAAAAAACGTATCAAATTGGCTTTGGTAGAGTGTGCAACTATATGGGGTTTTGAAAAAACAAGCTAGGGTTTCAATTATTTTATGCCCAAATACATGGGATCCTCCATTTTCACCAATAAAACAACCTATTCCATACCGGTGCTCGTCAATGGCCTCGTTGGTCATCAATGGCCATGTTGGTGGGCTTGTTGGGCTCATCTGTGCTCATTGGGCTCACTTTGGTCTCCATGGGCTGGCCTACTCTATGTAGTCTTCGCGCAAAGGAGGCGAGTGGAGGAAAAGTGATTTCCTCTGCAGCGTCTCTAATATATAAACAGGGTTTGTGTGAATGCCCTTCACGTGAAGGGGTGTTCACACGAACACCACATTCACATGAACCACATTCAATGCCATACACGGCAAAATAATAACCTACGTGTCACTTCACGCGAATGTGGTTCGCCAAGGCAAAGGGGGTGTCTGCGTTCGAACCACTTCTATTTAGCACCGCCACACTCCCCACTCACGTTTTTGGGACAATAAGTGGGACACAACACCATGCATTGACCCACATACATTTCCATCCACTCGGGGGGCACGCGGCTCCTATCACTCCATATTGCATTACATTCCATCCATCCACAACACATTACATACTATGGTTTCTTATACTCTTTCTTACTTTTTCTTGGTCATGGTCACTTTATTACACATCCTATTTTAATTACTTTTATGTCATTTATATATATCATACAGACATGCACATTCAGGTCTTCTTCCAATTGTGATCGCAGATACATGTCTCTTACACGCAAAGCCCGGATTCTTGCCTTCTACCCTTCCTACACTCGGTCACCTGGGGCATCCACATTTGTATCTTTCATGTGATATTGTTTCATTTTGCACTTAGCACATTGCATTACTTGCTTCTACACACTTCTGACATACTAGCTATCTTTCTAACATGCTAACAATTTGCTTCCATTACAACATTTGTTATGTAGGGATATTGGTTTCTATACTTGTTTGTTACATTGTCTGCTCTCGTTTGTTATTGTTTCTGGGACTTTCCCTATGTTTGGTTTGCACACTTGTTTGTTTTTGCATCCATGATGGCCTTGCATGTCTTCCGACATCGTGAGTGATGTCTCGTGTTTACAACCCACTTTATACAACATACTTGTCTTTTTTGTGTTTACATTACTTTGTTTGGTAGCTTTTACATTGTTTACATAGCTTATACATTGTTTTCTTCATGCATGTGTGTTTACACTTGTCTTTGGCTAGCCTTCTTGTTTGTGCATGTCTTGGATTTACCAAGCACTTTCCAAGGTTACAACATCCATGCGGTTGGCCCTCTTTTGAGGCTTCATGTCTCCTATTAGCGACATCGCATACACCGCTAAAGAAAGGGGCATCATTTGGGGGTTTACATACTAACACAGAGATTCTACACCATTTTGGTTCAGTTATATTTAGTGAGTGGGTTCAGAACATTCTATGAACCCCATACACAACGGCTTTTACATGACATGGTGTCTTTAGAATTTCAGAAGTAGTTATAGGCTTGGAGATTACAAAGGTGTGCCTCCCTACACTACTTCGACCAGTGGTGTCAGATCACCCAAAAAACTAGGAAAGTACAAAGATCTCTACACACATTAGGTAGAACAATTAGATCTTGGAAGACATGGAGTATTTCCTCCCTACACTTCTCCAGCCTGTGGTTGCATGAGATTGCCCAAAAAAATCATAGTACATGATATCCTTCTAGACTTTCTCTCTCGACATGGATGAGGTGCACATGTTCCATTTACCTTTAGATTTGCAATTTCCATTTACATTAGTGTATTTACATGTGTGATTTACATAGCATTTTTACACTTACATACATACATATTTGACTACTTTATTATTTTCTCCTTGCAATTCCGGCCGTATGAAAAACAAGCAATCAAATGCGGGAAACAACAACGGATGACGACATCAACACTATTCAAGAGTAGCACACTATAGCACAAACATCACACTTTTATACATGTACACTACACTATGTGGCAGCTACACACATGTGTTTTACCCTAGGTTCACTCTCATCACTTTTTCTTTGCATGTTTTTCATCTATAGTTTCCACTCTCCTCCATCTTTTATCATTCCATGCTTTTGTCTAGTCCTTCAACACACTTCTATTACACTCTTCATGGACATTAGGTATGCATCTCTATCTACTTTATGTTACCAAGCTTTCCACTCACCAACATAAAGTGGGGTAAAATGTAGTCACAAAATCATGCACTTTAGACATTTTATTTATCCCAATCTCATACTACTATTTAGAAGGTTATTGAGTAAAGAAAGTACTAATTAACCCCCATCTTTTTGGTCATCTTGTTTATTTTATTTTGTAATTTGTGACCTATTGCACTCATATGCCTAGCCATTTCTGAACATCTCGCATTATTTTAGCCTTGGTTGGGGTGCCTAAATTTAGTATTGGGGTGCCCATGGGTGCCCTAGTCCCACCTAGGGGTGCCTTGATCCTTCTAGTACTTTCCCACCACTTTTTAGGCCTCTTCTATCCATTTTTCATCTTTATATTTCTTGTGGTCAACCTTTTTGGGGTTAATTACAAAATTAGAGCAAGAGAACCCTATAAATATAAAGTTATGAGACCATAATGAGGGACCTAGCATCATACACTACTATCACTCCATCTAGAGTTGCATCCATCTATTGCATTGGCATCCACATAGCTCCATCATCAAGGCACAAGATAGGAAATCTACATCACACTTCATAGGGGGATTCTATTTTATTTCATGCACACATTATATTACATTATCTACATTTAACTATTGCTCACTATTTCACAAAGTGTGAATAGCACAAGAACACCTAGACACAACATGCACGCATGCGCGCGCACGCACACACACACACACACACACACACACACACACACACACACACACACACACACACACACACACACACACACACACACACACACACACACACACACACACACACACACACCAAAACTACATCTGTGTCTAAAATGTAGTGCAACACTCGATTACGTAAGCCCATTGTTGTGGCAAATGAGGTCATTCTGACCCATTCATTATGCATCTTTATTTTTTTAGGGTTTTGATACTTCTTTTGAATATTTTACAGGTTATTCTTCCTCTTGGAATATTTGGAGCATTTAGTGTAGTACAGAAAAATTAATGTGATAGGTAATAAAATTTTCGATCACCTTTCGACCCCGTGAGCACCGGGTTCTAAACATTTTCCCAAACCAGGGCACCCAGATTCCTTACTGTGAGTGTCCGTGTGTGCCCCACTCCTCTTCCAGGCACCCCAATCTAGGCACAACATCTAGATCTTTCCTTTTAGAACTCTTACATAGTTTTTTCCGCTTTCTAATTTTCATTACATCACCGAGACACAATCCAATAGTCATCAGTTATCAGTTGAGTTCTTTCCTTTCCCTTCTTGCACATTAGGTTTTTAATTTCATTAGTTTATTTACTTATCTCATTTACATGTTGTCTTAGTACACTTATTTTTTACATTTATATGTCCTCCTAGATTAGATTAACTATACTTTACTACATTAGTTTAGTCAATTTTATTTAATCATGTATTAATCACTTTGGAAGTGTGTTTCCCAGTTTCTCACCTACCTAATCCTACCAAAATTTGAACTTGAGTGATCTGGAGTGTATCCCATGTTAGTAGCAATCTAACAAGATAAAAGGTGCCAAAATATGGTCCTCTTAGCAAGAGTTATGGCAATCTGAAGTATGCAGTTGTATTGAAATGTGGCGCACACATACTAAGCAGAGGAGTTGGTGACTATTCCTATATTTTTCATTTTTCGCCATGTCTCGTGCTTTGGTTTGTTTCAAGGATTCAACACTATATTGGCATGCTTTGAGAGGTTGTGTGTGATACACTCATTCTAAAAGGTTACGGCATGGCACAAGAATCGCACAAAAGAAGGTGATAATGTGCACGAAAGGGAGAAGCACCGAAGGAGAAAGGACAAGGCATGCAAAAGTAACACACATGGGAGGAACAAGAACATACTTTATAAGAGATAAGTATGTAGGAAGGGCACGAGCATCTAGAAGGTGATTCACGATAGTGAGGAAGGGGGCGTGTAATAATGCCATAGATTTATCTAATTTTTGTAAGTCCAAGGTGGGTGAAGGGTGCATGAACTGCTAGGAAGAAGGTAGATGCACAAGGAATGTGCACAAGGGAACTAGAAGAGATAGAGGAATGGGGAAGGAAAATGGAAGGCATGCATGTAAAATAAAGTATGTGAGGGCATGCGAGGAAAATACAACCTAGAGAATTGTGCCAAAGTGACAACCAAAGTACACACAACCTATAATTTTTGAACCTCAGAACAAGAATGGGCATGTAAGTTGTTAAAATAACTAGAGAAGTTATTTTGGATAATAGTTTGACAAATTTCAATGCCATGTTCCTACTAGATGAAGGAGATCAATAGCTTGGAGCTTCCATTGGGCATGGAGTCAGCCTAAAAATATGAAATTCTGATATGTAACTTTAAGAACTACCCCCTGAAGTCACTTGAAACACTTTTCAAACTCTATCATGAATCCTACAAAATCATTGAAACTGCTAGAAGATTACCGCTTATCTGGAAATGAAAGAAGAGCGCACACAAGGAGCACGTGAGGTGAAAGAACTATGTATAGGAAAAATAATGTGCACACAACGCACTTAGATGAATTGAAACTACTCTAATATTTACAATTATGTAGCAACATACTTAATAGAAGGGTTTGAGATAAATCCCATTCATTGGGATTGATAGCGCACCTCTATCAAGGTGATTCAATTCAAAAGATTTAGCCTCCTTGTAAGTATCGATGATGTATGGGCCCCTCCAAATTACATCAAAATTTGAATGGAGCCCTCATTTGGATCTGTTTCGGCATCCCATTTCGTGACTAAGTTACAACCTTTGAAAGATTGAGGCCTAGCCTTTCTATCAAACCACTTCTTTGTTGATTGTTGATGTTATTCTAGCTTGATCATATAAAAGTTTCTTAATTCTTCAAGTTCAACTAGCTCTGTAATTATGATTTCTCTCTAATCTGATCCCTCAAACTCCAATTGTTAGGAAAATCAACAGATAAAGGAAGTCAAGCTTTTGTTCTATAAACAATTTTATATGATGAATTATTAATTGCCTTCTTCATTGTGATTATATTTTCCCATAGCACGACGAGACTTTTTGTGCCACTAACTTTGGTTGATATTCATCGTTAGTTTCATGATTATAATCAGGTTCTTGTTTGTTGACTCTATCAATCTATTTCATTGAGGGTAGTAGTTGGAAGAGGTCTTCAAGTAGATTCCAAGGTTTAGCGCCCAATCAGAAATTTTAGTACCAAGGAAGGCTTTTGCATTATAAGAGATAATGGTTTTAGGAATGCCAAACCTGGTCTGATTCCTTGAGAAAGTCAAGGATGACTGACTCAATTGATTCCTTGAGCATGACAGCTTCGTCCATCTGGTGAAGTAGTATGTAGCTATCAACACCCATTTGTGCCCAATGCTTAAAGAAGGATTGATCATGCCTATGAATTCAAGACCCCATTATGCAAAAAGGCTGATCCACTTGGATTGATCAGAGGTGAATCGTTGCTAATTTTTTTCTTTCATGCAAAGAAAGTGCATTCTTTGCATTTCATGACCCATTTGTGTGTATCGTGAACAAGGTAGGCCAAAAGTATCCTACCTTGATGATCTTCATTGTTGTTTCTTTGGAAGAGAAGTGTCCACTAGAGAATCCATCATGAAATTATGCTAACACTTTTTCAATTTGTGTGCCATCAATACACCTTAACAACATGTCATCGTGGATTTCTTTTGAAGATAGTGCCATCAATTAATCCATATGGAATAGACTAGCATCTCAAATTTCTCCTATTTGCTTTGTTTGAACTAGGAGGATATGTACCAGAGGAAAGGAATGTTACCATTTCTTTCATCCAACCATACTGCGTTAGGATCTTTGTTTTGTTCATGTTCTCGTGAGTGGGAGTTCTTCATCAATAAATAATGAAGTCTTAGGTTCGAGACTACAAATCCTCAATAAGATGCTTACAGAGCATGTTGCCTCTAGCCAGTTTTGTGGCTTTTATAGTCACATCATACTCCATGATTTTGGTCACCCATCTTGCTCTCTTCTCATTGATTTTTTCCCCATGATGAAGTCTCTCACACTTGAGTGTGAAACTAACACCTTGATATGATTTGAGGTGAGCATACTTGGATTTCTTAAGTGCATGCATGATGGTGAAGAATTGTTTCTCTGTGTGATTGTATTTCAACTCATAATCCTTCAATGTTTGATTGAATAAATCCATTGGCTACTCCAGTCCTTGTTCATTTTCTTATGTCAAGATAATAGCAGCACTCACATTAGATCTATAAGCATAGAGGATGAAATCCTTAGAATAATCTGGATTGATGAGTGTTGGGGAAGTAATTTCTTGTTTGATTTTGTTAAAGCTTTCTTCTCCTTCTACTTTCCATTTGAAATCTATATCCTTTTTTAGCATGAGGGTGATAGGCCTTCAGAAAGTTAGGGATGAAGTGCCTAACAAAGTTGATTTTGCCTAGGAATGACTATAGATATTTCTTGTGTGCCGGAAGGGAGAGATAAAGGATGGTGGAAATGTGTTCGGGATCAACAACAATTATATCCTTTAAGACTATATGGCCCAAACATTTTCCCTACGCCATAACAAAATTACACTTCTTGGGGTTTAGGGACACCCCAAATTCTCTCGCATCTCTCAAATACTTTCTCCGGGTGCACCATATGATCCGATCTCTATTTTGAGAAGATAATTATGTCATCCAAGTAGAGTAGAATGAACTCATTGATACATCATTTGAAGGAAATTTCCATGGCTCCCTGGAATGTTGCACCTATATTTGACATACCAAAGGGTATCTTCTAATATGCATATGTTCCCCATTTGGTTGTAAACGTTGTTTTGAATTGATCTTCTTCCTTGACCATGATCTAATTGAAACCGAAATAACGATCCATCACGGAAAATATTTGCACACCATTCACAGCCTATAAAATATTCTCCATAGAAGGCAAAATCTAGTAATCCTTCAAGGATGCCTTATTCAAATATCTAAAATCAATACAGAGTCTAATTTCACCACTCTTCTTAGACACTGGAACAATATTCATGACCTAAGTAGAGTACTTGATTGGAAATATTATCTTTTCCTTGATGATTTTAGACAACTCTTTCCTCGTGAGGGGCTTTATCCTTAGATTGACTAGTCTCTAATTTTTTATAATGGGCTTGATACTAGGATCAAGGTCAATGGATTTTTGAGCAAAACTTGGATCAAATCCTTTGAGGTATTCATATTCCCTTGAGAATATATCATTGTATTTTTTCTAGATGGATATGAAGGCCTATTTTTCATCATGTACACAATCATTACTAAGCAACAACTCATTTTCAAGTGTAATAGTGACCTGGGAGCAATCTTCTTGCACCACACACATATACTTGTATTCAACCTTGAACTCATCTTCAGGGCTAAACATTTTCTCTAAGGTGACAAACACTTTAGGAAACTTATTAGTCTTGAGTTGAATCACTTGGTCACTATAGATTTCAAGCAAGTCAACTTGCATACTTGAAGAGAACTTAGCCTCATTCTGAATGAACTGGAAAATTTGTGTGTCACTTTCAAACACTTTTCAGTTGGTATTATTGTCTAAAATAGATGGCATGATCACCATTTTGACATGTTGTACATTTCCTTTGATTGAAATATTCAATAGGTGAGAACTACGAACCAAGTGTGGCATCCGATCTACTTTTGTATTCATCTTCCTTGGCACCACCTGAAAATTCATAGCATCAAATCTCTCAAGGAGGTACCAAAATCTATGCTTATAATCTTTAAGAAGCTTATTCTTTGTTGCGCACTTGTTTGTGACTTGGTGGATAACCAATTTTGTGTCCCCAAAAATCTGTAGCGCCTTGATCTTTTTCTTCTTAGCAATAAGAAGACCATGCACCCAGTACTTCATATTTTGTTACATTGTTGGATCAATAAAGCTAACTGTGTGTGAAGAAGAATTCTCATCCTTGGGATAAATGAGGAAAAAGCTACACCTACACCATTCCCGCTTCTGGAACAATCAAAATACATTTTCCACATACCATAATTTTCTTCATTTTGTTTGAGCGCGTATGGTAGCACTACTTCTTCTTCAAGAATCCAATAAGTTCCAAATCTAGTTTCAAGGGCTTCAAGATCTTTAGCATATGGATCAAATTTTTATGCCTCTTGGCCCACTCATCTAGCAATAAATCAGGTAGAGGGGGAGGAATAGGTTGCTCTTGAAACCGAAACTTGACCTTTTGGATTAGGCAATTATCTTGGAAAGGGGCTAGGTCAAATGACTCAACATGATAGGAAAATATTGGCTCGGCTTGTATATGGTAAACCGGGTACCATACCTTGTTCTTAGTAACATATAAGACCAATCAGAAGACATGTAACCACCCACTTTAGTAGTAAAATCTCTTGATAGACACAAGGAAAACAAAGGAGGTAGGTCAATGATTGACAAATCTTGAGTTATGGTGAAGCTTGGACTTGCATTGATGGTTAATTCAAGATCCTTGATGACCCCTAAAGTGGTGACAGTTGAGCCATCAAGTTGCAAGATTACTTTAGACATGGGGTTGTTCTTAAGACCTAGGACATCAAAAATTTTCTTAGGCATGACAAAAGTATTAGTGCCTGAGTCAATCATAAAATTGTGCACAAGGTATTTACCTATGATGATGAAGTACATATAGTTTAAAATTTACTTTATTCTCCTATACTTGATAGATATTGATGGGAGTATGGGGTTTTGGATGATTGGATCTACACACGAAAGTTGTGTCAAAGCTTCATGCTAAGATGGAATGGCTAGGGAATCCCACATTCTAACATTTACATTTGTCTTATTTATCTTGTCCACAATGTTGAATAGAAGGCCCATTGTGATCCGAAAACCAAATTTAACTAGCAATTGTGCACACACACTTTTCTTGCTTTGTATTGATTTTCGATTTAAATTTGTGCATTATTTCTTTTTGTATTTTTAATAAAAGAATAAAAACTACAAATCATGTGCAAATACAGAAATAAATGAAGAGAATTCACCAAAGAACGTGACGCGAGAATTGATAACGGAGTTCGGCACTGAGGCCTACGCCTCTTGGTCGGTTGAATGGGACCGATCTATTAAAATCTTGAAAATAATCCTTTACAAAGAATTCTACAAAATTTAGACCTTCTCACACGTCTTCTCTATCGAAAATAATAGGGGTTGCCTTTTACATCTCCTTCAAATTCCACCGTTAGCTCAAGATATGAGCAATACAATATTTCTACACAGTCCGAATGCATTACAAATAAAATATCACCCTATTTATATTGTTTGTGCGCCTCCTGGTCTGATGGCTGGGCGCTTATCTTTTTACTCGGCCCACCCGAGTTCCATTCCCCTCCTTAGCTGTTTGTTTATCCTTTTGGGAATAAAATCCCACATGGGGCGCTTGGAAACTTATCTAATAGTTTAAATTAGGAGGTAGGTGCGCATTTCAAGTGGCAAGGAAGCCACCTAAGCCTATGTGATAGGCGCTTTGACTTTGGGGCGCATTTCTTGGGAGGCACATGGCATATTTTAGGTGCCCAATCCCTTAAATGGTGGACAGTTCAAAATAAGGCGTGGGAAGTTTAATATATGCATGGAAAGTTTAATATAGGCGTGGAAATGAATAGACATAGGCGTGGAAAATGCAAAGAAGTTTATAAGGCGTGGATAATTTAAATCAAGCATGCCCAATATCCCACATGCATGGCGCAATAGAAAATATAGAGGTTTATATACACAGTTGGTTGAATGGTTAAATGAGAAGGAGGCCAAGGCACCCCTCCTAAATCGAGTGTGTCGAACCTGGCTGAGGGCCCCCAGCCAGTAAATAGCGGGGTCCATTTGTCCGAGATCGAGTGTCCAAGACCGGCGTTCCAAAACCCATTTTTTAATACGTCACACAATTCATCCATGTGTCGCAATACGATCGCAACACTTGGCGAGCATGCACACGTCCAACCTGCACAAAAACCCCAAAATTCGCCAGTTGCCCAAAAATTTCAGCGGGCTATAACTTTTGCAAACGAGCTCCGTTTCCTGCAAACAAGCTGTCGTTGGAGTCGTATAATTTTTCCCCGCATTTTAAAAATGACTGCAACAATTTCTGAGAAGATCTTAGATCGGTGTTTCTCTCGTGAGGATCCTCTGGATCACATGACTTTTGCATTTAAGGCACAACAACATATTTTCTTGGTTGTTCAGATGCAGAGGCAGGGCCTTAGCTTTCGTCGAGACTTGACCTACCAAAGGAGGGTTGTGCGCTACTTGTGTTAGAGAGTTACGTGAAACCTCACATTTCGGGAATGTAAGCGCCATGACTATTGGGTGATTTAGCTACATCTCTATTCTTTTGAGGATCAGCCTGTGTGATAAGAGTGAAGGTTGTGCATCAAATTCAAGCATTCTCTTTTTGTATCTTGTGTTATTAGAAACCTGGGTACACACGATCTATTTGTGACTTATGCACTTGATTGATTACACAAAATTATTCAAAGACTAATGAACATGAGGTTGGCTTCAGAATAATTTCTAACATTTATATTTTCAAGACCGTGCGAGCTTGTGGAAGGCTCACGGTTTGAAGCATCTTGGATTATGTATCCTTGTGCATGTGTAACATTAGCACAATGATTCTCACTGTGAGGCATATTACAAGGAAATCACCATTCGACTCTTGAGCCATATTATTATGTATTGGGGCTAGTGTTTGGCTTGCACTAGGTGTCAAAGAGGTTGCACAGGGGAACTACTTGTAATGGGAGGTGCGTATTAGCATATCATCTATCAATTTTTGGTTCTACCAATATATCTTATTTGCATATTGATTTCTGAAGGGCTAATGACTTTGATGATACCATTGATTAGAACTATTTCTGAAGGTTTGTGCCTGTTGCTTCTCTAAATATATGACTTTATTGGATAAGTTCCTAATCATGGCTTTTATTTATTCATCTTCCTTTTATTCTGTTTGGAGAATAGGATGTGGGCGCAGCGGCGATTGAGTGCTCTACTCAGAATAGGGGAAATGGAAGGTTGGGGCGCGTGAGGTATTTCTAGGAATAAGGGCATGGGTAGTCTAAGGGCTAACTATCCTGTCTATATGATACTATTCTTTGCCCTTATTGCAATATTATAAGTAGTAGGTAAGGTTCTATCCCCATAGACTGAATCATGACTAAGATTTCACTATTCAAAGCCCTTAGATAATACAAGAAAGCATGTTAGGTTGTAGGCCTTACCACTTAAGGGATTATATCCCAAGTATTTTGAAACCTAATATTAAAATCAGTCATCTTCTCACTGGACACTCTTTTTTGTCGTCAATTGCTCCACCAAGGAAAGGCAGTCTGACTTATCTTCAAAGTAGTTATAAAGAGTCGTTCCAAGCTCATCCCAACTAGAAATAAATGTAGGTCTCAAGATTTTTTACCACTAAATTACTTTTCCTTTAAGCGAAGCTGCAAGTAGCCTACCTACTACATCATTATGTGTGACCAAATAGACAAAGCACACATTGCCTACATCCCGGATATGTTCAACATGGGTGACTTGATTTTCACCGATGACGCATGGAATACACTTTTGAGTATGGTTGTTGGCATATCATGTTGTGAAATGAGAAGAAGAGTAATTCTTCCAATGAAGTTGGCAAAGTTTCTGAAATGGATTAGCTTCCATGATAAGTTGTGTAGGTCTAGCAAGACGAGTGGAGAGTGTGTGGCGTGATGGAGATGGAGATGTGTGCGCAAGTGTTCTGTTACATGTTCTTCTTAGATAAAGTTGGAGATACTAAAAATATTCTTTAGCTACAACACTTTGTCTTGTATGTATCCTTCTCACGAAAGGCACACAAACTACTAGAAATAGTAGATTTGGTTGTTGGGAGTTGACATGATGTGTTAAAACAAGCTTCTAAAGGATGGAAATCACTAATTCACACACCAAAACTTAGTAATCATGAAATTTAAGCTTTCGGTGTTGGTCCCATCGGGCGTCTAGAAACTATTGGAGTTCAAACTTACACTCATCCCAAATCAGTTAAGCTTGGTTGTTGAGGAACCAATGGGCCGACTCCAAGTTGTGGGACATTGCGCACTTAAGAAAGACCTCTGGAGAAGGCTAATTCCTCTACCTACTTCTACTAGATCTTGTTACTCCTAATCCTAAAATGAAAATCCTAAGATAAACATGCCGAGGGACCCAGGATAGAAAGATATATGAAAGGGAAAGCTAATATAAGGGAGGTGATAACACCAAAAGGAAAGGGGTGAACAAGATTTTTTTGAGAAAAATGAAGGATAATGCACGAGAGGAAGGCTAGGAACGTGTAGAAAAAACCAAAATACGGTTGTACAATCATTTTCATGAGGCACAATCAGAAAAGGAATTTTTAAAAGATGTGAGAGAACAAAGCAAGCACACAATGTAAAGGAAAGGCAAGAAGGAAGAATAAAACAAGTTAAGGCAGAGGATAACCACAAAACAATGCTTCTATTACTTCTAGAAATGCACAATCTATTACAATGGTGTATGAGGTTGATATCCACATGCAAAGACCATATCCAAAAGCCTGCAACTCAAAATGCAAAAGAATTGGAACCCTTAGCAATACTAGGTGATCTAATATGTCTAACCCTTTACAATGAGCAATGCTCTTACATTTATAGAATAATGAAGGAGAGAAGAGGAGGAGAAAGAGGGAAAATCAAATTTTAATCTTTAACCACCAACAACCATCAATGAATTCCTACAAATCTACCTGCAAATCTATCAAATGCACTTCCCTATGTCTGTTTAGCATGTAGGAGAAGGAAGGAGGTGAGGTTTTAATGAAATATGGTGGTCGGGTCAATCAAATTCTATTTTAATGGCTAGAAGTATGTTTCCGTGTTTCTCACCTACCTAATCCCACCAAAATTTGAACTTGAGTGATTTGGAGTGCAACCCACATCATCAGCCATCCAACAAGACAAAAGGCTCCCAAATCCAATCCTCGTAGCAAGAGTTATGACGTTCAAGTCTGCAGGTCCTATATTTTGTCATTTTTTGCCAGGTGTTGCACCTTGGTTAGTTGAAATGATTTGGAACCCTATTAGTGCACTTTGATATGTTGTGTGTGATATAATCATTCGATAGGTTGTCATGTGGCACAAGAATCGGCGCAAAATAAGGCTCAAATGCACGCAGAAAGGAGTATAGACACCTAAAATCCTCTTACACAGTTTTAATACTTAAAATTACACTAGCAATCTTCTTATCCTCTCATTAGCTCAAATAACAACACTTTGTTATCTAGTTATGCTTCTATTCACTCAGGATGCCCATTAACAACACTTTGTTAGCTATAATCCTCTTAATTAGCTATTATACGTTAATTAAGCCTCTTATCTTGCATTTAACCAATAAACTTTCTTATTGGCTAAATCTCGGCCAGAACATCCAAAATCTGCCAAAACCTCTTTGATATGCTCTTGGAAAGCTTCCTAAGCCTACTTGGGCTTATTAATTAATCCTAAAAGATTAATTAACTTCTAATTCTAATCAAAAATTGCATTCACTTATTAAATCTATTTTGCTTTACCTTTTGTCTCACATTCACTAGGATTCTAAACTTTCCCAAATGGAAACCTATAATTACAAACCTAGGGCACCACTTTCAACTTTACACCCCATTTGTATTAGAAAAACTATGACATTTGATCTTGAGCCATCCTCCATCGCAATAACTTCTCCATCTTGCATCTATTACTTTCAGCTTGGTTAGTAAGAGAAGATCTAAACATGGCCTTGGAGCCATTTTTAGAGAGATCTCTTCACCATATTGAAGGAAACAACATAAATCTTATTGTTATATGATCTAACTAGGTTTATGTTTAATTGGCAATATATAGAGTAAGAAATAACTTAGTATGTTAGTTTGAGTTATTTAAGTTCCGTACATTTGAAGAATTTAGTTTTTGTTAAGATCTTATCTTGATGTTATTGTTTAGTGGACTTTGTTTTGGAACTATTAGATGTTAGTTTCACTTCATAAGGCATAGTTAGCTTTGCAAGCATACATTTGGCATTCGTGGGACCTTAATCCCTTGTCTTTTATATCAAGCTTTGTTTAAAAAATTTTAAACTAACCCTCTTTTGCATTTTTGGCTAAATATAAGGTTTCTTATCTAGTCTAGTTAGGATTTTATTATGTTTTTTACTCTTTTGAAGGATCAAAGGAGGTGAGGTACTCTCAAAATTGAACCAAATGGAAAACATTTTGAATTTTGACATTTTTTTGTCAAAACTCCCATGTTTTAGATGTTTACAGGAAGGTCCACACTCACGTTGTCAGGGTCGTGCTAGTGTCTCTTAAGGCACATATACGTTGGACTGTGTTCAGTCTCTCTATGTCCTGGCAGTGCCGGTGTCTCTCTGGACGTGCTGGTGTTAAGTCATCTATGTTTTTCTATCAGATGCATACTTACATCATTAGGGCCATGTCGGTGTCTCTCTAGACATGCTGGTGTTAAGTTGTTTGTGTTTTTCTATCAAAGGTGTGCTCACATTTTTAGGGTCACATTGGTTTCATTATGGGCACACTAATGGTATTGTTAGGGCCACGATGGTGTTGTTAGGGGTGTGTTCCGTGATCGCTTAAAATTTGGATTTGTTTTTTAAGTTTTCATGATTTGATCTTTAATATTGTTAAACATCTTGCAAGTTTTTGAAGCTAATTATTGTTTGCAGGATATATTGATTCATGTTTTTGCTAACTTGTTTAAATGAGTTTAATGAATGTCTTGTTTTCATTTCTAGGATAGAGTTACGTATGTTCTTCCCTCACACCTTTTAGGTGATCTTGGGAATCATAAACAACTCTAGGCCTTTTTCATGCTTTCCAAACACTTCATTAAAATTCTTGGTTAAGGGAATGAATAACAATTTGGATAAAATGAATTGCCTTGTACTTTGATTTCGCAAGTATTTTCCATTTTCATTATAGTAATATTTTTATGTTGTGTATGCTCTTCCCTCGCACCTTCTTAGGTGATTTTGGGAATCAAAACAACACTTAAATACTCTTTTATTATAGCTTGATATTTTTGGAGAACTACTAATCGTTCATGTATAAGACCAAAAATCACTTGTCAAAGAATCAGGATCAAAACTCTAACTACACATGTGTTGTAGGTTGCCAACAGTGTTCTAGACCTCATTTCTTAATCCAAAAGATTAAAAACACACCACTTTTATTCAACACACTGTATATACAGTTTTGGTTAAAGCTATGGCTCATCCACTTTGAACTAGGGGAAATTCCTTGGCATAAGCCGTAATACCCATGAGGATGCCCCAAGAACCCCAAAGTAGTTCACACCTTGAGAGAAATGGTGAACGAAATGGGAAGTGTTGCACTACCCAATTGACTAGTACGCCTTTTGTGATATTAGAGTCAAAATTATCTTCACACAACTTGAAGAAGATACAATTTATTGCTCCTTGTATTGACGGGGTAAAATAAATTTAGGATACTTTGAGATTTATCCAAGATGACTTTCTTCGCAAACCACACTCACAGAGATAGTTTGTGACACCTAGAGAGTGAACCAACAGAATCGGTGGCTTGGAGCTAACTTAACTTTAACTAAACATGTTCCAAAGAACTCTCACAAAGCAATAACTTCTTTTGGAGTCAAAACCTTATTACTTCGAACAAGGGGAGATTCCATTGAATTTTGAGCCTAGTTTTATTCATCATGAAATTTTCAAAGTATTACTTTGTTTTAGTTTTTCACTTGTCGTAAGATGGGGCGAAGCTTTGCTGAAGTAACTCCAAGTATATTTCACCCCCATTTGATCTACTCCTTTTTTATTGTTGCCTTTTTAGTACAAAAGAAAACATATATGCATAGTGCTATTGATTGATTGTGTCCACCACTTTTGCACTCGTTTACATTCGTCCTTGCTGATACTAGATGGTAAACGTTAAAAGTGTGTTGGCATGTCTTCTTATCTTGGTAACCATTGAGCTTGATATCCACATCAAGAAATTTTATCATAGTTAGGCTTGCTTCATCATCCATCTTCCCTAGAGGTGTTATTTTTCTTGCATTGTCTTGATACAATTGTGATACTTACGTCTTGTTTCTCGTAAACTTGATCTAAGTACCTAGATTGTGCCATTATGCTACCCATATTTTAACAACTCCTTGGTATACTTTGACTTTGTTTTCTTCCAAACATTACCTTGACTTTGAAAGGTGTTGTTTTTATGTTGTTCGTGTCGTATCAATACTATTTCTATACTAATATCTTGCTTTTTCACAAGGCTTGATTAACGTATCTAAGTGGTGTTGTTGCGTTGCTTGCATTGGTAACTTCCACTTTTTGGGATTCAGGCCTTGTTTGTATCTAGACTAGTTATAGTATGCTTTGAGTCGGAAGTCAATTTGACCTCTTGTTAATACTTATGCCTTGTTTATTTTAAACTTGACTTAAGTGTTGACATCGTGTTGATAATCTCAAGCGCCAAAACTACTATTGTAGTACACTTTACATAAGGAGTTCTTGATTGGATTGGTTTGAGTGATTGTTCCTTGTGATATTTCATCTTGAATACTTGTTTCCTAGAACAATCCTATTTGATTCTTTGATTCTTTACCATTCGTTATTCTTTGACCATTGTTGACATTATTTTAAGACATTCACGGTCATCACGTTATAGGTTCTTACCTAGGTTTTTATGTATCCTCGATCAAATCTTACCAAAACCTTTGTAGACAATTTCCTTCATGCCCCTATCAAAAGGATGACATCTAATATATTGGGGTCTAATCCTTTCATTGGTCGTGATTTAGGACCCCTCTTCTCTACAATAAAATAAATTGATGACTTAATTGATCATAGTGGTGATGAAGAAGACTCGCCTTGGGATGATTTTCAGTTTGATCATGCATGGTTATATGACTCCCTTTATCTTAATAAGGATAGGGTGCTTGCATGAGTGGTAGAGCTAGGTGTTAAGATGTCACCCGAGTATGAATTTGTTCCACCTACATATACCACCCATGTAGAAGAAGAGGTACAGTGTCCTCTTATTAACTTAGATGATGACTTAAAATTTGTTAGAGTAGGTATTTACCTTAGCTCATCATCACCTAGGTACTTTATTTACCTCTATTTTATTCATCCTCACCCACTTATGTTTGTGGATATTTCTTTTATTTATTTTTATACTAGGGGGATATTATCTAGTTGTTAGGTATAGTTTTTCCTTGATCTATGGTATTTACTAGTTCTTTCTTTGATCTATGGTATTGACTAGATCCTTGATGTCTAGTTCTCTCATAAATCTATGGTCTTGACTAGTTCTTTGATGATTAGTTATTTCATTGATTTATGGCTTGATCTACGACCTTGATTGGCTCTTAGATTGTTATTTGTTGCCTATATAAGCAAGGCCCATTCTCATTGTATTTCATTGAGTTCCATAATAATATATGATATTGTTGCTCATTTATTTACAAAGGTTTATGTAAAGTTATTCTAGCGAATTACTTTCATCTTATTGATTATGGTGTTTGATTAGCATCTGTGTTCTTAACTTGGTACGATTTGGTTATCGTTCCTTTTATGGTATCAGAGCGGGAAATTGTTGTTGACATCTGTCTGTAAGTTTTGTTTTGCAAATAATTTTTTTATTCATATATTCGGATTTTTCCATATTTTTTTATGTGTGTTTTTATGCAAAAAAATCCTTCTATGGATCTAGAAGGAAGCAAAACCCTAAGGTCGATCAGAACTTGACCATTTCTCGGAGACAGCCATTTTTTTGGTTTTTTTTTGTTATGCAAAGAAACGTGCATGTTCATCTCGAGATTCATGCCAAATAAGAAGAGAACCCAACAATTAATTTTTGGGTTTTTTTAGATCCGGTCTAGGTTTTTTTATGGGCATATCATTCTCGGTTGGCATGCAAAGAGGTGGTTTCCAAAAAGACCAAAAACCAATGGCACACCCTTAATAGTAAGTGGAGCATAAACCCATTAAAATCCTTAGCCCTGGTCATATGGTATGGTCGTATGAGTGCTTAAATCATGTGATTCCTACTAGTAGGTGATTCATTTTATTTGTGTGGTGAAGGCTAGAGCATTTTATTTTGTTTTAGTGGAAACTAAAATAAATAGTAGAGCATAATATTTGACTCGCTTGTATTTTTGATCGGTAACTCGTTTTGAGTGCCAATTTTTGCAAAAGTGTTTGTTTTGAGTGCTCTTTCCATTGGAAATATTTATTTTGAGAATTTCACTATAATTATAAAGTGTCATATTGCAACACACACTCATTATAAAATGTCAAAATCTGGGAGGCTCTTGTTGCATTGCTTGGTTCTTGCATTTCTTTTGGTGTTTTTTTAGGATGGCATCTTTATATACTTTCGCATTAGATCATCTTGAGCCATTAACAACACATAATTACCACACATGGAAACAAAGAATGGAAACAATAATCGAGCAAAAAGGATTGTGGGCTTTAACTTCTTCATAACAACCAAAGTTGTTCACTAAAGAATATGAGAAATTTCAATACCAAAGGCAAATTTGATGAGTGTATGGGTTTGATAGGAACTTATGTAAGTGACGGTCTTTTGTTTCATTTGGAAAAGTGTGACTGTCCTTTCAAAATATGGTAGAAATTAGAGGGTTTATTTGGTAAGGTGGATCATATGAGAGCCATGCAACTTGAAATTGAGATCACCTCTTAATCCTAAAGATTTTCCAACAATTATAGACTATCTTACCAAGTTCAAGCATTTTTGACACAAGTTGAAGGGGAGTGGAAGAGATAAGAAATATGAAGAGTGTGTTTACTTGATTCTATCCAAGTTGAGAGGACCATTTCAAATATTTTCTTCAACCTTTTTCTCTAGCATGGATGCCTTAGGTGACAAATTCAAAATGCCCGACTTAGAAACATTTTGTGAAAGACTTACTAGGAAGAATCCAAATTGTCTCACCTTGAGTCTTCCACCTCTCAAAAGGCATTAGTTGCATCTAATCCTAAGGGCAAGGGAAAACCAAAAAGTAAAACCAAATCCACCCCTTCTCCATCTCAAAGTGCTCCTAAACCCAAAGAAAACAACTCTAAACCCAAGGAGTCTTCTAAATCCAAGAATAAGTCTAGTCTTTCATGCTCTTTTTGTGGGGGTAGTGGTCATGAAGAACATAGGTGTTATAAGTGAATGTAATCCTTAGAGGATGTAGTCAAGAAACAAAAATTTCTATCTCCACTCCACCTCCTTCTAATTAGCATGGCAAATCACTTAATGTTGTTGGGAGATCTCAGTCACCACTGCAGAAAGTTGGGTTATAGATTATGGTGCTTCTCATCACATGAATTCTTCCAAGGAGTCTTTTGTTTCTCTAGGTTTGAGTTCTACTTCTGAAATTGAGGTTGGAGATTATTCCTTTCATTCTATTGAGGGAAAAGGTGATATATAACTTGATGGTGGCATTATCCAAGATGCACTATATGTTCCTAACATCACTACAAATTTACTTTTTATATATCAAATTTGTCATTTTGGTCAAGGGAAAACAAGTGACTTTTACACCACATGGGGCAAAAGTAAGAACTTTGTTGGAGCCTTATTCACTTGTTGCTCAGGGTATTGTTGATCATAGTTCTAGACTATATCACTTTGAGGGTTTTGATGACACTTGTTCTATAGGGATAGGATTGGTTTCTCATGCAGATTCAGGAGTAAGCTTTGGCATGAAAGATTTAGACATATTAATTACAAATATTTGAAGGATTTGAGAACTCATGGTATGGTAGATGGTCTTCCTAGAGTTTCTTGTCTTGAGGAAGTTTTCTCTAGTTATGCATTAGGGAAACTACACCAAGATCAATTTCCTAAGATTTTTTCTAAGAGAGATTCTTCACCACTTGAGCTTGTGCATAGTGACTTGATGGTTTTTCCTTACCCTCTTTTAATGGAGCTAAGTATGCACTTACCTTTATTGATGATTTCTTGAGGCATACTTTGGTTTATTTCCTCAAGTACAAAATATATGTTTTTTCACACTTCAGAGTCTTCAAGGCTTTGTTGAGAAACAATCTTTGAGTTGCATAAAGAACCTTCGCACTAATAATGAGGGGATTACCTCAACAATGAGTTTTCTATTTTTGGAAACTCAAAGGAATTATTCACCAGCATTTTGTTCCTCATACTCCACAATATAATGGCTTAGTAGAGCGGAAGAATAGAACTTTGAATAAAATGGTTAACTGTATGATGCATTCTAGATATTTACCTCCTATCTATTGGGCAGAAATAGTTAATTATGCTAACTACATTTAGAATCGCACACCACACAGAGCACTCGAGCATTTGACTCTAGAAGAAACTTGGTCCAACACTAAGCCAGATGTCTCATTTTTTGAGTCTTTGGGAGCCATGTTTGGGCATTTGTGTCAAAGAAGAAAATGAAATCTTTGGATAAGAAGAGAAAACCGTTGATATTTGTAGGGTATTGTGAGGACATGAGAGCTTATTGACTTTTAGATCCTAATACTCATGATGTTCTTTTTTGAACACATGTTCAGTTTGATGAGCACTTCACTCCTCATGATTCTTCATCTTCTTCCATGCCTCTTTCTTCTTTTTCATCTCATCTTGAGGATCCTTTCTTTGAGGAGGTTGATGAGGAGGTTATAGATGTCATTGAGGATCATATTCCCATTGATGTTGTCACTATGCCTAAGTGGGCTTGTACTATAGTTTCTAAGGTAACACCTTTCATACAAGATCTTCCACCCACTAGGCATCATCACGCACATTCTATAGGTTCTGGACTTTTGTGTCTGGAAGTTTCTGAGGATCCATAGTCTTTTTCAAAGGCTCTTGGGATACAAGAGTTGGATGATGTGATGATGAAAGTGAGTATTCTTCTTTAATGAAGAATCATACTTGAATCTAGTCTCTCTTCCTAAAGGAAGAAAGATGGTTAGGTGTAAGTGGGTATACCGAACCAAATACACATGCACTAATGGGTCCATTAACAAGTATAAGGCCCATCTTTTTGCAAATGGTTTTTCATAAATTGAAGGTATTGATTACTCGAGACTTTTGCACCTGCATTTCCAAGATGGATTTTATATGCCTTGTACTCAAGTATTGCTGCATTATAGGGTTGGGCCATATACCAAATGGACGTGAAGAGTGCACTTTTACATGGAGATTTACAAGAGGAAATATACATGGCACAACTAACTCGGATTTATTCAGATTCTTCTCTTTTTGTAGGCTCCGAAGGTCTCTCTATGAGCCTTAAACAAGCCCCTCAGGCTTAGTATGAGAAGATGGATTCTTTTCTTCTATCTACTAGTTTTGTTCATTATCACTCTAATCATACATCAGTATCTCCAAAGATGTTGGTGAGGATATTGTGACACTTGTATTGTATATTGATGATTTTTACTTAGTGGCAGCTCTTCTTCCCACATTCAGACTATTCAAAGGGCTCTTTCTATAGAGTTTGACATCACAGATCTTGGGTTATTACATTATTTCCTTGGTTTGCATATTTCTGCATGATTTAGGGATTTATTTGAGTCAAGTAAAATTACACCCATGATCTTCTTCAGCACTTTGATATGGTTGATTGCAAGCCAAGTCCATCTCCTTTTCAATCTAGGGTTACTCTTACTTCCACATGTACCACTCCACTTTGTGATCCTACTTTGTATAGGTATTTGGTGGTAAGTCTCATGTACTTGACCCATTTTCACCCTGATATTTCATTTATAGTAGGGCTTCAGATCTCGGTTTGTGCATTCTCCTCATAGTAGTCATTGACATGCTGCTAAAAGGATTTTGTGCTATTTGCAAGGAACTTCCCACTTTTTCCTACACTACACTAGGGGTTCTACTCAGTTGGTTGGGTATATAGATTCAGATTGGGAAGGTTCTATTGATGAAAAGCATTCCACTTATAGCTATTTTTTTGTCTTGGTTCTTCTCCAGTTGCTTGGGTGTGTAAAAAGCAATAGGCTATTGCACTTTCATCTTTAGAGGTAGAGTACAGTGGGAAGCAAAGCAAAGTGAGTCACAGATTCTTTGGCTTCGACAGTTATTGATAGAGTTTGGATTCCCACAAGATTCACTGACTATACTTTGGTGTGACAACCAAAGTGCAATTCACATTTCTCGCAACCCATTTGAGCACCAATGGACCAAGCATATTGAGATACACATCCACTTCATTCGTCAACACATTCAGGATGGAGTTCTTTGCTTAGAGTACATTCCGACTTAACAAGAGTAGGTGGATATCTTTACATAGCATTTTTCATCACCTTACTACCTTGAGTTGCGTGGAACGCTTTGGGTTTCAGAAGTTGTTCTTGTGGGTGTTCATGAGAACATCTTCCCTGTCTTCTTCTTCTTTTTTCTTTCCTTCTAGCAGGATTATTTCCTTCTTTTGATTCGAGATTTCTATTGGGGGTGTGGAGCATGTTTTTGGTCTTCTCAAATTAGTATTGAAGTGTGGAGTTCGAATTGGGAAGATGAAAGGTCATGACCATTTCTTTTCCAGCCATGGGAAGATGAAAGGTCATGACAGTTTCTTTTCCAACCATGGGAAGATGAAAGGTCATGACTTTCAAACTTCTAGGGTTGGCTTTTGGACTTCTTAAAGGATTGTAATCCTATAAATAGAGGTGTTAGGGTATCTTGAAGATATCTTGTGTGTTCAAGAGGTCTTGAGTCTTAGTGATCAAGAGGTGATCAAGAGTGATCAAGGTTAAGCAATTGGGTGTCAATTGTGGTTTAGATGTGGTTTAGCATCTTTGGAATTCTGTTGTGAGTTCATAACTAAGAGAATAATGTGAGATTTGTTTTACTCTTGCTGATAGTAAAATATGAGTAAGTTCTTGGTGGACGTAGCCCACATTGGGTGAACCACGTTAAATCTTGTCTTGTCTTCTTTTGTGCATTATTTATTTATGTTGTTATATTTCTACATGTATAATTCTGCTATATAGTTTCCTACTGCTTTGATTTGAGAAATTGTTTCCACATATTTGTTCTCTAATTCCTAACAACTGGTATTAGATCTTTGGTGGTTTTTTTCTAAAGTGGTAAATCACAGGAAATTTTAGCTTGAGTGGGAGCTATGGAAGATGAGGGAAGATCAAGGGTTGAGAAGTTCAATGGGCATAACTTTGGTTTGTGGAAGATGCAAATGGAGGATTACTTATATCAAAAGGACCTCCATATTCCTTTGGCTAGAAAAGTAAAGAAACCTACACCATGTCACCGACGATTGGGATTTACCTGGATAGAAAGGAACTTGGGGTAATTCGGTTATGCCTTGCATCTTCGGTTTCTTTCAAACATATCACAGGAGAAGACCACAAAAGGTCTCATGAGTGTGTTGGGAAGTTATATGAAAAACCCTTTGCCTCTAATAAAATATTTTTGATGAAAATTTTATTTAATATGAAGATGTCTGAGAATGGTTCTATTTTTGTTCATTTGAATGAATTTAATACGGTTGTGAGTATGTTAAACTCGGTAAAAATTGACTTTGATGATGAGGTCAAGGCTTTGTTGATTTTGTTCTCCTTACCAGATAGATGGGACACTTGGTTATGGTTGTAAGTAATTGGTCTCTAATAATTCAAAGATGAAGTTTGAGGATGTAATAGGTGTGATCCTAAGCGAGGAAATGTGAAGGAAGAGCACCGGAGATTCTTCTACTTCTAGAAATGCTTTGATGGTGGAGAGTAGAGGGAGACAAAATAACAGAGGGAAAGGTAACCATGGGAAGTCAAATGATCACAGAAGGTCAAATTCCAAGAGTAAGTGAGAATGTTGGCACTATGGGAAGGTTGGTCATGCTAAGAAAGATTGTTGGGCTCTTCACGATAAAAAGAACAAAAGGGAGGAAACTAAAGAGGTAAATGTGGCAGCAGTGATGTTTGTCAGGATGCCTTAATTCTTTCTTTAGATAATATTGTTGAGTCTTGGGTGTTAGATTCAGGGGCTTCTTTCCATGCCACCCCACATAGACATTACTTTACTGATTTTATTCAAGGAGATTTTATACATGTATATTTTGGTGATGATGAATCATGCATAATAGTAGGGAAAGGTTGTGTTTAGGTGAAAATATAGAATGGGAACACATGGCTACTTAAGGATGTCAAGCATGTGCCTAAGTTGAGGTAGAACTTGATATCGCGGGTAAGTCAGCAAGATGATGGTCAGATGGTCATGGGCTTTATATCAGATTCTTTTGAAGGTTACCAAGGGAGCTCTTTTGGTTGCAAGAGGTGAGAAAACCGGTACTTCGTATTTAACCAAAGTGGTGCTGATTATTATAATTTAGTTACTATGCAGATGGAGATACAAATTTTTGGCACCGAGACTCGGTCATATGAGTCAAAAGGGCATGCAGATTAAAAGGATAGGTTTTTTGAATTAAAGGAGTTAGATTTAGACTTCGTGAGGACTATGTTTATGGAAAATAGAAGTGGGTGAGATTCCTCAAGGGTGAACCTACCAAGGAGGGTAAGTTGGATTTAGTGCATACAGCTATGTAATGGGCCCAACTAAGGGAAACTCTATTGTGATTCACGTTATTATGTCACTTTCATTGATGATGCAAGCAATAAAGTTTGGGTATATTACGTTAGAAAGAAATATGATGTGTTTGAAACCTTCAAAAGATGGAAATCCTTGGTTGAGAATGAAATAGGTCTCAAGTTGAAATGTCTCAGGTCAGATAATGGAGGGGAGTATTACAATAATGAATTTCTTGATTACTGTTCGGTAAATGGGATCCATAGGAAAAGAACGGTTCCAAATACTCCACAGAAAATGGAATGTTAAAGAGAATGAACATGATAATCATAGAGCATGCTAGGTGCATGAGGTTACATGCGGGGTTGACACTCATGTTTTGGGCGGAAGTGGTGAGCACAGTTGTTTATCTGATTAACAGAGGACCCTCTATGGCTTTGGATGGAGGTACACCTGAGGAGGCTTGGTCTAGTAAGAAAATTGATTACTCATTTCTTAGAGTATTTGGATGTGAGGTATTTTTTCACATTGATAAAGATGATAGAACCAAGTTAGAGGCTAATTCTGATAAATTCACCTTTGTTGGATATGGTGAGGATGACTTTGGTTTCCATGTTTGGAGTCTTAAGGACAAGAAAATATTTCGGTCTAGAGATATTGTCTTTAATGAAAAATTCATGTATAAAGATCAGTTGCAGGAACAAAAAGAGGAATCAAAGAAAGAATACACAAAGTGTTAGAGGACATTAAAGATAGCAAGGTGTCTAATGGGCTAGTTCAGTGCATAATGTTCTGGCACATCCATTTTAGGAACCTACTCATCAAGAACCCCAAAATCCTGAGGTGAGAAGGTCTTCTAGAGTAAGAAGGGAACCTGAACGATTTACTCCATCTTTGAATTATTTATTGCTCACTGACAGTGGAGAGCCAGAGTGATTTGAGGAAGCAGTGTAGGTAGATGCCAGAATAAGTGGGAGTAGGCCATGGATGAAGAGCATAGATATCTTATGGAAAACCAGACTTGGGATCTAGTGGAGCTACCCAAGGGAAAGAGAGCATTGTAGAATAAGTGGGTGTATAGAATCAAAGAGGAATATGGAGGCAAGAAAAGATACAAGGCTCGGTTGGTGGTCAAGGGATTTACATATAAGAAAGGTATAGACTTTGATGAATTTTTTTCTCCTATTGTTAAAATGACTTCTATTAGACTGTTCTTGGTTTAGTAGTAGTAGAAGACCTACACTTAGAGCAGTTGGATGTGAAGACTACATTCCTTCATGGTGAGTTGGAGGAGGAATTGTATATGCAGAGCCATAGGGTTATGAGGTCAAAGGGAAGGAGAGGTTAGTGTGCAAATTGAAGAAAAGCTTGTATGGCCTAAAACAAGCTCCATGACAGTGGTACTAGAAGTTTGAGTTTTATGCAAGAGCAGGGTTACTCTAGGTGTCACTTAGACCATTGCGTGTACATCAAGAAGTTTCTTGATGGTAGTTATATTATTTTGTGCATGTATGTGGATGATATGCTTATTGCAGGGAAGAACATGCAGGAAATAAAGGTACTCAAGAAGTAGCTAGGTGACTCCTTTGTTATGAAGGATTTGGGGCAAAAGTAAAACAAATCCTTGGTATGAGAATAACTCGTAACAGAAAGAGAGGAAGCTAGTGTTATCTCAAGAAGAGTACACAAAAAGGTATTGGAGAGGTTTAGTGTATAGGATGCTAAACCGGTTGCTAGTACTAATTTGCAAAATGTCACTTTAAATTATCAAAGGAGCAGAGTCCCAAGACTAAGGAGGATAAAATCTAGATGTCCAGGGTACCGTACTCATCAATGGTTAGTAGCTTGATGTATGTTATGGTATGCACTAGGCCTGACATTGCCCATGCAGTGGGAGCAAGTGAGCAAGTTTATGAGTGATCCAGGTAGAGAGCACTGATAGGCAATGAAGTGGATCCTTCGGTATTTGAGAGGGACCATGGGAGCAACATTGTGTTTTGGTGGATCGGACACTACATTACGTGGTTATGTAGATTCAGACATGGTAGGATATTTGGACAGCAGGAGGAGCACAAAAAGGTTATGTATTTACGAGTTGGTGATATAAAGTGAGTTGGATTTCATGGTTACAAAGGTCAGAAGCTTTGTCGACCACAAAGGATGAGTATGTTACTACCACAGAGGCAAGCAAGGAGATGATTTGGCTACAACATTTTCTTGATGAGTTAGGTCATAAGAAGGAAGTTGAGAAACTACACAGTGATAGTTAGAGCACTATTCATTTAGCGAAGAACTCCACTTCTCACTCTAGGACGAAGCACATTCAAATGCGATATTATTTCATCAGGGGCATCTTTAGAAGAAGATAAGTTGAAGCTGGAAAAGATTCATACCAATTAGAATCCTAAGGATATGATGACCAAGGCATCACAAGGAGAAGTTGAAGTTATGTTCAACTTTCATTGCCTTCATGGTTGATAATGAAGGGTCGAGAACTTTGCTCAAGAGGAAGCAGTCTCCAAGTGGGAGATTGTTGAGGTGTGGAGCCTATTTTTGGTCTTTTCAAATCAATATTGAAGTGTGGAGATTGAATTGGGAAGATGAAAGGTCATAACCATTTCTTTTCCAGCCATGGGAAGATGAAAGGTCATGACAGGTTTATTTTCTAGCCATGGGAAGATGAAAGGTCGTGACTTTCAAACTTCTAGGGTCACTTTTAGACTTCTTAAAGGATTTTAATCCTATAAATAGAGGTTTCAGGTATCTTGAAGATATCTTGAGTGCTCAATAGGTCTTGAGTCTTAGTGATCAAGAGGTGATCAAGAGTGATCAAGGTTAAGCAATTGGGTGTCAATTGTGGTTTAGATGTGGTTTAGCATCTTTAGAATTTTGTTGTGAGTTCATAATCGAGAATGCTATGAGAGTTGTTTTACTCTTGTTGATAATAAAATCTGAGCAAGTTCTTGGTGGATGTAGCCCACATTGGGTGAACCACGTTAAATCTTGTCTTGTCTTCTTTTGTGCATTATTTATTTATGTTGTTATATTTCTGCATGTATAATTCTGCTATATAGTTTCCTACTGTTGTGATTTGAGGAATTGTTTCGCATATTTGTTCTCTAATTCCTAATAATTTCTTCATGGATATATTGTACATGACTACCTCATCAGCCTAGTTTCCAGGACTCATACTATGGACATTCCACTTCTATTTTGGCCCCTATCTTCACTTGGGGGAGTGTTAGAGTAGGTATTTACTTTAGCTCATGTTCACTCTAGGAACTTTATTTACCTTTATTGATTTATCCTCGCCCACTTATGTGTGTGTATATTTATTTTTATTTATTTATATATTAGGGGATATTATCTAGTTGTTAGGTATAGTTCTTTCCTTGATCTATGGTATGACTAGATCCTCGATGTCTAGTTCTCTCATAAATATATGATATTGTTGCAAATTTGTTTGCAAAGGTTTATGTAAATTTATTCTAGCGAATTACTTTCATCTTATTGATCGTGGTGTTTGATCAAGATCTTTTTCTTGGCTTTGTACAATCGGGTTATCATTCCTTTTAAAAACAAGGACATGCTTCTATTTCATATCACCAAAACAACAGCATTGAAATGGAGGTACCTAAACACACAAGTGGTTATGAATTTCCACCTCTTAATATACCTCGCAAAGTTAGGATGGAACGTAAGTGCAAAGAACCACCTCCCGCGTGTTAAAACTAAGAAGGACCTAAAGATGATGAAGTCACTATACAACAACAGATACAAACCCTTAGTAGACAAATAGCTAGTCTGGCTTCCCATGTACAAAAGGATACAGATAAAGATGCACATCAAGAAAAACCTAAGGTTAAACATAGTGAACTTCATGAAGAAAGAGGGTGAAACATCAAAGTATAGCAAGGTGTACATACCATCTTCCCCTACCAAAGATCAACTCCTCACACAAGAGTTATAATCCATGAAAACGATACTCACAAGCCTTTAGGAAAGTAATGTTGGACATATCAAAAGTATCAATTCGAAGAACTATGTCCTTATCCCTTTGACAAGGCTATGCTACACACGCCATTCCCTAAAAAAATTTACCGCCCACAATTTGATAAGTAAAAGGGAAGGGTGACCCATGAGATCAAGTAAAGGACTTCTACATGGCATGCCAGAAGTGGCTTATAGTGACAATTACCTTATACGCTTATTCCCACGGAGTTTAGGGGTCAAGCTTTGGAGTGGTTTCTTCACATACCTAAGGGGTCTGTCTTCACATGTCCTAAATTAGTGGAAATATTTGTACATCATTTCTCATTCAATGTAGAAAGTGATGTCACCATGTTGGACTTATGTAGTGCAAAACAAATACCTAATGAGACCTTTGCTAGTTTCTTGCAACGATGATGGGGTTAGCAAGCCACTTCCCTTGTTCAATTCTATAAAATCAATTAGTTAGTATTTTCATACCCATTATAAACTTGGACATTACTTTCCATTTACAAATGCATTGTGTCACTAAATTCGAAGAAGTCATAAAAAGGGTACCCAAATCGATAAATATTTGATTGCAAAAGGACATTCAAAACCTATTTTAAAAGACAATAAAACATCCAAACCTACAGACAAACCAATTTTTTTCAAAAAAATAAAAATGTCGTAGGAGATGAAATAATGGATTATAAGCATTTACAAGCAGTTCAAATTAGTCCTCCTTTCAAACTAACTAAGGGCCTCTTCAACCCACAACCAAACGCCGAGTGTTCACTCCACTTACGGACTCCTTGTCCACGATTCTGAAATAGTTGGACGTAGTGAACATGGTCTAGTACCCTACAACAATACCCTATGCCGATGATGCACCTAAACCATCATGGTACAAAGACCATGAATATTATGAGTATCATCGCGTCAAAGGCCACAAACAGACAAGTGTCTCAAACTAAAACACTTTGTCTAAGACCTTATCGATAGTGGAGAGATAGAGGTTGATTCACCTAAACCACATCAAACACCCAATCAAAAGATGGGGATATTCAAGGAACCTTTCCTAAGCATGATAAATAGGTAGAAAAAAATTTAGATCAAGGTCAATATTCCAAAACTATAAAACTACTAATTATGTTTACTCCCAATCTAGTAATCCATTTGACTCACTTATTGGTTGTGTTCATTCTTCTAACAAGCATGTGAATAATATAAGAATCAAGAGTATATATTGTGTTGTGGTAACATGACATGATCGTCTCGTGATTCCATAACCTCCTCTGCCTACCCCTTAGGATAGTCAGTATGACCTTTAGAGCAACTTGAGAAAACTATTGCTAAGATCTTGATCTTAGATCTTCTCAAGCTATCAAGTATCCATAAGGACATCATTTACAAAACACTTAGGGGTCAGGAGTGTCAATGGATATAGATCCTTCCACCTTCAAATTGTGGTGGAAAATATTTCACCGAGTGAACACATCACCTTTAACCATACTAATATCCCACACGATGATCACACACATAACTTGCCTCTTTACATTGAAGTATTTATTACCCAAAAGAAGATAAAGAGGGTGCTTGTGGAAAACAGGTCTAGGTTGAACATATGTACATTGAAGCTAATCAAATAGTTGGGATGAACAGAAGTAGATCTAGAGTCCCACATCATCACAATCACAACATATGACAATGCAGAGCGTGAATTGAATGACACCATAACATTGCCGATGGAAGTATGACCTACTTTTCATAACATTAACTTTCATTTCTAGCCTTGGATCTTCCGTATAACATGATTTTTTTCCACCCATGGATTCATATCATGCACTATACCGCCAAACTTCCATCGTGCATAAAAATGAATCATTAGGGGCACACCATCATCATTCAAGGAGATCTAGATCCATTTTCTCACTATAGAGCTTTGAATATATTTTCACACTTGGGTGCTTATGAATGTCCCTCTGCCGACATTGATATACCTCTTTATCTGAAGCTCTCGTTCACGTGTGGATTCGTATACACCGGATTCTTGTGACAATGGTGCTTCTACATCCATTTCTCCATTTTCTTCATGGGAGATGAAGGTTCTTGAATATGGATGTGGAGAGTATGATCTCCAATAGGCCCTCTTGGTTTCAAATCTATCCTTGTCTCCCAAGACAAGAGGAAATCCCAATTATCGGTACAAATGACCCAGAGATGATCAAACTATCAGGAAGTTCCTACCTGGTGGCCTATTAGCAGAAGAAAAATTATTGGACCCTCCCACAATTTGGGTCCCCGAAGACACTATGGCTTCCTGCTACCAAACTCCAAAGTATGCCACACCCAAAGAAAATGATGTACATCATGGGCTATAATGGGTATGGGTGTGGTCCAAATGAACAAGGCATACGAGAGCCCATTCCCACTCCCCATTTCAAATCAGATAAATATGGTATAGGTATTAGACCTTATGGGGCAAACCCTCAAATGTTGATGCTACCTCTTCTGAACATGAGGATAAATCTTCTCATTCAGATAGTGACACAGATTCCTAGTCATAGCCAATATGAGGATCTTGCTTCAATGAACCTATTCATGTACGTCATTTTCTTTACCATAACCCCTCAAAACCCTAAAAGTTAACCTTTTCTATCCTACTCTCGTTGATTAGGACCAACAACTTCATGTGCCTATAGACCTCTTTGAAAATGACAAAGTAATTGCGTAAGTTATGGGTGTTCGTTGTAGCATTCCTATCGGGGACCATAAAAAAGGATTCTTCATTGACCTTGATACATGTGTATACTTCTGAGGAGGAGGCTAAGATACGTGGTCAAAAAAATTTAAGAAAAAGTGAGGCCGAAGTTCCTCCAAAGATCCTTGGCAAAAACAAAATTCCAAGTCACACAGTGAAAACCTCTTTGAGGCGTTGGCTGACAAACAAATTGAAAAAACTAAGGACATAAAAAGTGACCACACCAAGGGTGAAAATATCATTGAGACACCCTTGGAAGAAGATCTCAACCTCCCCCCTGATCCTACGTGTATGGAGGAGGCATCCAAGATGTTAGTAGAAGAAACCATTGATGTCAACATTGGCACAGAAGAGCAACCTAAAATAGTTAAGCTGGGAGCTTCACTTTCAACACAAGAACAAAATACTTTTGTAATGCTTCTCTCAGAGAATTTGCAGATATATTTTCTTGGTCCTATGTGGACATGTCGGGTCTAGACCTTTCATTAGTGGTGCATGATACAACCTAGAATCCACTATATAAAACTCGGGCGACCGACACATCACCCAGCCTGAGTTGAGTGCTCACCCGAAGCATGCAAAGGTATCAGGCCCCTCTTTAGAGTTGTTTGTGTAGGATGTTAGTGTGATGAAGATAAATCATATATTCAGATCCATAAATAAACATAAGCATTCCACGGAGCATATTCTAGATCTAGATCTTAGAGAATCATGAATTAAATAATAATTATAATAAGATCAACCACACAAGGACTAGTTACAAATCATGTTTAACACCATTATCCATCCAACATACTCCATTATATTAAACACTATAAAAATAGAAGCTTATTGCATTATAAAGTATCACCATAAGTCATGCACGCATCAGATCTAGTAGCATAACTCTACAATAATTCACTCTTTCTAAACTACTCGTTCATTTGCATATTTATAGGGGTGGGGACTTTCCCTTCACCGACTACGCACTTCCCAAAATAGGTCACATACTAATAATAGCCATGCGCCTTTACAATAACATGCACACATGCAAGTGTGCTAATAATAGACATCCTATAGTTAACTGGAATAAGTAATCTTATTATTATATTGAACTCATGCATGGTGCTTATCAGATGCTCATTCCTAAAATAGCATTTGCGTATCACATAAGTCTTCTTCCCGATGTGTTCTCTGCATGCTATCTTCCAAAAATAGCCCACACCCATGAAAATGGCTAAGTCTCAATTTATCTTTTCCTGGCATGCATTTCCTTTCCTATCCTTCCACGCCTTCAAATGCACCTTGTTCCCATGCACGAATCCTATGTGTGTCTTCTCCTTAGAACAATACGTATGCTCAACATTACCCCACACTAAAGTAAATTGTCATCCTGGTAATGGGTATTCTTTGTTGTTCCCAAATAATAAAGAATAATAATTGAAAGATCAGAAGAATCACCTGTACAAAAGAATGGATCTTTACTCTGCAGCTTCCTCTTCTTCAACTGGGAGGATCAACTCTAGATATTCACTTTTAATCTCAACCTCCAATGTCCGGTCATCTAGCATGGTCCTTGTCTTCTCTGGAATGTCTTGTAGTGATGGCATCTAACTCGTCCTGAGTAATATTTTCCTTCTCATTCTGTAAAACATAGACAACATTGGCCATAGTAGACATCATTCCCTCTAGAAGATCCATCTTCTGTGCTATGAGCTTCCTAATCTCATCTATCCTCTCCTTATGTGGATCTTGGGCTGCTGCAAGGGCTTCGCATTCTATTTCACAAGTGTCAATCTTTCTGCGCACCCTAAAGTCTCATCCTTCATTGTTGTCGAGGACTTCATTATCCTCAACCGAAGTTCGGGTCCTTATTCACGCCTATGGAGCTACACACAAATTCGAGCTTGGTTTTCTTTCTTCACTCATCCTTCAAGTTTGGATCAATGCCTCATACATTGAGATTTTTATGATCATAGAGGCTCGTTCTCTCTCGCTTCTTGTTCAACATCTTTGGTGCAAAGCGTTCTAAGTGGTCAATCTTCTAGCACTAAATCAACCAAATTGCACGCATAATGCATTACGAATGAAGGAAAAAATTTAGGTACTTTTGGTTCTAAATGAGACCTTTCTTTCGTAATGTAATCGATAATCCCCTCTTCCATGCTAACAAAGGCCTCATTCTTTGTTTGTTCTCTTTCCTTATCTACATTTAAGTGCTCTAATGGTGGCAGCCTTATCAATATTTCTCCATGCCACCTCAACAAATACCTTGACTAAGGAATTGTTGACCTACTCATTAGACATAAGTGTGGGATTTATGGTCATGTGCCTACTCTGAGGTGCCTTCTTTACTCTCCTTGGGACATAAGATTCTTCACACACATCAAAATTTGGTTCGTCCATGTGATTTTGCATGGACCAAAATAGCTATTTCCTTGTGTGTGTAGTGGCCATATATGGGTCCATCAGCTCCCACCCATATAACTCCTTAAGGTCCATTGTACTCTGAAACCGAGGCATGATGATTTTACTTATGTCCTTAGCATAGCCCATACTTGGCACAACATATTCTTCACTTCTCCTTGTCCTTGGCCCCTTAGGAACCTGAGCACCAAGGTTTGGAGTTGGCCCTTCTCTTATCTGAGTTATAATTGGTGCACTAGTTTTCTTACGCTCGTTTCTTCTGCTTCTTTCACCCTTCTTCTTCATCTTTCATTTCTTCATCTTTGGGCTCCTCCACATCTTCTGGTTGTACTGGGGTTCCAGTGCACTCTCTTTAGACTCCTCCGCCTCCTCATTAAGCGTCATCTTTCTCCTTCTCTTCTTTTTAGGTGCTTATTTTTTAGGGGAGATTCGAGGTGATCTCCTTATAGGATCTGGTGTTCCTATGCCTTGGATCATGGTTCTTTTGAATACCTTCTTGAACTGGCACTCTTCAGGGACTACATCTACATTCAATTCCTCTTCTACTTCTTACACATGTGGTGGAGTATATGTGCGCTCACTCTCTGCTCTGTTTGTGGGCTGCCTCGCCCTTATGATCCAAGCCTCCATTATCTTTGTGTTCTTCTTCTTCCTCATCTATCTGTATGGTCGTAGCAAGATTTGGAGTTGGCACATTCTCCATTGTATGTTTTCCCTTAGGTGACCCTGGGACCATGAAATCATTCTCCACATACTTATTATTCTCCATCCTATTCTTAAGTTGAAGATATATGAGCTTGGTTCCACTGTCCCCAATAACAAGATTAATGGCTTTATTTTTATGGCATCTGAAATGAGCCTCTCAATATAGGCAAACCGACCGGATATACATATGTGTTTTCCTAAGAGTGTAAAGAATAATCTGCCTTTGTCTGCGTTGAAGTTCATATGGTGTGTATCAAGTAAATCTATGAACTGAGGCCTGGAAGTAGCATGTTATGAAGGCATAGGGAAGTTTTCACCATGGGATCCATGTCCCATCCTTCATGGAAAACCACACGATGCTAGAAATGTTGATACACCGTGAACTATACTACCTTGCCTACCACTATGGGTAGCTCCTTCAAAATGTGCCACTCCTCCTCAAATGCCACGCGAAGTCGGTCATACCACAGCTCCGCCCTTTTCTTGAATGGGCCTCTCATTGATCCTTCACATAAATATTTCTTGAACCTCTCCGCGAGGGACTTCTTCTCAGTGGGGTATTCCCAAATTTTGTTCTTTGGCCCATCGGGCACTCCAATTTCTACAAAAACAAGGGATATTAAAATAGTGCCAAAACTTATCTTTTCACATGTGCGTGTTTCCTCAATAATAGTCTCGAAATGTAGTAAGCCAAGTTGTATATTTCTCCTTTGCCATCTTCTTTGTAATGTGTCACGCATCGTATTTACTTGTGACCATCTATGTTGATCTTTTAACTTTGTGAGTAGATGTATGGTTTCGTACTACAGGAAACTTCTTAAATTTGTCTATATCCATTCCGCGCATACCTTTGGAGTACCCTAAATCCTCGCTTGGTGGCTATAATATCTTCCTTATCAGGTCATAATATTTGTCCATGTGCCCTTTAGTCCTGTTAATGTGGAAATCAAGGTTGTTATTATCCTTACCCTTCCTCCAACAAAATAGAAAAAGTCCTTATGGACTCGCTTATAATCCATTGGTATAAAGCCTCTAGTTTTCCAAAGTATGGGAGTTCATATAATCGATAGACCACTACCTCCTTTAGTGAATTCTCTCCAAAGATCATTATATATTGGCATATCGTCCACCGTGCATGTGTTGGTCTTCTTGTTCAACAAATGCGCATCCAATTCTCCCTATTTTCGGTGGTGCGGTGATGCTCTCGGGAGTAATTTCGACCTCAACCTCCACCTTTTTCTTTCCCTTTGTGCCTGCTGTAAGTGCTTTCTTTAGTGCCATCATAAAAATCCTACCTTTTGTCTTCTATATCAAGTAAACTCAAACCCTAGCCCAAAATCACGTGCCCTAGCTTGAAATATCTCCTTCTCAATGCTTCTAATTAGTTCAAACCCTTCACTAATGGGGATGCAAGCCTTTTCTATGCACAAATATGCTCTCCACGTCTGATTTTGCAACTCTTTGCACCTTAATATGATTTGCTTCACTCGGTCACACTTAGTTCGCTCGAATACTTGTGATCGCAAAGGTAAAAATGAACCCGCATCACATCCTTATATAGATTTTCAAAATGTTAGTGCATTTATTACTCCTTCACCTACCAACAATCCTCTCATTAATTGACCATTTTCACAATTTTTGTGTGGTATACCTTCACGCCCAGCTATAACCTTCTAGCACACCTTCCTACATTTTGGCATGAATTCTCTTCCGTGTGCTTCCATGCACCGAGTACCTCACCACTATACCCTCTTCTAGTAGTTTCCATGCCCACTACTTACCTCGTGTTATATTGTTCATTAATTCATTTCCATTTTGTTATCCCGTAAAATTGGCAAGGGTAATTTTACAGATAACCCTACCAAAATTTTGTTTCGGTCCCTCGTCAGGGACCCCTTGCGTTCGGAACGTTGCAAAATCCCTTCCCGGGAAATCTAGTTTTCCGAACTTAGCCATTTTTGGTCTTTTTTGGTCGGGCGCACATAATGTCTATGCAACATCAAGTTTTGGTGCACCCTTTAAATCCTTTGGCACACAGGTTTGAGGTGTCAACAAGTGTTTTGATGCACCTCACTATGTTGCGCCTTTCTTGCACTCGCCAAGGCGCATGCGCCTTCATGTCAACAATACTTTTGTTGCACCACTTTTGATGCGCCAAGGGCGCACATATTCTTGTGTCAACAAAACTTTTGGAGCTCCAAAGGTGCACATAACTTTGTGTTGGCAAGTGTTTTGATGCGCCAAAGGGCGCATCCTTTCCAGTGTCGACAGAACTTTTAGTGCGCCACTTGAAAAAGTGGGTGGCGCATTTATTACCACCTCGCCTATATATATAGGCGCGTCTATACTGTCATTTTCACCCGTCAGAATCACGTGATTTTTCTCTTACCTTTGTACCTGCAAAGACACTTGCCTTGTCGTTTTCAAATCACTTCGTGGACCCGATTTCACACTTCTCCACTATATAATCCTAGTAAGAGGTCCTCTGTGCTTTTGTGTGTTTTGGTGTTTTGTGTTTTGGCTGCTTGTTTGTGTGATTAGAAAGATCTGTCAAAACATGAACTTCCCCCTCCTTGCTGTTTTTTCCATTCTTCCCCATGCATTTCCCCCTCTTTCCAGATCTGCTGGTAAAGGGGACTCTGTCCTGAAAAGATGGCTTGGAACTCCTTATTTTTAGCTTCTTCATCACCCAAAGATACCCTTAAAAAGAAGCTTATCAACATGTGAACACCTCAGAGAAAGAATCAAAGCTTCAAAGAAAGACTGTAATTTTTCCTCTTTTGGCGCATCTGTCACCCCTGCAACATAATATACAACGCACCAATGGCACATATACCATGCATTTTATATAAAGAAACGATTCACGCCCTCAGGTGCACTTCCTTCACTGTTACACCCGCTCCCTCGCGCCCTACTTGGTGCACGGACTCACATGTTACATTGTTGAAACTTGCGCATTGGCACACCCTGCATCCATGCAACACCAACTTTATTTGTGCCAAGTGCAAAATTGTAAACGGCGCAGGCGCATCCATTGTTACAACAACATCATGTTATGCAGACCTTCCATGCGCCGCACCAATTCCTCCTGTGGCACATGAAAAAATGATGTTACACACATTAAACCTGCACCCTTTGGCGCATCCTGTACCCGTGTAACATGAAAAATATCAGCGCCCTTTATAAAATGTATACATATGGCGCAGGCGCACTTATGCTTACAACAACAAAAATGCAATCTGTAGTGTCCATGCGCCATGCACCCTTTGGCACTGATTTATCCTCGCAATGCCCTTTCCGTGTGCTATACTATTTAACCCTGTAGCCTACAGTATTCATGTGCCCGTGCCCTGAGGCCTTAAAATCACTAACTCTTTCTTCTGTCAACACTTTAATGGAAGATCAAACAGTTGATATGACTTTCTTGTGTTGGGTTTCACTTCTTATTCTTGCAGATCAGCAACTGAGTTCAGAGTTACATATGTCAACATCAAGCAAGAGACCTACCAAATCTAAGGGCAAAGCCAAGCTCACAGAAGAAGAAATGAAGTACAAGTATCAGAGGGTCAGGATGCCCGAATCCCAAGTAGAGTGCAACCTAGACATGGAGATTCGAACTTGGTCACATTGACATGGAGGATTTCTGGGACCGAACTCAGAAGGTCACAAGAAGTCCATGGATGGACAAACTGATGGGTAGTGCGCTACACTTTGTTGGAGGAATCCCAATTAGCACCATGAACAACGAGTTTATGATGGTAGTGGCCCGCTACTACAACAAAGACACAAGATGTGTCCATAATGAGAAGGGTGAGGTCATAATCAACCTCACTGCTTGACACTTTGAAATAATGCTCGGCATCCCTCACCACCGGCACTTTGTGGCCATAAGCGGGAAGATTGCATCAAAGCTTGGGATGACAATGAGGATCAGTGCATGCAGCTGATGAACGAAGTATACCTAAAGAACAAAAAGGTGGTGACCCGATGGCCACAAGTCATTCATCGCAGTGACTTTTCAGAGGAACTCAGTGATACAATCACGTTCCTGAGCAGAGTGTTTGGGCTTCCTGATGCCCATTACTTTCACAAGTGGATGCTGAGGTACTTAGAAACAATGAACAAAAATGTGCCCGATCAACGCTTTGAGTGGGCGGAGATCATAAGCAGCACAATATCTGAGCAGCTCCAACAACTTACCACAACGGGGAAGTTCTATATGAACTCCTACGTAGTCTATGTTGCAGCTTCAAAAAGGGACTATCCAGCTCTAATGTGGTGTGGGGTTTGGCCCCAAGTTAAAATCTATGAATACTATCCAGAACTGAAGCTGGAAAATAGTATCCCCCAATTTACAAAGATCAACGATGCCTTCTTCTACGGCATCATCTGCCTTTTGAGGCCGAACATGACTCACGGTCACACGACCAAGAGTATTGTAGTAGCTACAGAGAAATGGGGGCCTTGTTCACTCAATTCCCCACCTTCACCTATCTGAGGGCAGTTAACTTCTTGGGGGAACCAACTAAATTGCCGAGATATGCCGGTCCCAAGTTGATCCTATTGGAGCTGTCGAGACAGCTTATCACCTACCACGAGAAGTGTCTCAAGAGAAAGAAGGGTGGAACTCCTTTCCCCCTCATAGTGGGCAGGTATACGTGTCTCTCTCACCACAAGGCAAAGGACATGTTTATAGAACTAGAGCTACTGAATCTAAAGCATAACTTCCCAGCAAGGCCCACCTTCGACCCAAGAAATTGTCTGCCCAGGGCCAAGCTCGATCCGATCCACATCCCTCAGATCGAAGACATTTACATCGACTTATATCATGAGGTCGAGCTCAGGAGGAAGGATCATTCCCGCTTGGCCTTAGCAGAAATCATCCAGTACGGTGTGGCCATCGTCCCAAAAGGCTATCAAACTGCTGATCAAGAAGTTGATCAAGTATATCTTGACACAAATGGGGACGATTGGCCTTTCGCGGTGATCGACAGAAACAAAGCTCCTCAAACAATAGAGGAAAGGGTCAAGGAAACTCTGCGAAGAACAGAGCATTGGTGCCGAATGAATGGTCTCATCTACCTCGGAGTTGATTTCATCACATCTCCGTTGGGCAATGCACCTCCTCGGTCAAAATAGCTACCAAAGGGCAAGGGGAAAGGTAAAGAGGGTGAATCCAGCTCCACCCAAGAGGAAGCTCCTGAAAGCCCTCCTTCCACTTCACAAGAATGGGTTGTAATCCCGGAAAGCTCAGAAGAAGAAGCAGCAGAAGATGTTCAATAGGCACATCCACTCAGGATGTGGCCGTGATCAGAATAATTGAGGTCTCTTCGTCCCTTCTCCTTCTCCTCCTTCCCCTCCTCGAGTGACCCAAGCGACCATTCCTTTGGTCGTGTCCTCTCCCCCATCTTCTACTGTTCCCCCGCTTCTTCATCCATCTTCTCTTCTCTCGCGGAGCTGTCCCCCTCCATTTCTTCCCTCATCTCTGAGCTCCCTTCCATTCCTATGTCTTCCTCCCCTGCAGTATCCCTTCCTCCCGTGAGCACTTCCTCGGCTTTTCTCTCAATGCCACCTCCACGTGTGTCCACGTTTTTCCCTCTACTACGCATGCCTGCCCCTTCTCTATTTCTGGTCCTTCTCCCATAAGTCCAGCCTAGATCTCCCAGCACCTGAGTCAACAGAAGAGGAAAGTTCCCATCGCACCGATGGACTTCTCCGTAATCCCATCAAAAGGGGCCAAGAAGCAAAATCCCATAACCCACTTCTCTCAGAGTGCATCAGGGGAGAGAGTGATGGAGATTGCATACCCCAATCCTTTGAAAGATAAAAAGGATCTATCTTTGTGGATTACATGTTGACTCAAGTCATAATGAGGACATCTTCAGAGAGCTTGCAAGAAGAGGCCCTATCTGCAGTTGACGCCCTTTGCAAGAAACTCCAAGAAGCAAAGGAAGAGAAAAGGCTGCTAAAGGAGCAAAATAAACATCTTCTCCGCGCCTTGCAGAAAATGGGCAGTGCGCCTCCTACAACTGCCACCGAAACTCCTGAGCCTCTGAGCCAGGATAAGATCAATGAATATGCTAAAATCGGTGAGCAGGGCATGGCAGTTTCCCTGGAGGAGCCAAATCCTCAAGGAAAGTGAGGGAGTTATCACTAAGTTCACCGATTTGTACCAGAATATCAATCGAACGAACAGAGAACTCCAAGCGATAGTAGGACCCATCTCCGAAGAGCTTGATCATGCCAGGATGCAACATGAGACCTTTCAAAAATGCTCGACTATTGATCGATGATCAGTCAAGTTTGGCGTCTTTGGACACCCTAGAGCCCTCAATAAAATCCTTTCCACTTTGGATTATCGGGTGGATCAGCTGGAGTTCGTCCTGGAGAAGATCGACAAAGTAAAAGAGGTAGCCCTAGATGCAATGCATCAAATGGAATAGATTGTTCTCAGAATGTCTCCAGGGTTTCTCACTTCTTCTTTCACCTTAAGGAAGGTGGAGGAAACTATTTAGATCTTCAAGGAGATCGTTTCACAGGGGCTGGGGCCAGAGGTCACGTTGACGCTGAATCCATCAATAACCTATTGGTGTGTCGTGACTTCATCGGGTACCTGATAGAGGCAGAGAATGATTATTCCAAACTCCCAGAAAAGCTCATAGACGAGCGGGAGACCTGCAAAGCTATCAGTGATCGACACAAGGATCCTTCCGAGGATCAACTTCAACCCATGATCAGCAAGTTCATGGAGTACCGTGCCCAGTTCCACATCTCGTCGCCCGAGCAGCAAAAGCAGGATACCCCCTTCCAGCCGCGGGACAATGACGAATAGTTTCTTTCTTCCCAACTTTCTCTTTGTAAAATATCTAAAACATGTTGACACAAATGATGACATCATCCATGTTGCACCATGGGATGATGTCATCCACCAAAGTTGTCAAAAGTCAACAAATGACTTTGTAATCTATTGTAAGATATTTTTGTAATTAAGTGGTGGTTTTGCTTTTGTTTTCTTTTCTTCTCTCTTTCTATATATACTTGAATACTTGTTGTATTCAGGTGTGGATATCTTTTAGATGAAAAATAGAAGTGAGAAGAAAAGGCTTTGTACTTTTTGTAACAGAAGAAGATATTAATGCAAATATTAAGACTTTGTGTTGAATATGTGTGTTATGGGCATCTGATCTTTCTTATGTCAGATCTATGCGTTTATTCTGTTGAATCTATCTCTACTTTTTTGTCATTTATTCATCAGTATTGCTTTATTCGTTTATGCAAGTAGGTTTGGCTCTGTTTACTACCAATCCCAAAACATAAACCCTCTGACCTTTCTGCTTTGGAATTCATTTCTTTTCTCCCTTCGTACCTGATCTTCCTTCATCCTCTCTTTCATTCCTTCCTTTTCGTAGTTGGAAACACCCCTACTGGGATGAGATCTCAAACCCCCGAAGGTGGAATATTGTGAGACTTGCACAAATTCCTGCTGGTAGAATAGCAATAAACCGAGTTTCACTTCTCGACTCAAAGAGGGGCTATGCCTCGCACAATGTTGGCTCGTTTATCCATAAATATGCCCAGTGATGATTTTCAAACCAACACATTTATAGTCTTCTTTAGAAGTAATCACCTTTCAAACAACTCCTTTCCATACTTGAATAGCACTCTGTAACAAGTTTTTTCTCATGTGTACCCGGTTGTGAATAATAAATAACAACCACCCCACACCAATGGTATGTGTTGTACTTTGCGCATAAAAATACCTCGGATTATAATTAGCTTCTAGCATGTGACCACACTCATTACACAAAACACCAAACTAAATTGACAAAGCATGGCAACGAAAAAGGAAATACATTAAAGGAAATACAGTAAAGGAAACCTACACTAAATGGTAATACTACCTTATTACAAACACAAGAAAACTTATTTATAGTAGGGCTTTGCCTTTACTCGAATTAAAGTAATCGGGTAGCCGTATTTTGAGTGTGGAGCTAAATTGCTTCATAAGAAACGTTTTTTACAATTTCTTGTTTTGATAATAACTAGTGTCAATTAAGGTGTAATTGTCATCAATCATTTTGGGCAAAATTGGTTGGGGTGTAAAGCCGGCGCGATAAAGGTGTAACCGCCATCGGTTACCTATGTAACGACACTTTTATTTTGCCAAAAAAATTAGAATAAATCAATTGTTTTAAAGTTGATTAATTTATGTAAAAGCAAACATAAGTTGCCTAGAATAGACACATGTGCATGTATGCATTGTTTGGAGTGTAAGGCAAGAAAAGCAAGTTTGAGAGAAGAAGATAGTAGTTAGTTGTTGTATGTTTTTCTTGGTGAGCAAGATTGTGTAGCTGAGTGAGGGAAGAGCATTGAACATCCTGTGAGGTGTTGGAAGACTACAGATCTTCATTGTATTTTCTCTATAAAGCCTTTGAATAATAATATTGCCTCATTGCTTTGGTGGACGTAGCCACGGGGGTGAACCATGTTAAATCACGGTGTAACCATTCTCTTGTTTATTTCATCTTCTGGTTATTTCCACATTGATTGCTTGTATGCTTTATCTGATTATAGATCTATGCAACACTGTTATATGGTTTAACCCCAACAACTGGTATCAGAGCTTTTGTTTGGAGGTTTTGTGTGTTGACAGGATTTACTCACAGAGGGTTTTCTAATTGAGTGGGAGCAGAGAAATGGCAAAAGATAGTAAATACCAAGTAGAGAAATTTGACGGTCGTAATTATCAACTATGGAAAATGTAGGTGGAGGAATGATCTATACTTACCGTTGGATGAGAAAGGACAGCCAAGTTCGATGACAGATGAAGAATGGAAGGTTCTTGATAGAAAGGCTCTGGGATCTATAAGATTGAGCCTGGCAGCATCGGTGGCTTCAAATTTTACAGATGCAAAACCACAAAGAGAGTTGATGAAATCTTTAGAAAAATTGTATGAAACTCCTAGTGCTTGAATAAGGTATATTTGATGAAAAAAATGTTTAATTCTAAGATGCAAGAAGGTGGATCTGTGTCTAATCATTTGAATGATTTCCGGTCTATTGTTAATCAATTAAAATTGGTAGAAATTTCGTTTGATGATGAAGTGAAAGCACTTTTATTCTTATGCTCTTTGCTAGATAGTTGGGATAATTTGGTAATGGCTATTAGTAATACAACAACTTCTTCTAAAGGTTTGAAATTTGATGATGTGGTTAATGTAATCCTTAATGAGGAAATACGCAGGAAAAGCTCAGGAGAATCATCATCTGGAAACGCTTTAACTATAGAAAGAAGGGGAAGAACTAAGGAGAGATCATCCAAGAGCAAGAAGAATGGGAGATCAAAGTCAAGACAAGGAAGATCTAGATCTAGGTACAGAGATTTACTTTGTTGGAATTGTGGAAAGAGAGGACATGTAAAGAAGGAGTGTTGGTCCAAGGAAAACAAAGAGAATACATCAGACAAAGGTAAAGAAAAAGGTAAAGAGGAAAACGTTGCAAGTGAGGTAAAGCAAGATGCCCTTATTCTCTCCTTGGATAATAAATTAGAATCTTGGGTGTTAGATTCTGGAGCTTCTTTCCATGCTACCCCTAATAAGGGTTATTTCAAAAATTATGTTCAGGGTGATTTTGGACATGTTTATTTAGGTGATGATGAGCCATGCAATATTATTGGTAAAGGTGATGTTTATCTAAAGTTGCAGAATGGAAACCCATGGGTATTGAAAGATGTGAGGCATGTGCCAAGCCTCAAAATAAATCTAATATCTACAGGGCAACTTGGTGAATCTAGATGCGTGGTTACATTCACAACTGATTCTTGGAAGGTTACCAAGGGATCTCTTGTTGTGGCAAGAGGAAAGAAGGTAGGAACTTTATATTTTTCTACCTGTATTACTGATTCCTTTTCTAGTGCTATCTACTATAGATTCAGATGCAAACATGTGGCATAATCGGCTAGGCCATATGAGTGAAAAAGGAATGCAGATCTTAAAGGAAAAGGGTAAGTTATTAGATTTGAAACAATTAGATCTTGAATTTTGTGAGCATTGCATTTTTGGAAAGTAGAAGAGAGTGAGATTTCTCAAGGTTGGGTCAACAAGAAGGAGCAGAAATTAGAGCTTGTACACTCAGATGTGTGGGGACCAACCCAGGTAGCTTCTATTGGAGGATCCCAATATTATGTGACTTTCATTGATGATGCCACAAGGAAGGTATGGATCTATTGTATTAAGTGTAAATCTGATGTTTTTGAAACTTTTAAAATATGGAAAGCCCTTATAGAAAATGAAACAAACTTAAAATTGAAGTGCCTTATATCTGAAAATGGTGGTGAGTACTGTAATTGATGATTATTGTTCAGAGAATGGAATACGAAGAGAAAGAACAATTCCTAGAACTCCATAGGAGAATGGAGTTGTAGAAAGAATGAACAGAACAATCATGGAACATGCTATAAGAATGAGGATACATGTCGGCTTGCCTTTGAAGTTTTGGGTAGAAGCAGTGGATACAATGGTATACTTGATAAACCGTGGGCCTTCAACAACACTGGATGGTGGAATACCAGAAGAATCTTGGTCTGGAAAGGAGGTAAATTATTCTTTTCTTAATTTTTTTGGCTCAGAAGCTTTTGTGCATGTTGATAGAGAAAATAGAAAGAAGTTGGATGCTAAGTCTAAGAGATGTACTTTCATTGGTTATGGCTCTGGTGATTTCAGATATCAATTTTGGGATTTAGAAGATTCTAAGATTGTTAGGAGTCGTGACGTTGATTGGAATGAAAAGAGAATGTACATGGATCAGGTTTTGGTGCCTAAACATGAACAAGTTGAGGAGATTTTGAAGGAAAATCAACTTTCGGACCTAAAGCAGACTTACAGACACCGACATCGGTCCTACAGAGACCGCTTGAGTCGGAGATAACTAGCATCGCTAGAAGAACCAGGATCAGAGAAGACAATGACAGCGGAGACACCGATGACAATACTTCCAAAACCAATCTCGGTCAAGTGAGCAGAGGAACCACGGTCGGTTATAGGTGACCGATGTTGGTCATGACAAAAATTGACACAAATGTGTAACATGCACAAAATGAGCCTCAGACACCTCAGATTTCAGTAAGAAGGTCACAAAGGGTAAGTAGACCTCAGAGAGATTTTCACCTTCACTTTCTTATTTATTACTGACTGATAGTGGTGAACCTAGAAAGCTTTGAAGAAGCAATGCAGGAAGATACCCACGAGTAGTGGGAGCATGGCATGGATGAGGAGATGGACTCCTTGGAACAAAATCAGACATGGGATTTGGTCAAGTTGTCAGCAGGTAAGAAAACACTACAGAACAAATGGGTTTACAGGATCAAGGAAGAAGAAGGTGGAATGAAGAGGTACAAGGCAAGGCTTGTGGTAAAGGGATTTACACAAAAATCAAATATTGACTTTGATGATATTTTTTCTCCTGTAGTTAAGATGACTTCTATTCTTATTATTCTAAGTTTGGTTGTAATAGAAGATTTGCATTTAGAAATGACTTGATGTTAAGACGACTTTTCTTCATGGTGATTTGGAGGAAGAAATTTATATGTAGCAACCACTTGGTTATGAAGTCAAGGGTAAGGAGAAACTTGTGTGTAGATTGAAGAAGAGCCTATATGGGATCAAGCAATCTCCAAGGAAATGGTATTTGAGATCTAACAAATTTATGCATGAGCATAGTTTTATGAGATGTGAATCTGATCATTGTGTTTATTTTAAAAGGCTTGAAAATGGGAGCTATGTTATTTTGTTACTGTATGTGGATGATATGTTAATTGCATGATCTAGTATGCAGGACATTGGTAAGCTTAAAGAAAGGTTAGCTCACACATTTGCAATGAAGGATTTGGGAGCTGCAAAGAAAATCCTTGGCATGCAAATTCACAGAGACAGGAAAAATAGGAAGTTGTATTTGTCTCAGGAGGCTTATATTAATAAGGTGTTGGAAAGGTTTAACATGCAAAAATCAAAACATGTTAGTACACCTATGGTGGACACTTCAAATTGAGAAAAGATCAATGTCCTTCATCACATGAGGAGGTTGAGTACATGGCACATGTTCCCTATGCTTTAAAAAGATAGGAAGTCTTATGTATGCCATGGTTTGTACTAGACTGACATTACACAGAAAGTGGGAGTTGTGAGTAGGTTTATGGCTAATCCAAGTAAAGAACATTGGAAATAAGTCCAATGGATTCTCAAGTATTTGAGAGGGACATCCAAAGATGGAGTTATGCTATGAAGGGTCGACACTTCTTTTACGCGGCTATGTTGATTCGGATATGGCTAGAGATTTGGATGACAGGAGGAACACTATTGGATATGTTTTTCAAAGTAGGTGGTATGGCGGTTAGCTGGTGTAGACACTTGTAGTTTGATCAATGCACTATTATTCCTAATATCACACCCCTATTCTTCCCTTTGCAAACTAACGGCACACCACCAGTTAGACCTATCTAACTCCCTTCTCACAACATCTTTTTGGTCGTATTTCCTCTTATAAATCACTTAAACTAGGTTGTCATAGCCTCGTTCTGACTACATTAGCTTCTTATTCCTTTCTAGTTTACTTCTATTAGCTCCCTAGAATATCAATCCACTTTGTTGGATTGATTAAGCCTTTCAGAAACCCTTCCAAAACCCTAATTACTCTCTAAACAAGATTAATTAGTCTAACCTAGGTTAATTACCCTAAACATAGTCAAAACACACTTTGACTTGCAAAAAGTGCTTTTTGGACTTTAGCATTTGTCCCACATGCACCCAAATCTCCCATTTTTCCCAAATGGAAAACTATAAATAGGGTTATACCCCCTCCCTCATTTTCTAAGAATTCTCTCTTCTTCCTAGCACATATTATAGTATTTTGTTTAGGCTTTAGATTGCATTTCATTTTCTTCCATTGAGCTAATAGCATTTGCTTTTGTATTTTATAGCACCAATATGGAGTAAAAGGGAAGATCCATTGGCTTTGAAGCCATTAATGGGGAGATCTCTTTCTCTTAAACACATAACTGAATGCTTAGATCCTCTTAGGTTCATTATTTCAAGCTTTCAAATAATAGAGGTTAGCTTCATTTGTTTAGTTTGTTTGTTTACTTCAAATTAATGTATGCAAAGAAGAAAACCTTGCTCATTTCTTATCAGATGGTCCATTGATCAGTTTGCTAAAAGCCTTTGGGGTTTCTTTAGAGATTCTTACCCCAAATCCATGGCTTTTACAACTTTTCATTGAACACATTTGGCACACCCGGTGGGACACTTATGTCCATCCTCCATTAATGGAGGTCTTTTGAGTTCTTCAAAGTTCATTTTCAAGTTTTTTTGGATCAAATCACTTGTTATTTCCTCATTTTTGTTTCTAACCCTAGATAAATGACCTTCATTTACATATATTTTGTGGGTTTGATATAGAAATAGGACACTTTGACTAATAACTAACCTATTTGCTCTTGAAAATTTGAAAATCCGTGAGTTTTGTAGGTTTTTCATGGTGCGCATAGGTGTTAACAAGGGGCGCGTACATGTTGAAACCCCAAGCATCTCCGTCAAAGTGCGGTGCATACTGTCTGATCCTTATCATTTGCAAATTTTACCTCTATAGGTACGCACACGTATCTCCGTCATTTAGGTCATGTATCCACTTCTCTAGACGTGTATACGTCAATGGCTTGACTGTGTGAAAATCTACAAAATTTATCTCTACAGGGACACGCACATGTCTCCGTCATTTGGGCCACGTATCCACCTCTCTGACCGTGTATGCGTAAAATGGTTTGACTATGTAAAAATCTGAAAATTGTCTATTTTATGCTTGGGAATTTCCACGTTAATATGCAAGTGTCCATGTCTGGTTGCAAGCATCTGTGTTTTAATATACTTGGGTTTCATTAATTTTTTTCTGTAGGCATATCCGTTGAGTTGGGCATGTACCCATTAGTTGGGGAGCGCTGGTGTCGGTTTGGGCATGCGGGTGTCTGTGTAAAGATTGAAAAAAATTCTATAATTTGCAAAATCTTTTTTTTATCTTTTCTACAGATTTCTAGGAATAACAAGTTAAAAACAAAGTTTTTCTTTGGTCTTTCGGTTTGCATAGTTAAGTGTTTTCGATTTTTAGCTTAAAAGGGTACATATGTTCTCTCCTCGCGCCTTGAAAATTGATCTTGGAGATCAAAAATACTTATACAAAGGCTTGTATCAAACGTTCAAAAACACTTATTTTATGAAGGATAAAGTAAACTTTCATGTGATTTCAGTAGGACTTGTTCACATTGTGTATGCTCTTCCTTCGCGCATTTTTTGCGATATTAAGAATCAAAAGAAAAGTATAAATTCTTAAGTCCAAACCGGAAAATTACTAAAACTTGTTGTCTACAGGACCCAACGGTTGTAGAAGAAAGACGTCCAAAACACAAAACTTCTAATACACATGTTTCTTGCAGGTTGCCAAATGGTGTGCTACTTAAAACCACATTAAAAGTTAAGCAAGATAAAAAAACACACCATATTCAGAACATTGTATTGCACAGTTTAGGAAAAGGGTACGTCCCTATCCACTTAACTAGAACATAACCCCTTTGGCATAACGCCTTAAGCTACAACAATGGGGGTGGTTCCAGAACCCTAAAGTAATCCACCGCTGAGTAACCTTGTGGATGAAACAGGAAGCGCTCCGCTTACCCACTTGACTAGTACGCCTTATGAGATAGAGTTACGATTATCTGTATGGCAACCCTAGGGAGAGCACACATGGACACACTAGTTTCCCTTTGTGCTCGAAGGGGGTAAAGTAAAGTTGAGATACTCCCAAGATAGGCAAGGGACTATTTGGGTAAATCACACTTGCTTAAGATAGCTTTGTAACACCTAGTTGAGAGAACTTATTAAGGAGGCCATTTTATCTTGGAGCCCACTTTACTAGTCCATTGTTGCGTCAAGCCATCACGAAGTGACAACTCATCTAGAGTCTAAACCTTGTTTTTCGAACAAGGAAAAGAACCCTTATGAGTTTGATCTAAGTGTCTTTCATCATGAGACTAAACTACGTCCCACTTTTGCTTAGTTTTGTTCTTGTCTTCAGACGAGGTGAAACTCTACCCAAGTGGCGCTTGGTTTGTTTTCATCTTTTTTATCTATACCCTTGCATTCTCACCACCCACATTTTCGGGGTGAGAAAGGTGCATACCTCGCGTGTTTTTATCAGAGATAGTGCTTGCAACTTTTTTGTCTGTTTACGCCCATCCATGTTTGTGGCTAGGTTGTTAAACATCTAAAGTGTGTAGGTACACTTTTCGTATCTTTGATAAAAGTCCTTCCATCTTGATTTCAAGATCATCTTCACCACTGTGAGTTCGGTTCATCCTTCATCTCTTCTTGAGTTGATAGTTTTGTTCGCATCCTAGGCACATGATCTTGGTACTTACATTGTGTTCTCATTTTCGTGAGAAGACAATATAAGCCCCTTTATTACGCGGTTACGCTGCTCACACGATTTGAAACTCCTTGTTATACTTATCACTTGGTTTCAGTTTCGATGTCATCTAAGTCTTCTTGAAAAGTGTCGATAACACCTTATATATATCGTAATAAAGTTTTCATGGTACTAACACCTTGCTTGCTTGGTTAATGTATCACGGTGACGTTATTACGCTATATCTATTTACGAATTCCATTTTTTAGAAGGTTTGGCTTTCATCAAAGCATTCAAACTAGTCTTAAATATACCTTGTCGAGGGACTGTGTCAACATCATGTTAGTGCTTAGGCCTTGTTAGAATTCTAACTTGACCTACATATTGGTACGGTATTATCACTATCTGTTTTTAAGGCTTAGGCTTGGTAACAACAAATTGGGTGATCATTACATTTAGGTGTGCATATGAGTGTTCCTTGATAAAGATGACTGCATAACACTACATCTAGGATACACTGTGGTATAGTTCAAACATCACCTTGATGCACACTAGGGGTCACGCTAGCTACATACAAACGTCTGCTAGTAATGCCTAAAATCATAAAAATGGTGACTAAATCAAATGAACATGACATAGGAGAAAACCCTTTTGAAACCTTCCCATTTAGTGGCAACAATTTAGCACCTCTCTTTTCTCAAGTCAAAGATATGGAGGCATTAATTGATCATAGTGGAGAAGATTCAGACTCTTCTAGAGAACAACAGAGGTTAGACCTAAATAGATTTGATGAACTCCTATATTATAATAAAGATCAAGTACTCGCAAGAGTCTTAGCATTAGGAGCTAAACTTCCACACGAGTGCGAAGAAGAAACAAAGGTCATTAACCCTAACTTAGGAGAACAAAGATTCATCTTAGACATAGATAACCCTTTTGATGTGGGATACACTTCCACTTCTGGGAAACATAAGGCCACTATCGAAGGAGAACCATCACGAAAACCTCACTATAAAGCTTCACGTAAAGTGAAAATTGAGTGTAAAGCTTCCCCTCCTCTGAAATTTGATGAAGAAGAGGACCCCCTGGTTGAGGAGGAGATCCTCCAAAAATAGATCTTGAAGTTGAGCTAGAAACTAGCAAACCTAGGCTCTTCAAGAAGAAACATATACAAAGACAAAGACAAAAACAAACTTAGTGAGTTTCAATTTGATCCACACATAGACTATACCTTTAAAGTGACTCAGGTACAAAGACCGATGTCACCTACTAAGGAGCAACTCATTCAGAAAGAGTTACAATCTATGAAAGATACGCTTACTACATTACAACAGGGAAATGTAGGCCAAAATAGGAAATATTCATATGAAGAACTATGCCTTTACCCCTTTGATAAGGATATGTTACAACAACCTTTCCCAAAACACTTTATTGTTCCCAAGTTTGATAAGTATAAGTGCAAAAGTGATCCTTGTGATCATATAAAATACTTTTACATGGCTTTCCAAGAGGTTGCATATAGCAATAATTTCTTAATATGACTTTTTCCTCGCAGCCTAGGAGCCATGGGATTGGAATGGTTCTATAGCATACCCAAATGCTCCATCACCACGTGGCCCGCATTAGCGAGAGAAATTTGTAAGGCATTACTCCTATAATATGGAAAGTGACATCACAATGAACGATCTATGCAATACAACAAAAACCCAATGAGATGTTTGCAGGGTTTTTACAATGATGGTGTGGGTTAGCCATTCGTTTCCCATGTACATTACCGGAAAAATAGTTAGTGAGCATATTTGTTCCTAACTTAAACCTTGAAATAGCCTTTCACTTACAAATGCATTGTGGCTCTAACTTCAAAGAATTCATAGAGAAATGTGGTCAAATTGAGAAAGCCCTCATTGCAAAAGTAATGCTTTAAGTCTTTCATTAAAAACAAACATGAAGCCAAATCCACAGACAAACCTAAATTCTTCAATAAAAATAAACATGTTTTTGCTGGTGAAAAGATTACGAGACTCCAAGAGAGTCCAAGCCATACGACAGGCCCACTTTTAAATCTTTCACAAGGACCTCATCCTAAAGCACCTACAAAATGTATGTTTACATCCTTAACAAAGTCCTTATCTACCATCCTAAAACAATTGGATGATGCAAAAATGGTGGAATATCCAACTACAATGGTACCATACCTGAAGATGCTCCAAAACTAGTTTGGTTCAAAGATCATGAATATTGCAACTTCCACCATGTTAAAGGACACAAAATGGATAGGTGTTTAAGACTGCACCGTATATAAAAGACCTCAAATCGAGGAAGAAAGGGTAGCGTGGATTCTCCCCCTGAGTCTGGGAAAGGTCCAAATGAAAAAATGGGTATTTACAAGGAACCTTTTCCTAACCATGCAGATAAAAAGAAAAGGAAACCAGATCAAGGGCAAACCTCCAATGACTATAGGATCATTGCTATGTTTACCCTACAAATGATAGTCCTTATGATTCCCTCATTAGATGTATTGGCTCATCTAATGAACAAATCAACACCATCCGGATTTTAGAAAAGAGTTGCGCAGTAGGGACAAGACGTGCCCACTTAGTCATACCAGATCTTGTGCCTATCCCTCAGAAGGTCAAGTATAATTTAATAGAGTAGTTAGAGAAAATGCCTACTAGGATATCTATTCTTGATCTCCTTAAAATCTCTAATGCCCATAAGAACATACTGTATAAGACTTTGCAAAATTCAGGGGTTTCCATAGATATAGACCCCATGAACCTTCAAGCCATGATTGTGCGCCTAGACTCCAATGATCGATTAATTTTGATCATACTGCAATCCCACATAATAGCCCAAAACATAACTTACCCTTGTATCTCGAAGTGGTGGTTACCCGTCGCAAAATCAAGAGGGTACTTGTAGATGGTGGATCTGGTCTAAATATTTACACTTTGAAGTTGGTTAAGTAGCTAGGTCATTCAGAAATAGAGCTAGGAGCTAAGACTATCACAATCATGGCGTATGACAATGAAGAAAGAGAATCAGTGGGGACTATAGTGGTTCCCATGGAGGTAGGCCCAACGTGTCATGACACAACATTCCATGTCCTTGACTTGGACCTTCCATACAACATGCTCCTGGGGCACCCATGGATCCATGCCATGCAAGTTGTTCCATCAACTTTCCATCAGTGCATCAAGTTATGTCATGAAGGTCAGGTGGTTACCATTCTGGGTGACCCGGAACCATTCACACATCATAGGGCATTGCACTATTTTTCTCGTGCATCTTATGAGTGTCCTTCTGCGGATGTAGTCATCCCCCTACGACGAAGCTATGAAAAAATGGATAGATTCAAAGTCCCTCACACCTTACAATCAAGAATTTCCTTCATTGGTCAACCCATTCACTTCATGGGAGGAAACATCAGCAAAATATGGCCTAGATAAGCCATTCACTCTTGAACAAGCTCTGTTGATATCAGACTTATCAGTATCTCCAAGACAAGGGGTAAGCCTTATTTTCAATTCAAGAGTACTCACAAGCAATGTCCTAAACCGTTGGAAAATTTGTCCATAGTGGTCTCCTATCTAAGGAGAAAATGTTAGAAGATCCTACCAGTAGAGTGCCAAAAGGCACCATGGCTTCATGTAATCAAGCACCTCAATACATCAAAGGTCCCCGCATGATGTTTGTCATGGGCTATAACGGGTTTGGATGTGGCATTAATGCACAAGGCTGGTTAGAGCCTATTCCCATCCCTCATTTTAAGTCAGATAAACATGGCCTTGGAATAAGGCCTCATAACACTCCACCCTCTGAGAGCGATGCTACCTCTTTTGAACATGAGGACGTTTCATCTCATTCTGATAGTGATGCAGATTCCCAATGTAGCCTCTACGAGGATCTTGCCTCCATGAACCTATTCCCAAATTCGTGGTCCTTACCTTATCTGAATCCATCCCCTTAGACAAATATCAAGTAGCCCTTATATATCCTGAACTTATAGATTGGGATCAACAACTTCACGTGCCCCTAGATTTCTTTGAAAATGATGAGGCATTTACAGAGTTCATGGGACTCAGGGATTTTATTCCAGCTAGAGACCACAAGAAAGGATTTAAGATTCAACTAGACACATGTGCCTACTTCGGGGAAGAAGCAGAGATGTGTGGACGGTTGAATAAGAAGGCTGTAAATAAAGGTACATCTACTTTTGAGAAACCTAGCAAAAAGGATAAACGGAAATCTCACAATGACAAACTCTTTGATAAACTCGTAGAAAAACAGAACGAAGAGTCTAAAGATGAAGTGATTTATCCATTTAAAGATGATCATGAACTACGCAAGAGTTTGATCTTACTCTTCCCCCTGATCCTACACAGATGGAAGATGCTTCTAAAATGCTTGTTGAGGAAACAATCAATGTCAACATTGGCTCAGAGGAGCAGCCTAGAATAATAAAGTTGGGAGCTTCACTCTCAGCTCAGGAACAAAAGATCTTTGTAGAGATCTTAAAAGAATATGCAGACATATTCACATGGACATATGCAGATATGCCTGGTTTGGACCCAGAGCTAGTCATGCACAACCTTGTTGTGCACCCAGATGCCAAACCAATCAAGCAAAAAGTTGAGAAAGATGCATCCTAAGGTGGTGCTCCTTGTCAAAGAAGAATTGGAAAAGTTGTTAGCTGTTGATTTTATTAAACCTATTGACTATTCAGAATGGATCTCTAACATAGTCCCAGTATAGAAAAATCATGTTGGCATAAGAATCTACACTGATTTCCATGACATTAACAAGGCATGCCCAAAGGATGATTTTCCCCTACCTAACATTGACATGATAGTTGATTCCACAAGCTGGTTATGAAATGTTGTCCTTAATGAATGGCTTTTCGTGTTATAACTGCATACTAATGCGTAAGAAGATCAACATAAAACAACATTCATCACCCCTTGGGGAACATTTTACTACAAATTCATGCCCTTTGGGCTCAAGAATGTTGGGACTACTTATCAACGGGTCATGATAGTTATATTCCATTATATGATAAGTGACATCATGGAAGACTATGTTGATGATATTCTAGCAAAATCCAAGAGTAGAAAAGAACACCTTGGAGTACTGAGGTGTATTTTTCAACATCTACGAGACTATAAGGTTCGCTTGAACCCTAAGAAATGTTTCTTCGTGTCTTATCAAGAAAATCCTAGGTTCATTGTTCACAAAGAGGGATTGAAGTGGACCCCGCAAAGGTAACGGCTATCACAGAAATGCCACCACCTACCACTCTCAAGCAACTAAGGATTCTATAAGGGAAAATTCAAGAAATACGTCACTTTATTTCACAACTTGCATGGATAAGTGTCACCCCTTTACCCATTTTCTCAAAAAAATGTCACATTCAATTAGGGACCTGACTGTCAGAAGGCCTTTGCATTACTCAAACAGTACTTGGCCAACCCACTTGTACTCATGCCACCTACCCTAGGTGAACCTCTCCTCTTATACATTTTGGCTACCCAGTTTTCTATTGGTGCATTACTTGCCCAATACAACTTAGACCATAAAGAGAGAGTAGTTTACTATCTCAACCACACCTTGAAGATACGAGTTGAATTACCCCCAAATAGAAAAGGCCTACTTAGCGGTCATCTTCACATTCTAAAAGCTTCACCATTATCTCCTGAACAATAAAACCAAACTCACATCCAAAGTTGACCCTCTCAAGTACCTTTTATCCAAACCCACCCTGACAAGCCGAATGGCTAATTGGATCATTCTCCTGAGTGAATTTTATATCGAGTTTGTGAATCGAAGTCTTTGAAAGGGAAGTCACGCCTGATCAGTTGGTAGAAGCTCCTCTCCCAAGAATGGAACCTCGAAGTCTTTGAAAGGACAGTATTGCCTCGATCGGTTAGTAGAAGCTCCTCTCCCAAGAATGGAACCTTTATGCTTAGATTTGAGATGCTTCTATGATGTATATTAAAGAATCCATAAAATGGTAGGTCCATTTTGATGGATCTTTACCTTGCATGGATCCGAGCAGAGTAGTCCTCATCACTCTAGAAAGCGATGTCATACCATGAGCATTCCAATCGGGTTCCTATGCACAAATAACATGCAATCTGAGCACTCATCGTTGGCCTCAAGCTAGCTATTACATGGAACATCAAACAACTCATGAAGTCAATGGGGACTCTCAACTTATCATAAAATAGGTAATGATGAGTACAAGGTTAAAGATGAGAAACTTATTCTATATAAAAAGATGGTTGAAAATTTGAAGGAATATTTCACACAGGTCATATTTGAGAAAAAACCAAGGTCACATAATAGATCCACAGATGCTATGGCTACTATTAGGTCTCTCTTACGCATAGCACTTGAAGAAAGTAAGATGCCTTTCTTCATAGAGCATTTACAAGTACCTACATATGATATGCCGGAGTCATGTTTGGCATGTGAAGTTGTTGGTCCTTTATCCCCTGGTATGACCCTATCTTTCAATACCTACAAGATGGCACTTTTCCACCAGACATCACCCATTCTGAAAAGAAATCCCTTATCCTTTGCATAGCCCATTATACCCTCCTAGGAGGCACCCTTTATCGTCATGGCTACGATGGGAATCTGCTTCGTTGTTTGGATGTTGCTGATTCTATCCATGCCATTAAAGAAGTACATGGTGGTATTTGTGGAGCACATACTAGTGGCATGGTCTTAGCTAAGAAGTTATTGAGGGTAGGCTATTATTGGCCTACCATGGAATCTGATTGTTGCAACTTCGTAAAGAAGTGTGAACTATGCCAAAAATATGGGAACTTAATACATGCACCAACACAAGCCTTACAACCTATTGCAACGCCTTGGCCATTCTCTAAATGGGGCCTAGATCTCATAGGGAAGCTCCATCCTTCTTCTTCAGATGGTCATAATCACATCATCACTGCTACCAAATACTTTACCAAATGGGTAGAGGTTATCCCTCTTACCTATGTCACCAGTGTGTAGATTTCAAAATTCATCATGAACCATCTCATATGCCATTATGGATCCCTTCGGCCATTGTCACTGATAATGGTAAATCCTTCAAAAACAAAATGGTTAAAACCTTATGTCAATGCTTCCATATCCAACTCAAGTGGTCTACCCCCTATTACCCTCAAGGTAATGGACAGGAAGAAGCTACTAATAAAACCCTTGTATGGATTATGGAGAAAATGGTCATAATTGGCATCTACAGATACATCCCGCCCTCTGGGCCTATCGTACCTCCATCCGCACTCCTACTGGTGTGACCCCATATTCACTTGTCTATGGCACTAAAGCCATCATACCTTTGGAAGTGGAGCTTCCTCCCGAGAATATCTCTCAGAGACTATCTTGATAAAGACGAGGACTATAGAGTTGCTCGCTTAGCAGAGTTAGAACTATTAGATGAAAAGCGTATTAGAGTGCTCAATCACCTAAAATTCTATCAGAACAGAGTGTCTAAGGTATAACAAACGCATCATTCACTGGAATTTGATGTAGGAGATCTAGTTCTCAAAGAAAATCAAAAGAACACCGTCAAAGACAGAGAAAAGAAAGGAAAGTTCGAGGCTAACTAGCTAGGTCCTTATGTAGTGATTGCAAAATATGGATCAGAGCCTACAAACTTGCATATTCAGATGGTGAAGAGCTTCTAGAACCTATGAACGCCATGCACCTCAAGCGGTTCTATGCTTAAGCATGGCGAGAATATCATATAAGAACTAAAAAATTAGAAAACAAAGAAAAACAAGCAAAAAAATGGAAAAATGAGAAAATAGTAAAGAAAAAGTAGGTTGTCCTCATGTGAAAACCATGCAATTATGGCGCAGTGGACAAGTCTTTGAGTGAAAACCAATTTTTGGCGCTCAAGGAAGATTCACCGGATGCAAGTTACTCTTATGGTAGGATGGGTAATCGTCACCACTTTTTGGATATGACTTCCTTTGCTAAGTCTAGGAACCCTACTAGAGCCACCTTTGTCATACCGTGATCTGGTTTATTTTCTCTTATATCTACATGGAGGACATTACCCTTGTATACTCCCATCCAATGCTGAGCATACCGCACCATTGTCACCTTCTCATACATACATGCGTGGCATTCTGCCTTTTGTATATTCCCACATCACTGGGGCATCCACGCTTCTTTGTTCTTATGCATTGCTTTCGGAACATGACCTTGGAAAATACAAAAAAATGGAAAAAGATACACAAAAACCTAAACATCTGGAAAATTCCCCTTTTAGGGATAAGGCTACATTCGTTTCACAACGTTATCTTAGGGAAACCTAGACAACAATGAAGAGCGTAGCTATGAAAACTTATCTTTTTAGATAAACCCAAAAACATTAGAAAATATATCAATGCTGCCCCGGCAAAACAAGGTAATGCTTTAATTGCTTTTAGTTGTTGGTTTGTATAGTTTTGATGTGCTTAGCCTGTTGAGTTGTTTGTTCTTTGAATGAATCATTTGCTTACCTTATATTGAATCTTGTTTGATTTAATTGTGTAGTGCATTACATTCATTTAGGAGCTCTCATACTTGTGAAAAATTGTTGTAGGATTCTTTATTGGTTATGTGCATCTATTAGGATTCATTTTACTTGCTTAGATTAAGTACCATTTTAATCTCTTGTTAGCTTTTACATGTGTTTGTTTAGTTATATTTCATTGTGTTGTTTGAGTGTGTATATTTGTTTAGTTTTGTTAACTTTTGCTTGTATATTTTGCATAGTTATTTGTTATCACATCTATCATCTATCATTTCATCACATTTCTAACATCATTCACTACATCATATATATACAAAAATGCTAAGTATTACATCATGCATGTATGCTAAGCTAATCATCACATATCGTATCATCAATGGGGGCAAGAGGGGTTGTGCATAATCACAAATCTATCCCCCCACACCAATATCATCTAGTATCATCCCAAGTGCTAGAATAAAAACTCAAAAACATCTCATAAATCTAAAGACATATTGTGTTATTTGTAGATACATCATCAACATGAAAGCATGAAACATACACATTTCTAAATCTAAGGTATGTCACATACATGGATGCAAAAAGAAATCATACATCATCATCAATGCTCATGCAAAGCATAATCACAAAGATAGTATATCAAAATGTCCATATAATACATGTATAACTATCCAAGTCAATGCTCAAAATATACATCATCGATACAATATGCCATCTAAAAAGGGCATGCATCAAAAGAATCAAGCCTTCATCATGAGGCATCATCAAAATAATAGTACATATAGCTCTACATCAAAATCAGCCTTCATAAGAGGCATGTATACAATACATCTATACAAAAAGAAAAAGTAAAGAGCTCAACCACAGCTCTCTCCCCTCACCGGGCTCCGGGTCCATGACTTGGTGCATGGAAGAGAGGTGGTTGTGATGGACCTGCACCAGGGGTACCACCCTACTATTTGGTTGCCATTTGTTGTCCACTTCGGTTGCTCTCGCAATGGGCTATCGAACTGATCTAACTGAACGGCCTGATCGTCGTGACCTAGAACCTATCGCACTCACATCTGACTGATCAAAGGGAACAACTCGCTGCATTCTGCTCGGGATTGCTCTCTGAAGTAGGCGGTCCCTCATAATATAGGGCCTTGCCCTCGATCTCATAGTATCCCATATCAAATCGGCATCTTTGGAAGTGATGGCTACCTATAGGGCAGCATTGCACTCACCTGTCACCCTACCAATATCAACCTAAGCTCGCATGGAGGCAAAGAACCTCTCGATCTCTATCCGCACAATAGTCTACACTCGGCTCTTGCCGATCTCTCTAACTGAGGTAGCCCTATGACTATGCCTGTGCATGGTCCCTCTGGGTGACAACCATCTTGCACCTGAGTCTGAGACTTGTGTAAAATGCTCAATATCTAAGCCCCTTGTGCAGCCATCTCATGAATCCAACTCTACCATAGAGTACTAATGCTGCCCCCGGTGGCTTGTTCTTTAACCCGATCTCTCTCAACTATCAAAATATGCACCTAAGTATGTGCCTGATCTCACTCTATTGTGAGGGCATGTAAGCGTGCCCTAGCCGTATCTCTCTCTCTAGCCACCTGTAACTTCATAGTAATCGCTACCTATAATCATTATCAAGGGCAGCCAATTATCCACCACCACCCTCTCGGAACATTAGGTGGCGGGCCCTACTCTAGAAGTACCTACTGGAGAGGGTTGTAGATCCTCACTGGAATGCACATTAGGGGCAACTCGTATCAATTTCCTTGAAAACCTATCTCGGCCTAGGCCTGGGACCCTATCCATGTGGCTATTGTAATTTTAAACCCCGACCCCTACCCGACGTAACGCTACAGGTGAGTCAAGCCCACCATCATCTTCATCGTTATCGCTGCTATCAACACCACCAATAACTCCACCCTCGTCACCACTAGGAGGCCCCACTGGAGGGCTCTCACACTAGCATTATACGCCACCCTGGAAATAGTCAAACGGTGTGGAAGCACACCGTGATACCATGGCCCATACTCAAGCATAGTACCGGATCTCTAATTTGTCTCAGTGGCACCCACATAGCAGGGTAGCACTTGTTGAAAATTGGCAGTGTTCTGTCACGAGCAATCTATGGACCCATATCAAAGTGCTCTCGGGCCCTACAAGCATACCATCTATCTGGCCCAGGAACATCTTGGGTAATGCCAAACTACCTCTGACACCGATCCACCCTATATAGCTCTCACATATAGTTGCGGCTGCCTAGGATAAAGTGCTCTACTGGCTATGGCAAAGTCCTGAGATCTAAACCATCCTTGGGCCACTGGAAGTGTTTGTAGGGTCTCCAAACCATGGAAATTTGTCATAGCTCATCTAGCTCACGTTGATAGTGATAAGCATCTCCCATGTATGGCTACACATCATCCCCTACCAGGACCCAACCCATCATAGAAGGCTCCTCGGGAGCCCGAACTCTCAAAACACCTAAGGGGTGACCAATGGCAATGTGGTCCCATGCCCAAATCAAAGAAGTGCATTGGTTCTACCATCTTCTGACGGTAGTAAGTAATCAAGTGAAGGTCCCAATATAGATGTGCTAAAATACACTAACCCCAGCAGTAGGTCTCTCCCTCTACCAAACCATGAATCACTCCAAGGAGTCTCGAGTGGAAATGAAGCACCGGTCTTGTCAGGGAGTAAGACTCCACTGACAAAGGCCATCATGTAGACCACTACTTGGTCTAGCTCCAGATCATCAATACATCGTGATAACTCCGATGGACATCCCACGCGCATGCGTCAAAATTGGTCCTACCTACCCTAAAAATCCCTAAAAATGCAATAAATGTGTAAATTGACTAGGAGGGATAGGCCACTCACATAAGGTCCATCTGTTGGGTCCCATATAAACTCTCGATGCGATCGGCATGTCTTTTCTTGCTCGGTATTCTCGCCATCTCACTCCAGGGTTGTCGCTCTCGCTCACGGTAAAAATTTACAAAGAGCTCTGGTAGAAATGAATTGGTCATGATTGATTTACCGACCCCAGGTGAGTATATTAACCCATCGCGATGCCCTTGGGGCATGTTTTCTCCGCCATGATCGTTTTGATATTCTTCTATCATTGTGATAATTATTTTTGTATTAAAATAATTATTTTTGCTAATTTTCACATCTTTAGGACACTTACATGCCACCCTATAATCACTTCTTCGTAAATCATCAAGTAATTTGTGAACCTTTAGTGCATTTTCCCACCTTTTCATCTATTTTCCCGTCATGATAATTATTTATTAATTTATTTTAAATAAATTATTCTCAACCCATCTTTCTTCTTGTGAAGGTATATTCTGGCTTTCTGACAGCCTTGCCTTCCCACTATCGCCCTCGAGTGTACTTTTAGAAGATCTTTGATCTTTTGAAATTCTTCTGACCGATCAAAATCAAAACTCAAAAATAAAAATAAAAAAATTAATAAAACCATTTAAAAAAACCAAAAACATTGAAATACTTCAAAAATGACCAACCAAAATTGGTAAAACCGATCATCTATAGCTGAAATGTATGTCTATATACATGGCACTCATCCCAGATCTTCCGACATTTTCAAATAGTTCAAACAACTACTCGTGCATCATCTAAGTCTTCAATCACCTACACAAGCTATGTTGCTTACTTCGTATGTCCTTTGGGGCACTATCTCCACGTTGCCCTCGGTACTATTTTTTCAGTGCATATTGCTTTTCGCGGGACCAAGTGTCATTTGTCTTCCCCCTTGTATAATACATCTTGCTTGGGGCATCATTCTTCACCCTTGTCGTTTATTAGAACATTTGGGACTACATCTTGATAACAAAATATTTGTGCAATTATCTTGAATGTTGTTGGATTAAGTGTGTGTGATTGTACTTATTTCCTTGTTAGGTGATTTTGATTATTTCTCGTATTGCATTGCATTCGTGTATGTTACATGGAGTTGTTGTTTGTATCTTGGCTTTTCATGTCATTTTACGCTTCCGTCGCATGCTCACATTTTAATAAGGACCAATGAGGAGGATTCTAAGCATTATGATGATAATATATTAATAGCAATTGATTTATGGATAGCTCAATATCCCTCTTTCTTCTTGTTTCTCATCTTCTCTATACACTTTTCTTTTTATTGTTTTCTTTTTCGATCGCCGATCGAGTTTCTTCGTCACCCCATCAACACTCAAGGGGGCATCCTTCATCCTTCATCCTATTAATTTTTCTTCTACCCCTTCAAAAAATTTCTACTCGTTTGTGTTTGTCTACTTTCTTTGAAGTGATGTAGCTTACATCACCCCAAAGAGGGGAAAATGTAGACACTGTAGTTTAATCAATGCACTATTATTCCTAACATCGCACCCCATATTCTTCCCTTTACAAACCGACAAGCACATCGCCGCTAGACTTAGACCTATCTAACTCCCTTCTCATGACATCTTTTTGTTGTATTTCCTCTTATAAATCACTTAAATAGGCTGTCATAGCCTCATTCTGACTACATTATCTTCTTATTCCTTTCTAGTTTTCTTCTATTAGCTCCTTGGAATATCAATCCACTTCGTTTGATTGATTAAGCCTTTCGTAAAACCCTTCCGAAACCCTAATTACTCTCTAAACAAGATTAATTAGTCTAACCTAGGTTAATTACCCTAAACATAGTCAAAACACACTTTGACTTGCAAAAAGTGCTTTTGGACTTTAGCATTTGTCCCACATGCACCCAAATCTCCCATTTTTCCCAAATGGAAAACTATAAATAGGGTTATACCCCCTCCCCATTTTCTAAGAATTATCTCTTCTTCCTAAGACAGATTACAATATTTTGTTTAGGCTTTAGATTATATTTCATTTTCTTCCATTGAACTAATAGCATTTGCTTTTGTATTTTATAGCACCAATATGGATTAAAAGGGAAGATCCATTGGCCTTAATGTCATTAATGGGGAGATATCTTTCTCTTAAACACATAACTGAATCCTTAGATCCTCTTAGGTTCATTATTTCAAGCTTTCAAAGAATAGAGGTTAGCTTCATTTGTTTAGTTTGCTTGTTTACTTCAAATTAATGTATGCAAAGAAGAAAAACTTGCTCATTTCTTATCATTTGGTCCATTGGTCACTTACTAAAAGCCTTTGTGGTTTCTTTGGAGATTTTTACCCCAAATGCATGGATTTTGCAACTTTTCATTGAACACAAACCTGGATTTCAAGATGCAGAAGGTTACGGATTTGTTTACTACAGAGGTAGAGTATGTTGCAGCTATAGAAGCTAACAAGGAGATGATATGGATGATTAGGTTCATGAAATATTTGGGTAAGGAGTAAGAGGATCAGAGATTATACAGTGATAGTCAGAGCACGATCCATCTGGCAAAGAACTCAACATTTCATTCAAGAATGAAACACATTCAGTTGAGGTATCACTTCATACGGTAGGTGTTGGAGGATGGACAGCTAAAGTTAGAGAAAATCCATACGGATGAGAACCCTACAGATATGCTAATGAAGCCATTGGTAAGGGAGAAGTTGGAGCTTCACTCCACTTCTATTGGTCTTTGAGTCTAAAGACTTAGTAGAGAGGAAGAAACGGGCCAAGGAAAAGGAACCAAGGATGGTGATGCACATAATAAGTGCAGCAATTGATCTCCAAGTGGGAGATTGTTGAGTGTGGAGCTAAATTACTTCACAAGAAACTTGTTTTTACAATGTTACTATTTGACAGTAATTGGAATTGGTTAAGGTGTAACCACCATCGGTCAGTAAGGCAGTAATTGATTTATTTTTGGCCAAAAAATTAGAATAAATCAATTGTTTTAAAGTTGATTTATTGTTTGTAAAAGCAAAAATAAGTTGCCTAGAATAGACACACGTGCATGTATGCATTGTTTGGAGTGTAAGGCAAGAAAAGCAAGTTTGAGAGAAGAAGATAATAGTTAGTTGTTGTATGTTTTCCTTGGTGAGCAAGATTGTGTAGTTGAGTGAGGGAAGAGCATTGAACATCTTGTGAGGTGTTGGAAGACTGCAGATCTTCATTGTATTTCCTCTATAAAGCACTGAATAATAATATTGGCCATTTCTTGGTGGACATAGCCCACACTGGGTGAACCACGTTAAATATGGTGTAATCTTTCTCTTGTTTATTTCATCTTCTGGTTATTTCCGCATTGATTGCTTGTATGCTTTATCTGATTATAGATCTGTGCAACACTGTTATATGGTTTAACCCCAACATGTATTCCATCAAGCTACTTTGTAACTAGAAAGTTCCCGATTTAAGCATACGAGTGATAATATACGACCCCAACCATCGCACCTTAAGCTTGCCTAGATGGCACATAAAATTAGAATCATAAAGTAGTGTCATCTATCCAATATCAAGCTTCTTGTCTTTGATGTGTCTGTCATGCCATGCCTTCTGGCTAGCCTTTTCCTAATTCTAACTCCAACGTGTTATGGCGCACCTCTCATCTAACTATATTAACCTGTTAATTCTTTCTTCTAATGCTTTCTCATCAGCTAGACCTCTAACACGCGCGATATACAATGATGGTAACATGAATTCCATTGGAAGAATTGCTTCTACACCAAACACCAACTGAAAAGGTGTGACCTTATTCAACCTATTTTACATTTTTCTATACACCCAAAGCACAACAGAAACTTTATCATCCCAATATTTCCTTCCAACATCACAATTTTTTTGTCAAAGTTTGGCTCAATATCTTGTTGAAGGCCTCCTGATCCCATTTTCCTGAGGATGATAAGGTGTTATCTTTTGGTGCGAAACCATAAATTCATCCAATAATATCTTGATGGTCTCATTCAATAATTGTGTGCCCCTATCACTTGCCAATCTTAGCGGGCATCCATACCTAGTGAGAATATTTTCCCATAAGAACCTGGTTGTTGTAGTTGTTGTATAATCCTTTGTAGGCGTTGCTTCTGCCCACCTTGTAAGATAATCTATGCAAGTGATGATATAGCGTGATCCAGTTCTACACACGATGGTGAAATAGGACCCACAAAGTCTATAGCCCATTTCTCAAACGCTCTCGCACTAAAGAATAGGCCTCAAAGAGGCATTTCATCTCTTTTCCTAGGTTTTCCAAGGTAGCAAAACAAGTGATCACACGCCTTACAATAATATTTACAATATTTATACAGGGTCTCCCACCATAATCAAGTGAGTAGAATTTTACACGCAGTGATCGCGTCACCGCATATTTTCCATCCGCAATACCACCATGAGCCTCTTCCATAATATTTAGTGCACTCATGTTCTAGTACACATTGGAGTAAAACTTCATCTCAGCCTAGTTTGTATAAGTCACCACTGATCAACATGAAGGGTGTCGTGTGAATTACAAGTTATTTCTTCTCTAATGCTTTCATTCCTTCTGGCACCATACTTGTGCATAAAAAGATAGCAATCTCTTCCAAATCTGAAAGGCATGCGATGTAACCTACATAAATGTGCATCCGGTATCAGATCTTCAATTATCTACATCTCCTCCCCGATTGAATCCTTGATAAGTGGTATGGGCCATAATTACTTTTACCTGGTTTTACCACAACTGTAAAGTCAAATTCTTAGAATAAGAGCACCCATCAACATATGCACCCCTATAGAACGGGATTATTTACCAAGTATTTTAATGCCATGTGATCAATATAAAATACAAAGGGTGTTGCTAGAAAATAATTTGAATTTATGAAGTGTGTAGATCATTGACAAGGCATCGCGCTCTGTAGTTGTGTAATTTTGTTCTACAGGAGTCAACTTTATACTAGCAAAGTAGATAGGATGATATATAATACATTCTCCATGCTAAGCTAACATCGTGCCAATGGTCATGCCAGAGGCATCCACATGTACATGAAATGGTTGGTTCCATGAGGGAAAATGAAGAATAGGCGTTGTAGTAAGTCTCTCCTTTAATGCTTCAAATGCATGATGTTGTGGTTCTCCCAATAGAATGTCCCTTTTCCTTTTAATAACTCTTCTAGGGGTACAAAAATATTTGCATACCCTTTGATAAATTTTCTATAATACCCTGTGTGGCCCAAGAATCCACGCACCTCACTCTGACTGGTAGAGGCTCCTCCAGGCCTACAATAACTGCAACCTTAGTTGGATCTACTAACAAACCTTCCTTATAGATGATATGCCCTAACAGAGTTCCAAAAGGTGTAGCAAAACATGCACTTCTTAATGTTTAAGGAGATGCTTAACTGTCTGCATCTTTCAAACATTAAGCGTAAATTGTCACAATGATCCTTAACAAGCCCATATACCATCCAATCATCTAAGTAAACCTGAGAATTTGTGAATAAAATCCTAGAATGCTTGAACAACTATGTGCGAAAATATAGCAGGCACATTTTTCAAACCAAAGGGCATCACAATATATGTAAAACTTCCCATTCTAGTGGTGAAATTCATCTTCTCTTGATCTTCTTGTGCAATTCTAACCTAATGATACCCATAAAAACCATCTGTAAAAGAGTAAACTTTGTGCCTTGTACCACCTTCTAATATTTCCTCTATAAAACGTGTAGGAAAATGATCAATCACACATGCAATGTTCAATTCCCTATAATCAAAAAATCCCTAATCCGGCCATATTTCTTGATACTCATTATCATTGGGCTAACCCACTCACTGATTCCTCTAGGGGCTTAATGATGTCGATTTCAACATTTTGTCAATTTCTTCCTTAACTTTTACACGCAGTTCAGTTCATCTGTAAGGCCTCTTCCGATCGGGTGCGCTCCTTCCTTTAGCTTAATATTCATCTTGCCTAATGACTCATGCACTCCTTTTAACTCATGGTAGCCCCTAGGAAATAAATCCTAGAAATCACATAGTAATTCAATTATCTTTTCCACTTCAAAATCAGACCAATAATCCCCGATTATTGCCTCTTTAGGTTCAACATTTGTGTCAATGTTCACTTTCTTGGTCTTCATAGGTTCATGATAGGCGTGTGTGTTCTTATTTGCATTGTCTAAAACTTCACGTGTACCTATTGAATGAGTTATATCTAGATCTTCTACTTCCTCATCATCCACTATGTAGACCATCTTTCCTTTCTCCTTTTCAAATCAAGTGTGCGTAAATAGTTCGGCATTTGTATCATCTACTTCATCAAATGCACTCCTAAGTCTACCTCACCAAATAACTCCTGAATGAGTTCTTTAGCCTTTGCATTGTCTCCCATAGTTAAGTGCTTTATGACCCTTAATGCCTCTTCCACTGGAGGTTTAGTAGAGAAGTAGTCAAAAGTTTGGGTCATTCCTGTAATCAAGTCCTACCAATTTCCAGTCTCCCTATGCAGCTCTGCATAAACATACCAAGCATGTGCATAACCTTATAAAGTGGAATAAATCTTGTGCACCCATAGTGAAGGTGGTAAAGCTTCCTACCCTCTGTCCAGAGTCTCTCACACTATTGAATGTGGTGCTAAATAGGTTGATTACCATGATAAACGTGAAATTGAGTAGCACATTGCTCTAAAGAACCGAGTGGTTAGAGAAATTATGACTTCATTCCATTCTATGATATTATCCCTATGAGCCATCCACTAAAGTGCTACTGATGTCCCATGCAAGGTATACACTAACATATTTCTTCTTTCCACTTGATTTGTCCACTGCTTCTCCATGGTGCGCAAGAATACCGTAGGGTCTCCTTCTCCAGTGTACCGAGGTACAGAGTTACCTATCCTCCTAACACAATGAGGTTTGCTTCTCCATGAAAATGTGCTTCTTACTTCATGCCCAACCATCTCATAGGTGTCATGCACCCAATTATCATAAGTAATACTTGTAGTATCACTAATAGACTATGCATCTTCCCACTGGAGGATTCCTTCCTTAGATGGCTCAAGTACTTTCTAGGTCCCTGAATGACACATACATAAATTCTTTTAGGTCTTCCTCACTCAAAGGTTTAACATAAGGTGCATATTTCCCATCTGTCAAAGGGATAATCACTCTTTCTTCCTTGTTCTCAAAACTTATATACCCCTTGTTGAACCATAGATCAGCATTATTTGCATAACACCAAGGGCGCCCAAGTAGAGCTAGGAAGTTTTCTGATTCTACAAGTGCTAAGACCTCAAATTCCCTAGTGAACTTGGCCCTTGTATAGTAATGGATGCATCCTTTAAAACTCCGATGGGAGTGGCCTTAGTTCGATTGGCCATAAACAATACATTAAAGGATGGTTGTAATGGAGGTCTTCCCATCTATACCCATGCATCTAAAATAAGGACATTCAATTTTGTGCCTATATCAATCAATATATTACTCAAGATCCACCCATCCATAACAAACATTCGAGTCATCTCCTTGTCATAATCCAAGCTATGAGGGGAATATTAGCATGCAGGATTTGTCGTCCATTTTCAATACTTACATGCAGAGTGTTTCCCTTTAGCCAATTCCCTAATAATGGAATGATATTCTCCTAGTGTAGCATCTTGCATACCTCTTTTAAGTCATCAATATCCAATTGGATTGTCTCTACTACCTTCTTTTGTTCTAACTTCCGTGACTATTCCTTTAAACATTGTATTTCACCCTGAAGATTTCTGAGTACCTCCATGGTCTCCTGATAAACCTCCTTTTGATGTGCAAGATCTAGGTACCTTGCATGTAAAACTTCCTCCTTAGTGATGGTAGGATTCTACTGTAACGTCTCTCTGGCACTTGCAGCTTTAGTGCGTGTAGTAATCTTCACGTATACTACCTTAGATTCCAAAGTGCCAACTTTGGCATCCACTTGATTTTTCACAACACGTTGTATTCTAACCATCCCTATGCCCTTGATCTCTTGTTTACAATACTTGCTAAGATGCTCATATAAGTCTGGGCATTCTCATAGTTGTGATTCTTCCCACAAAAAGAAAAGTAATATTCGAGGACATTCACGCCGTAGTGGTCAAGAGATCCGTATGTAAAACATGTTCCACGAGGGAACTCACCTCATCCACCACCACGGCCTTGGCCCCCAAATCCACCATGGTATCCTCCAACTTTTCCATGACCTCCTTCAAAGTTATCTTCGTTCCGATCATAGTGTGTTTTAGCATGGTCACGATCATGGTGCTCACTTTTTCCTTTAGAGTTATCTGATACTCCAATCTTTCACACACCAATATCTATGGCATCATGGATTTGACCAATTAACCTACAATATTTTGTATTATGATTCATGTACTAGAAAATCTTACAATAGCAAGATACATTCTTTCTTATCGTGTATTGTAATAATGGGCAAGTGGCTTACATCATGGTCCAAATGACATATCTCATAGTCTAGCAATAATGAATGCACTAACCTATGGGGAAAACTATCTTTGGTGTGCCCTTCCACTTCACAATTTGTACACCAAATCCCAATGCGTGTCTCATGTGCTGAATTTGCTGATAGTTTCTCCAACTACTTTGTCATAGCTACAATATGTGCCTCCAAGAATGGGCTCACTCTAGTGTCTATACTCCCAACTGCTTCAATGCGCAAAGTGGCTTCAAGTGCTTCATGCGGGTCTCGTATATGTCTTATGTGATAGTGCCCTTCTGAAAGGTGTGATCAAGCCCCCAATGAACCACTATGCATGTTGGCTTGCATGAATATCATAAGAAAGTTTAGACAACAAGTGTCTTGAAATAGGCATCATATTCCTAAACACTCTCAGTAGTGCCCTACTTAATATCCTTGAGCGCACTTATACTCTTTTTCTCAAACTCAAGGATATGAAACTCCTTGAGGAAAGCATCCTTTAATGTTGCATAATCTACACAAGTCTGATCAAGGTCAAACTTCTTGTACTAACTGTGTGTGCGTCCTTGTAATGTAGTTACAAATTGACTTTCCTTACGCTCAAAACCTTAATTCCTTTTTTGCACCATAGTATCTCACACATGTGCACATGTTCACTAGCATCTTTATGCCCCTATACTCTAGAAGACGGAGAGACATCTCCATGTAAATATTCTAGGGTTGATGAGGACCCTTCCCACGTGGTCTAGAATCTCTGTGTTACCTCTACCTCCAGATCCACCAGAACTAGATCCACCTATGCCCCCTGATCCTCCACCTATAGCCAGAAGTGGACTAGTGGATGTACTGCCCGATGTCCCAACAATGGTACTAAACTGAACTCCTATAGTCTGCGAAGTGGTACTACTCCTGTAAGTGATTCTAAAGTTATGTGCACTTGAGTTCTATGTTGACGATGCGCCCAAGAAGGTACCTCCAAAAATAAAGAAGACGTTTTACCTAGCCATAGATGTACTTTTTATCCTGACTTACTCCTACTCTCTTTCTACCGCCCAAACTAGCTTCCCGACTACTAGTCAGACTAGATACTAGAAAACCAAGCATAAGGGCTAGGTTGTCAGGTAGATTCAAATTCATGCTCGCGACCCATGTCATCTCTACTGGTGTGATCCCATGTGAGGCTGAGGAGGGTTCCCTATTATGCTTTACCAAATGGGGATTTTCAGATGTCTCGGCCCACCTTCTACGTGATCTCCAAATCCTTCATGAGCCATCTCTCTCCTCAACATCATCCACTCTACAATATCACGTTGTTTCTCTATATCCCTCTGTGTGCCTCATTGTACTTAAGCCACCTTTCTTCTCACTACCTCTCTGCCACTAGGTCCGCCATCCTTCACCAAACCTACTCCTGCCCCACGCATGGTGGGATTTAGCTAGCCATCGCTTCTCTTCCAAGTTCAGGGTTACCATCAAGATTTTGATCGCTAGTGGAATGCCTTGCAAATAAGTTCCCCTTGGATAACGTAAAAACTAGAACTCAGCTACCTCCTGGGCAAGAATAAGTGGAAATTGAGTACTCCAAAATATAGCTATTCAAAACACCATGAAACCAAGTGTCCACAATGTGTGTCCAAATCAGATCAAGCATCATAGAGGGCCTGAAATTCTTCCTACATCCAGACAAGTGTGTGATACCTCCAATTCCTTTTAGATGCATAAGCAATAGCCACTCGTATAGCTCTACCAAAAAGATAACAAAGAATCTCATATACAAACAAATCATACAAATTCTGCTCCACCCATGTGCGTGCATCAAACTCAGATCCAATGTTGAACCTCCGAGCATACTCTTCTTCCAGATCTTTTATCCACTCCTCAACACTTTCTAAGGTCAACCGATATATCTTCATCACAAACCATCCTGAAAAATAGGTCCCTAACAACGAAACCAATGATGTAGCCTAGAATCTACTATATAAAACCGGTGCACACCGACACATCACCCAACCTGAGCTAAGTGCTCACCAAGCATGGAAAGGTACCAGGCCCCTCTTTAGAGTTACTTGTGTAGGATGTTAGTGTGATGAAGATAAAGCATATATTCATATCCATAAATAAACATAAACATTCCACATAAGCATATTCTAGATCTAGATCTTAGAGAATCATGAATTAAACAATAACTATAATAAGATCAACCACACAAGAACTAATTACAATCATGTTTAACACCATTATCCATCCAACATACTCCATTACATTAAACATTGTAAAACATATAATCTTCTTACATTATAAAGTATCACCATAAGTCATGCGCACATCAGATCCAATAGCAACATAACTCTACAATAATTCACTCTCTCTAAACTACACAGTTCACTACATATTTATAGGGGTGGGGACTTTCCCTTCACCGCCTACACACTTCCCAAAATAGGTCACATGTTGATAATAGCCATGTGCCTTTACAATAACATGCACACATGCAAGTGCGCTAATAATAGACATCCTATAGTTAACTGGAAGAAGTAATCCTATTATTATCTTGAACTCATGCATGGCGCTTATCAGACGCTCATTCCCAAAATAGCATTTTTGTGTCGCACAAGTCTCCATCCCAATGTGTGCTTTGCACGTTATCTTCCAAAAATAGCCCACATCCATGAAAATGGCTAAGTCTCGACACATGTTTCAATTCCTATCCTTCCGTGCCTTCAAATGCACCTTGTTCCCACGTGTGAATCTTATGTGTGTCTTCTCCTTAGAAAAATATGTTCGCTCAACAATGCAAAACCTTGTTGTGCATGAAGACGCAAAACCCACAAACAAAAGCTTAGAAAAATGCATCTGTGAGTGGCCCTTCTAGTCAAAGAAGAGCTTGAAAAACTCTTAGCAGTTGGATTTATCAAACCAATTGATTATTCAGAATGGATATCCAATATAGTTCCAGTATATAAAAATCCCATAGGTATCAAAATTTGTACCAACTTCAAAGACATCAACAAGGCATGTCCAAAAGATGACTTCCCTCTTCCCAACATCGACATGATTGTCAATTCAACCTGGCTATGAAATGTTATCTCTTATGGATGGTTTTTCGGCTACACAATCGATTAAGATCATGGAAGAGGGGCAACATAAAATTTCCTTCACAACCCTTTGTGGACTTTTTATCGTGTCATGCCCTTCGGCCATAAAAATGTTGGTACCACATACAAATGAGCCATGATGTTGATCTTCCATGACATGATTAATGACATCATGGAGGATTATGTTGATGATATCCTAGGTAAATCAAGAACAAGAGAAGAACACCCTAAGGTCTTGAGGTGCATCTTTGAATGTCGAGAGTATAAAGTTAGGTTGAATCCAAGGAAATTTGTCTTTAGAGTACTATTAGGTAAACTACTAGGTTTCATCAGATCTAGAAGCGGGATTGAGGTTGATCCTACTAAAGTGACCGCAATTACTCGAAATTTTGACTCTTAACACATCAAATAGTTGCACACTGGCAAGAAAAAATCCAATCCATTCACTACTTTATATCACATCTCACAAACAAATGCCATCCTTTTACCCATATGCTTTGAAAAGGGATGTTAACTTAGTTTGGGGACCTGAACAACAACAAGCCTTTTCCTTGCTCAAACAATATTTGGCCAATCCTCCAATCCTCATGTTGCCAACCCTAGGATAACCATTATTTCTATACATTTATGTGACCCAATTTTCTATGGCACCTTTCTCGCTCAATAGGATCATAGTCGAAAGAGAAAGCAAAGTGTTTTATCTCGCTTGTACTCAAATTTCTTATGAGCTCAACTACCCCCAAATTTAAAAAGTTTGCCTATTTTTTGTCTTTACCTTTCAAAAGCTTCACCATTATTTACTGAACAATAAAACCAAGCTTATATCTAAAGTTGACCCTCTGAAATACCTATTTTCAAAACCAACACTTACTGGTAGGATGGCTAATTGGATCATCCTACTCAGTGAGTTTGATATTGAATATGTGCATCATAAGTCAATTAAGGGAAAGTGCTTGTAGACCAACTAGTTTAAGCACCTTTACCTGGAATAGAGACGTTGTGTTTGGATCTACTAGATGCATCATTAATGTATATTGAAGAATCACACATGGTAAGTACACTTTGACAAATCATTCACTTTGTATGGTTCAGAGCATGAGAAGTGCTGCGTCACTCCTTCAGGGGACTTTATACCTCAAGATTTCCACCTCAGATTTCCATGTACAAAAACATAGTAGAATATGAAGTGCTCATCGCTGGGATGAAGTTAGCTATCAAATGGAACATCCAACAACTTAAGGTCATTGGAGACTCACAATTGATCATCAAATAGGTCAATGATGAATATAAAGTCAAGGATGAGAAGCTCATCCCATATAAAAAGTTGGTAGAGACTCTCAAAGAGTATTTTGTGTGTATCACTTTTGAGCAGATCCCAAGAGCACAAAATCGATTAGCAAATGTTATGGCTATAATAGGTTCCTTGTTATGGATTCTACTAGAAAATAATAGCATGTTATTCTTTGTTGAAAATTACAAAAACTCGAATATGACATGCGTAATCATCGGCCTATGAAGTTGTTGGTCTTCTATCCCCTTGGTATGATCCTATTTTTAATTACCTACAAGAAGGTGTGTTTCCCCAAATATATTCCACTAAAAGTGAAGCCTTATCCAAAAGATAGCCCACTATACCCTCCTGAGGCACCCTCTATCATCATGGCTATGACGGGAATATGTTACGTTGTCTAGATGTAGCAAAGTCAGTCCAAGTGATTAAGGAGGTACATGAAGGCATTTGTGGAGCCCATATTAGTTAAATGGTCTTGGCAAAGAAATTATTGAGAGTAGGATACTATTGGCCTACCATGGAAACCAATTGTTATAAGTATGTCAAGAAGTGTGCATTGTGCTAGAAATATGGGAACCTTATTCATGCATTGGCATAGTCTTTGCAACCAATCACAACACCATTGTTGTTCTAAGTGGGGACTAGATCTCATAGGGAATCTCACTCCTACCTCCTCAGATGGCCATACCCATATCATAATTGCCACAAAATACTTCACCAAATGGGTGGAAGTTATTCCTCTCACGTATGTCATTGGTGCCCAAATCTCCAAGTTCATCATGAATCATCTTATCTATTGTTATGGCATCCCTTTGCCATATTAGAACTGACAATGGTAAATCCTTTAAGAACAAGACTATGAAGGCACTATACCAACACTTCCAGATTCATCTAAAGTGGTCTACTCCCTATTACCCTCAAGGTAATGGACAAGTAGAGGCCTCTAAAAAAACCCTTGTTTGGATTATGGAAAATATGGTAAGTAAGACTAGTCAAAATTGGCATTTTGCAGATCCATCCCACCCTCTAGGCTTATAGAACTTCCATTCGCACTCCTACTAGTGCAACACCCTACTCCCTAGTCTTTTGCACTAAGGCCATCATCCCCCTGGAAATTGAGCTTACCTCCCTAAGAATATCTCTCAAAGACTATCTAGACAAAGATGAAGACTATTGTGTGGCTAGATTGGCAGAGATGGAACTGCTAGATGAAAGATGCCTCCATGCACTCAATCACCTAAAAGTGTATTAGAATCAAGTGTCTTATGGCTATAACAAGCATATCATACCTCATCAATTTGAGGTAGGAGATATTGTGCTACAATAAAACAAGTTCAACATTGTGAAAGAACGAGAAAAGAAGGGTAAGTTCAAACCTAATTGGTTATGACCTTATGTGATAGTGGAAAAGTATGGGTCAGGAACATACACACTTGACTATCTTGACGGAGATGAGTTGTGTGAACCTATGAATGCCATGCATCTCAAGTGGTTCTATACTTAAGCATGAGGAAAGTGTCAAAAATCATAAAGAATACAAAAAAATAAAAAAATAAATGAATCAAGAAAAATTAAACATAAAAGAAGGTCGCCTAAGTGTGAAAACCACACAATGGTGGAACGTTGGACAGCTCATGTTGCCCAATTTTGCATTCCCTTACAAAATTTGGGCAATGTGCACAAGTGTTAGACTTGGCAGATATTTAGAGGCAAATTTGAAGAAGCCACAGAGGCTTTGAGCATGCGCGGATAGAGGAACATTACCACGAAAGATCTACGAAGAACTCGCAACAAAAAGAAAGTCCAAAGAAATGAAGAAAAGACTCCACGGGTGGATATTCAAAGTCGCGCTACTATAAATAGTGTCACAGGCTAAGACAACAATGAAAGGTAGGTCATGGGTCACAAGGAAGCAAGTCATTTCATTGAGACAAGCCGCTGGAATGTTTTCTAAAGCTTCCCATACCTAGGGCACCACAACATAAAGGAATGATCCATGGATATCAAATAGCCGCTAGCAAGATTGAGTGGAGAAGCCGCATAATAAAGTAAAATGATTATTCTTCATAGAAATTAGAAATCAACTAGTCCTCATTTACTTTATCAAATCTTTACAGATTCAATAAGATTTTGTTGTTCTCTATGCAATCAAATATGATTTCATGAGTCAAATCAAGGCAAATGGGCAAGAGTCAAGGAAACTTCTCCAACACACAAAAAGTGTAGTTCCAGGTGGCACAACCACCTCATGTTGTCTCAAAGCATTGATTATTGTGATCTAGGATAGGTGCAATTTTGAGCTCCAATAGTTTTGGTTCACCCGATGGGACATTTGAAATCAATATTTCCAGTTTTTATCAAGTTTTGGTGTGTATCTTGATGAAACTCTAGCCTTTAGAGGCTTTGTAGTAACACATCTGGCGACTCCATTCATAATATCAAATGGTTTCAATGGTACTGGTGATCCAAACATGTTCTTAATTCATGAGAAGGATCTAAACAAGGTCTAGAACAATACAAGAAGGCATATTTGAGTATTTGTAATTATCTCCAGGAAGGCAGAGAAGAGGAGGACATACTAAAAGATCTCCATCTCACCCAAATCAAACTCTCTCAACACCTCTTCCTAGTAGACCTTTATTGCAGTCCACTAGAGTTCTCAGACCCATCATAATGGCTCATCAACCACCACCACCTCAAAATCCATTTATAAACTTCACAAGTAGTAGCCCGCTTGCCTTGAATGCCCAAAATCCTATTCTTGTTGCGGCTTTGAAGAATATTCCATATTTTACTAGAGAAAATCACATGGCTCTAATTGACTACATTCGGACATTGCAAATGTCTCGATATCCATGAAATTGTTGAAATGGATGTGGTAATAAAACTCATAGCTTCATCTCTTAAAGGAAATTTTTTGTAATGGTTTAGGAGCATGGTCGCGGGCTCAATCAAGAATTGGAAGGAGTTTTACACGTCCTGTACAATCAATGTGGGGAAAGATATGATAACTTGTCTATTTTGGAGCAATTAACAAACATTCAAGAGAGCACCGATGAATAAATGGTAGATTTTAACTTTAGATTCCATAGAACTTGGGACAAAATTCCAATTCTTGTCAGGCCTACAACTAAAGGTGCATTTCTTTACTTTTGAAAGCTCTTAACTCTAATATATCTGTTATGGTGCAATATATGGGAGGAATAACCTTACCCATAACTTATGCATTGGCCATTAGGGCTGAAAATTGTTTAATTCAAGCTGGAAAATTAGCTCCCTGTGCCACCTATGCCATTATCCCCTGAATTTCCACAAGCCATGTAGCCTTCCATTGCTCATATTCCCTAACCAAACCTGCAACCCATTGCTTCCACATCACAAACCCCCACACAACAAAAGGAAGATGAGGAAATGAAATCTCTGATTAGAAACTTGACAAACAAATTTATATCCCTAGAAAAATAGCAAGCCCAGTCATATAGAAATTATCAAAATCAAGGGCAATCTTCAAATCAAGGATATCAACCATATAGAAACCAACAATCTAATCAAAGATATACACAAAACCAACAAAATAATAGATGGCAAAGTCAAAGTGCTCCTCTTCCATTGGCAAAAATTCCTCCTCCACAAGCACTCCCTGACTCCTAGTTTGAGCCGCACATTAGTTCCAACACAAAATAATATGGCGCATGAGACAAAATGGTGTTTTCCATGTAATTTTCTGCATGATCAACTTGGCTGTGAAAGGGCAATGCATCTGCAAGCATACATGATCCAAGGTTCTTCCAGTCAACAGACCCACTTTAGAAGTACCAAATGCTGAGAATGAAGGTCACAAGCTACACCTAATGCTAACCTCATGTTTTTCAAAGTCGAGGATTTTTTTACACTCAATCAAGTGTCCTGGAGGCTGTAGAGCTTTGATGAGTTTTTTTGACAACATGTGAAACAAGAAAAGAATGTTGGAAGCTCAGGTTGCAACTCCCATGATCGAGAAATATCGCAAGGAAAGTAAAAGATATTAGATGGACTAAGGAGAAGCCAAGACTGAAGTAGAAAAAAAGGATGTGAGAAGTCGATGGAATGAAGTAGAAAATGTGTCAAAGTAGCTCGTGTGCTTGATAAAATTGCCGTGGAAAAGGAGGTTGTTGTTTCACCAAAGTCGCATGATCAAACAATGCCACAACAAAAGAAAGAAAGTAGCATGCCACAAATGCAGAAATCGCGGGTCTCCCATTCAACATAGTTGAGCAAATGAAGAAGACTAATGTCAATGTCTCAATGTGGGATGTGTTTTCCATTCCATCTCAATGAGATCTTTTGTGTGAAGCCCTCAAGCAATTACCTCCAAGTGGATCCAAAGAATGCAAAATGCTTATGTTGTGGTTCATGTCTACAAGAAAAGGGTGATCAAGTAAGTAAAACCATTAAGACCCCACCCTTTTACATGTCTATAATTGTGGGTAAATACCTAGTTCATAACTATATGATTGATTCAAGGGCTAGTACTCTATAATTCCTAAGAAAATTGTTGATATCCTAGGTCTCAAATACAATCATGTGTCTAGGGATTTTTACAACTAGATGGGTCAATTGTGAATGTCTTGGGGGTAATTAAAGACCTTGAGTTAACCCTTCATGCTTTCTTGAGTCTCACAATAACCCATGATATATCAGTCATACACTTGTTGCCCATATTTACACTTTTCTTGTCTATATATTTTACCGCTAAGGTAGGGGGTTATCTTTCTTTATATGGACTCACATGCTTTTAAGGACCAGATATGACACAAGATTCACAATCCAAGTTGAGCCTATCTTTTTCTATCACATAAATTCATATAAACTCACTCCTATCAATCAAATTTTCTAATACAAGAATAAATTGGGCAAGGCTTAGTCTTTGTTGAACAACCTATTCCTCCTCGCATACCCGATTTTATGTTAGATGAATGGGTGAAGAGGGATCAAGAGTTTGATCCTTATGATGAAGAACTTAGAACCTTTGAAACTAGTTTTGACACCTATTATGTCTTACAAGAAGCATTTGTTATGCTCACAAAGCATTCAAAGAAGACAAGGAGTCGGTCTTTGGCTTATGACGAATGTATTTTGATGGTTCTAGAAGTAGGAATAGAGATGGGACAAGTATTATGCTTATTTTTCCAAAGGAAGAGAAGTTCTTCTTCACCCACAGACATAGCTTTTCTTGTTCCAATAATGTGGTGGAATATGAGGCACTAGTGCATGGCTTGTTGATTATGGAAAATAGAAATATCAAGAGGTTGCAAATCTTCAGAGATACTGAGCTAGTCATTAATCAAGTCTACGACAGATGTGTTATAAAGAACAATATATTTAAGGCCTACAGACATAGAGTTTGGGACTTACTAGAGAGTTTTGATGCTCTCAACCTACATGTTGTACCGCGGAAGTTGAATAAGGAAGCAGATCAAATGGTGGCTCTCGGATCTTAGTTTTCACCTACAAAAGACTTGGTTAAGGGCAAGACACAACATATCAAGATGGTTGTTAGGCCATCCATACCTAATAATGCAACCAATTGGAAATATTTTTATAAGAATTTAGAAAATTGTTCAATTCATATAGAATGAAGTTGAATTTTCTTTGAAATTGCAACTGATTTTGCAGGACATCTATGGTAATCAAATTATTTAGCTCAAAAAAAAATTGCTAAAAGGATTGGTCACTTTAGAACAAATATTTAGTTTAGATGATGAGTTAAAAGGTACATGAGTAAAAGATCATGGTGGCAAAACAAGAATACTATCACTGCTCAATTGCCCTAGGAAAGGAACTTTTGCTTGGAAAGGTATGTGATGAACATGAAAAGAAAAATTTTGTTTCCTTATGTCAAAAGTTTAGTGATGTGTTCTCATGGGGCTATGAAGATTTAAAAGAGTTCAATCCAATTGTAGCCCAACATTCTATCGATCTTGATCCCGATATCAAACCAATTAGGAAAAAACAAAGGTGGTAAACCCCAAGATAGAGCCCCTCATGAGAAAAGAATTGTCTAAACTCATCGAGGCTAAGATTATTTTTCCCATTAAGTACTCCACTTGGGTGGAAAACTTGGTTCCAGTCAGAGAGAAGAATGGTGAAATCAGGCTCTACATAGACTTCAGGGACCTAAACAAGGCCTCTCTCAAGGATCACTATCATTTTCCTTCAATGGAGTAGATTCTACAAACAATGGCTAGATCTGAGAGATTTTCAATGCTTAATGGATATTCAAGCTTCAATCAAATAAAAGTGAAGGATCGGGATCAATAAAAGACTACGTTCACCACCAAATGGGGAAAGTATGCATATCAAAAAATACCTTTTGGTTTATCAAATGTAGGTGCCACCTTCCAAAGAGCAATGGATATCGCTTTTAAAGGATATATCAATCAATTTATCCTTATGTATCTTGATGATATCATTGTTTTCTCAAAGCATAAAAAGATCATATTGGTCATCTTGAGAGGGTATTTGAAAGATGCAGGGAGTTTGGGGTATCTGTTAACCCTAAAAATGTGATTTTTCGGTCCAGTAGAGGTAATTTTTTGGGGCACGTTATTTCTAAAGAAGGCATTGTCATTGATCCAGAAAGAGTCTTTGTCATCCTTTCTCTTTCCTTACCAACTCACAAGAAAGTTTTGTAGTCTTTCCTTGCAAAGGTTAACTTTTTCAAGTGCTTTATACCGCCTTCGTGGGTCTGCACGGTAAAGCCACTCGCACTTATGCTCAAAAAATATTTATCTTTCAAATGGACTCAAGGCAAAGAACAACTTTGAGAAGATAAAACAAGAAATAGCCCTGTGCTTCTACGTTGATTAATCCAGCATTATTCCAAATATTTTATCTTATATGGGTATGGAGTTTATTCTTGCATTACCAAGGTTTTAACTGATCAAATGATCAAGAATTGAGAGACCATTAGCCTTCTTCACTAAACTCAAGGATTATGAGCTTAAGTACAACCATATTGAGAAGCAAGTGTTGCCATCATGCACACCTTGAAGAAATTTAAAAGCATGATTGTAGCTAGCCATGTAAAGGTTCTAGTATCACATCCCAACATCAGATATTTCATCATGGGAATAGAGATTAGTGAGAAATGAGCTGGATGGGTAACTAAAATCATGGAATATGATGTGACCATTAAGGCCACAAAATTGGTAAGAGGCTATGCTCTCTGCAGAAAATTGGCTGAAGATGCGTGGAATGACCTAGAGACTACTTTATTCCTAGAAGAGGAGAGTACATGCGGAACCTGAGAAGAATGAAGACATAGCCACAGATAGTTAGATGAAGATAATGATAATATTCCTCTCCTCTGGTATATATCCTCCTGGTCTCAAAGCAAAGCAAAGAGGTAGCATTTAAGGTTGCAGTCTTTTCCATATGTGTTGGTTGATGGCATACTATTTAAAAGGAACATTGATGGTGTGTTGCTTAGATGTATTGAAGGAGAACAATGTAATAGGATCCTTACCGAAGTTTCATGATGGTTTCTTGGGTGGAAATTTCTCTCCTAAAGCTACAAACCATGAAGATTATAAAAGCTAATTATTTCTAGCCTACGTTATTCACTGAGATGCTCACAAGTGGGTTAGGAAATGTAAGGAGTGTGCTCTCTTTACTGGAAAGAGAATATTGGTGGCCTTGCCTCTTCATCCAATTCAGGTAGATCAACCATTCGTGCGGTGGGGTATTAACATTATTTGAATAATAAATCCTCCATCCAAATCTCACGGTCATAAATGGGTTCTCATAGCAACAGATTACTTCACCGGGTGTGGATCAAGTCATGTCATTAAACAAAGCTACTAAATTAGCCATCTTGGAATTTCTTGAAGAAATTGTTACAAGTTTTAGCGTACCCCAAACAATTATTTTTGATAATGCTAAAGCTTTCTTGGGATAAAAATATATGATTGGGCTCTTCAACTTGGGATTTATCTCAAGACTTCCTCCAATTATTACCCCCAAGGCAATGGATTGGCAGAATCTACTCAAACAAATTTGGTTAGAATCATGAAGAGAACTATGAGTGTGAATCAAATGCAGTGGCATACAAAAGTGAAAAATTCTCTTTGGGTGGATAGGATAACAATGAAGAAGGCAATTGGCACTCATCCCTACAAACTGGTATATGGCAAAGAAGTTAGGCTTCCTTTGTCACTTGAGTTGCCTTCACTCAATTAGCACAACAACTAGAATTTGAAGGTGTAGATAAAAGAGAAATTAAAATGGTAGAACTAGTAGAATTTGAGAGAAAACATAAATTTCAGCATAGAAAGGATGGAACAACATCAGAATTCAAAAAAACAATGGTTTGATAGGAAAGCTAGGCCTCAAACATTCAAGGTCAGAGATCTGGTCTTGAAATGGGACGTGGAAAGAGCTAAAGTAGGAAGACACTCCAAAGATGCTATTTGGAGCAAACCTTACATTATTACTTTGCTTGTAAGGTGGCTAATTCTTTTGATTTGTCTGATATTGATGGGAATGCATTTCAAATCCCAATAAATGGGATTTATCTCAAACCCTCTCATTAAGAGTTTCATGCATCTTGTACATAGTAGATTAGATTTATAATTCCTCCAAGTGCTTTCAGCACATTGTCCGTTAATAGTTTAGGTTTATTTTCCCTAAGTGCTTTGCACATGTTTTGTTGTTTAGGGATCTTGTTGCACATGTTCCATGTTTTCAGAGGATGTTGTTGTAAAATGAAGTCCAAAGCATTAACGATCAGTTGTCATCAAGTGAAGGAGTCAAATGTAGAAGCAACTAAATCAATCAGCTAACTCTATGCCCAATGGATGCCTCGGGCTACTGATCATCCATAGCAGGCAGATGACCCCTATAAGTCACCAAAAATGTTTCCCAATTTCAAATCCCTTATAAAATTCAACCAACTTGCACAAGTGTTAGACTTGGCGGATATTCAAAGGAAAATTTTAAGAATCTACGGAGGCTTTGAGCATACCATGGATGGAGGAAGGTGATAAATACAAGTTCTGCCGTGGGAAAAGAGATATATAGATAGATAGATACACACGAAAGAAGGATATATCATCTGGATATACGTAGGGAATAACGGGTTAGAGAGTGAGCGAAGCTCTGCAGGATTGCTGCGAGTGGGTATTCTGGTTTAGGAAAGGATGTACTAAGCATGGAGTTGTTATTTTTCTTTTCTGTTAGCTTAGCTACATACGCCCGTGATGATGCGCATGACTACGGTCTGCACTATGTGACACTCTGTAATGAATCAATGAATATATTGAGGTTACCTATTATAAATAGATATGAATATCAATGGGTTTAATATATATTTCGTTCATATGAGTTCTCTTTCCTTTCATGATACGAATGAATGGTTGTATCTTTCTTTCTGTTATAGTATATGTTCTGGAATCTATTAAAGCACTCGGTTTGAAGTGACCTGTAAGGATCTAGAGGCCGTTCGAGCCCTATGGTTCTTATATGCCTCAACTTCTTTCCTAGATACTCTTACACTAATCATAGATGTTGGGCCCTGGAATATTGACCAAGTATGAAGGCGCTTAGGCGCACGGGATCCCAGTTATAGAATGGCGCGCAAGGCAAAAGCACGCAAGAGAAAGGCTTAAGGAAGAAAATAGTGCACGTGACGCGCAAAAGGAGGTTCAAGACTTAGCCAATTTGAGCACCCAAGGTAGAACATGTGAAAAGCATGATCGGTTGCGCGTGGATAAGATGCCAGCCTGGTAACAGGTTGGCCCAGGAAAGAGCATGCCCTGATGGAATCTTCTAGAAGATCATCATGAGATGGAATGGAGAGCTTAGGCCTGAAGGAACATGCTCACATGGAGGACCACATTCAACACTTGGTGACAGATTTGAGGGCACCGTAAGTCGAGTTGGCAGCCCGGGAAGGTGATAAATATAAGTGCCTACCGCGTGAAAAGATATAGATAGATGGATATATATACACACATGAAAGAAGGATATATCATCTGGATATACGTAGGGAATAATAGGTTAGAGAGTGAGCGAAGCTCTGTAGGATTACTGTGAGTGGGTATTCTAGTTCAGGAAAGGATGTACTAAGCATGGAGTTGTTATTTTTATTTTCTATTAGCTTAGCTACATACATCCAGTGATGCGCATGATTGCGGTCTACACTATGTGACACTCTGTAATGAATCAATGAATATATTGAGGTTACTTGTTATAAATAAATATGAATATCAATGGGTTTAATATATATTTCATTCATATGAGTTCTCTTTCCTTTCATGATACGAATGAATGGTTGTATCTTTCTTTTTGTTATAGTATATGTTCTGGAATCTGTTAAAGCACTTAGTCTGAAGTGACTGTAAGGATCTGGAGGTCGATTCTAAGCCCTATGGTTCTTGTATGTCTCAACTTATTTCCTAAATACTCTTACACTAATCATAGATAATGCTTCCCACTAAACTCACATAAAAGAGAGACTCGGTACCCACGTGTGCCTCGGGTGAGCGCTCAGCTTCTGCTGGGTGATAGTCGGCACGCATGGGGTTCTTCCTTTTGTGATAGGAGTAAAAATGACTACATCTTGGTTCCGTTGACGGACCTCTTTTCAAAGTTGTAGTGGGATATAGCATGCATCATGATCTGTGTAAAGAGTAATGACAGATCGGTTAACATTGGAAAATGTTGAATCGTGGTTCAAGAGCACGAAGGATGAATTTTCTCAGAGATTCAACACTGGACCTGAGTTTAATACATGTAGATGGGTAGAAGAGAACCTCTACCATGATCTGTATGAGACTTTTTTCTATTGCTTCCCAGTAGAGTTATATGGATGGCTTTCACCTATGCATCTAGATCAAGTTAGCGTTATGGATCGCAGATATGGATCAAGAAGACTACCAGAGGTTACAGGATGCAGATCTGACGTGGACCCGTGTTGTAGATCATTGGTGGAGAGGAGTACTAGCTAGCTACACTCTGGAATACACCATTTCTATGTATTCTTGCCAGAGGTTGTTGAGTTTGAATTTCTGCGAGAACCTAGAGGAACATTTCTACGTGTTATTCCTCTAGCTATGAAGATATTGATGGTTACCATGAGTTTAGAGGCACTCCCAATGGCCGGCTAAACCGTTCTGAGCGACTGGGTAAGGAAGCTCGGGTGGAGGAAGATGGCAGATGATACGACAGAGAAGGAGAGGGAAGAAAGATAGCTCAAGTATAGCAAAGTGCATGAAAGGGAGATTACTAGATGACACGAGGCTGCTAGTGTGATGAATTTATGGAGACAGATGTTACGGGAAGGAGTTGAGGTTCACGTAGAGGACGTGGAACCCGACTCAGCCTGCTCCACCCCATCTGGCAAGCGTGTAAGAGAGACCCCTTCAACTTCTCGGTGAGAGATCATCGCATGGAGAAAGGAGAGTCATTGGCACATATCTGAACCCACCCAGTGACCGAGCCCTAGTGCTTGGTTTTCCGAACTAGGAAGAAATTGATCCAAATGAAACTAGTGGAAGAGACATATCCACGCCTAGAGATAAAAATTTTCATTTCCTTCTTCTATGGCTGCACATATTCCAAAAGATTCAAAGGAGTTTTGGACAAAGGGCAAGTGTACAAGCTTTCGGTTGTCACATTAGGGAGTGGCACGGGACAAAGTAGTGGTAGTGGGGCACTATCACAGAGACCATCGGTGCACAATTTAGTGGGGACCGTGGGGCGTTGGCACACCTCCTACGGGACCTATTGGACCCAAAGTGGTTCTCGTGGATCCGGTGGCTCGGAGATATAGGACCCAAAGTGGACCTAGTGGATCATGCGGTGGAAGAAACACCGGAGGGAACTAGGGCTCTAGTTCAGGACAAGGACCCCAGCCACCACCTCAAGTATTCTTTGAAATGTCTCTGCATTTGCCAGATTATAGGGGCATTGAGGATGCTGCGAAACATGTTCACAAGTGTGAACTACTATGGCGTGCGAAGGGTATCACAACCCCAGAATGAAAGGCTAGTCAATTTGTGACCACACTGCAAGGGCGCGCACATAGCTGGTATAGAAAGTATGACCCTCATCAAACGGTGGTGGACTACACTGCTTTAAAGAATGCATTCTTGGCGAGTTCCACATTCCTAAGTTCGAGTAGAAAAGCATTAGCGCTTTGAAGGAGATTTAGCAAGGAATGACAGAGAGTGTGTGGGAGTATGATGCACGTTTTAAAACTCTCTTGTCTAAATTATCATATGATATTCACCCTTCACAGCATGCATAGTGGTTTGTTGGAGGATTGATCACCCCTTTTAGAAGGGCCTTGTCTCATAAAACTTTTACAGATCTACGCAAAGCATTGGAAGCTGCCTTGCACACCGAGGCTATTGGTAGTATTGATACTGGCGTTAGCCCGTTCTTGGAGGCTCAGATTGTTGTTATGGCCAAATAGTTGGAAAAATTGTCTACGAAACTCATCCATGAGACTCGCAGTGGTTTATGGTGCACGGATTGTGAAATAGAGGGGCATGTTAAGGATAATTGCCCTCGGAGGACGGTATGTACTGTGATAGTAGATTGTGAGATTTGTCATGGGGACCATGATGCAAGTAGATGTCCCTTGCTACAGCATGCATGATTAGGAAGAATGTATCTTGTTATTGCAAGATTTTTTACCTCCACAACCCATGATACGAAAGACTGTAGGCTCATTGACCGTGATCCATAAGGCCATTTATCATGGGGTGTGCCAAACCAAGATTGCCAAGTGGTTCAAAAAAATGATGATCGCCGTTATGAGGAATGCACAAATGGAGGCGCGTGCAGTAAGAGGATTTCGAGGAGGATTATGTGGTCGGAGTACCATGGAGGAAGGAGTGAGTTCCCACATGGAACATGTTTTAACTCGGATCTACATAACATTACAAGCATGAGTGCCTGGACCTATTAAAGTTGCTCGTGGTGCGAGTAAGAATGAGGAGTGTCTGGAGTTATTTGAGCATATGAATCAAGAGTAGCACCGTAAAGACAAGGGCGTTGTGATGGTCGGCATAAAAAGCGGTACATATAGTGGATGCCTCGGGTAACACGAGATGAAGGTTTGGAGCCTGTCTTGGTAACAACAAGGGCAAAAGCTACGCGCGCAAGAGAGGTACCAAGACAGAAGACCCTAGTTACGAGGGAGGAGGTCATTCATGGAAAATATCCAGACCCCACGCATCAAAAGGAGATATATCAGGACACCATGGATGTTATTCAAATCTTACAAGGGGAGATCCAATGTCTAAAGGAGCAATCCAGAAAGGAGGAACAAGGAAGGAGAGTCGAGGTGCAAAAGGATGACCTGGATGAGGTCAAGGAGGTGTGTAAAATGCTAAGGCAAGAGAACATCATTCCTTTTCTAGGATCATGGTTGAGAGAGAAGGTACCACGTGTCGAAGAAGAGTGCGAGACGGAGTCTTACACATGAACCTCCCCCTCATAGTCTCGACTATGATAGGGAGATTACATTAAATGTAGTTATAGATGGATGGCTTCTCAAAGAATATACTCATTGACACTAGCGTGGAGGTTAATGTTCTAACTTTGGATGCATGGCTTCAGATAGGAGACCTGCATTACAGCCATCTTCAAATGTGTTGTATATGACAAACAAAACTAAGGCAATGCCCATCGATGTCTTGAAGGATGCAACTATTACTATCCAGGGAGCCAAGTTTACTGGGGACTTCGAAGTCTTGGCGCTCGCCGAGGTGGATAATTTCCTAACACTACTTGGGCACCCTTGGTGTTACAAGAATAATGTGGACCTTCGGTTCAACAAAGGGTACATCAACTTTGAGAACAAAGAGGAATGGGTCATTATACCCCTGGTTGATGGGAAGTCGACACCCTATATTGAACCATTGGGAGAAGAAGTTCTGGACAAGATTTATGTGCACTCAATCGAGACCGGAGATAGACACCCTACTAACGAAGTTATCCAGCTTTGAAGATGCTCAGTCAGTAAGTGATACCACCATCGCTTGTGATAATTGGGCGTATGGAACTTACAAACTAATGGGATGGCAATTGAGAGGGTCGGTGACCAAGGTAATGAGGCGCGCACCGTTAGGTGCCTGGAGGAAAAGAACTCGCCCAAGTATTCAAGAGGAGCCGTCCCTAAAATCTTTCTCACAGGAGGTAGAAGCTTAGTGAAAGAATGAGAAGGAACCGAGGGAGATGTTAAGTTATGTCTTGTTTGGCATAGCAGCTTGTTGGTGGGCCACACATCAAGAGAGCCTTTTAGAGTGGCGTAAGGTAAGGATTGCTCTCTATCATATTTTCTATAAGTAATGTACCCACCATCATCAAGGGGTACCATGGGAAGGAGCCCGATTCTTTCCATATCCGAAGTGTGAATGGGTCTGAAGAGAAGGTGTGGAAGCTTTGCCACCATCCCTTTGGTTGCACAAGTTATATTCTATACTGCAGGTTGTGCGCATGCATGGTATATTCATTCGAGACATGCCACCCGAACAAGGAATTAACAAGAGCTCATTGTTGACCTTATTGAAACCTTTGCGTATCGTAATACCAAGCCATCGATTGATAAGGCCTGCGCAGGTATCAAGCGCCTTACCATGGGGGATAGTGCCAAAATAGAAGATAGGTTATAATTACTAGGTGAACTAAGATCGAAGCGTGCTTTGAAGAAATTGAGGAAGCGTAAGAGTTATAGCTTGAGCGTGCGTGTTTGGAAAAAGAGAAGGGAAAGTTAGTATATGTGATTGATGGAGAGGAATTAAAAGCTTATATGTTAGCCATTCTATAGGAACATGGAAGGTAATGGATAGTGCAGATGCTTGTGCGCATGCCTACCATGAGCCTTTAAAGATGAAGCAAGTTAACATCGGTTCAGAAGAAGAACCTAAGGAAGCTATTATTGAGGATTACTGGACAGAGAAGGAAGTATCAAAGATCATTGATCTGCTACGTGAATTTGAAGATTTATTCCCACGCGGGTACCATGAGCTCAAAGGCATTCACCATTCCTGGGGAGATGAAGGACGGTGCGTGCCCGGTTAGAAAAAGGCCCTACCAGATGAATCCCAATTTGTGCATGAAGGTTAAGGAGGAGATAGAAAAGATGATAGCTTCTGGGATCATTGAGGTAGTGGAAGAATCAGAGTGGATAATTCGATGGTAATCAACATCAAGAAGGATGGGTGGATTAGGATTTGTGTGGACTATAGGGAATTGAGTGTAGTTTGTGTCATTGATCCATTTCACCCCCTTCACTGAAGATATTTTGGAAGGAGTCGTTGGGCGTGAAATCTATTCCTTTATGGATGGATTTTTAGGATATCATCAAGTCTGGATTACAAAGGAAGACCAAAAGAAGACAACTTTCGCCACCGAGTGGGGAAGTTTTTCATATACGGTCATGCTCATTGGGTGAAGAATGCACCTGCTTTTTTCACGCATAGTGGTGCAAGCATTCCATGACTTCATCCATAAATTTCTTCAGGTCTATTTGGATGATTGGACAGTATATGGTCTAGTTAAGGACCATTGTGACAACTTGAGATTAATGTTTGAAAGGTGTAGGCAGTTGAGGATATCCCTCAACATTAAGAAATGTGTGTTTTCTACTCCCTTTGGGACTCTATTGGGGCATATCATATGTAAGGAGGGCTTGTTGGTAGATCTTGCTAAGGTTGCAGTTATTGTGGGGTTAAGGGAACCTACTAGCTAGAGCGCAGTGGCACGATTCCTTGGGCATACGGGCTATTACAAGAAATTCATTAAGGGATATGCCAAGATCGTCACACCTTTAGAGGAGCTGCTTAGACACAAAAGTGCCTTCCATTAGGGAGAGGCGCAGCAGAGGGCATTTGATACATTAAAAGATAGGCTTATTACCGCACCTATTTTATGTTTTCCCTCTTGGGACAAGCCCTTCCATGTCCATGTAGATGCCTTAAGAACCACCATTGGAGCAGTGCTTGCACAACCAGGTGAGGGGATTGTTGATCATCCTCTCTATTTTGCGAGCAGAAGTTGACATCATCATAGCAGAATTATACCACTACTGAGCATGAGGCATTGTCAATGATCTATGTGCTCTTCAAGTTTAGACAGTATCTGCTAGCAACACCCTTTGTATTCTACACTGACCACATGGCATTAAAGTATTTGGTGAACAAGCCCATTCTTCAAGGGCGCATATGTTGATGGGTGTTTTTGTTTCAAGAGTTTGAATTCACCGTTGTAGTGAAGCCCGGAAAAAGCAACTGTGGGCCTAATCATCTATCAAGGATTGATTCAGGAGAGGACACGCAAAGTATTGAGGAAGTAATTCCAGACACCCAACTGTTTAGATTGTGGCACGCACCCTCATATTTGGATGAGATTGCAGTATTTTTAAAACAAGGCGTGGCGCCGATGGAATGAAGGCATCGAAAAGAAGCATTGGCCATATGCACCACACCCTATATGTTGATTATGGAGACTTATACAAATTAGGATGTGATGAAGTTTTGTGCAGTGTGTATTAGAGCATGAGCACCGGCCATCATGGAAGAAGCACATGGAGGAAGTGTGGGTGGGAATTACGAGGTGATGCCACTGGCGTGTGCAAGATATTAATGGCAAGATTATGGTGGGAAACCCCGCATGCAGGATTGTAGATATTATTGTAAAGCATGTGACCACTATCAACACATTGGTAAACCAGAAGGAGAGATGAAATGCCTTTGCACTCTATCCTAGAGCGGAGCCTTTTTAAAAATAGGTGATAGATTTTTTAGGACCTATTGCACCGGTGCGTAGGACCGGGTCACGTTGTGTCATCACTTGCATGGATTATCTCACAAGGTGGGGGCGTGACAGCCCCAACTAAAGATTGCCACAGTAGAATAAAGTGGCAAGGTTCTTATGGGAGAACATTATCACAAGGTATGGATGTCCGTTGAGTTTGACCAAAGTGATAGGTACACATTTTTGAATGATACCGTGAGGATCCCGTTATCGAGTTCATAGTGGCTCATCACAAGACTACACCCTATCACCCACAAGAAAATGGAACCACGGAAGCATTCAACAAAATATTGAGTCATATCTTGACCAAAATCTGTGATGTTGGAAGATAGGATTGGGATGAAAAAGTATCGGCAGTGTTATGGGCTTACAAGACTATGTATAAAATACTAAATAAAGCCACACCTTTTCAATTGGTGTTTGGCACTGGAAGCCATTTTTCCAGTTGAATTTATGTTACCTTCTCTGTGAATAGCGCGCACAAGAGGATTAGCCAATGAACAAGCATTGGAAGAAAGGATTGATGAGCTAATGAAACTGGATGAGAGATGATCACTTGCCTGATGGAGCCAGACAGTGGAAAAGGTAAAGCAAAAGGCTTGGCATGATTGCCATATTAGAAACAAGAAGTTTGAGGTTGTGCAGATGGTGTGATTGTATGATTCCAAGTTTCGCAAAGCATCCTGGAAAGTTGAAAGTCCATTGGTTGGGTCCCTACACAATTTCGTACATCCTTGATTCGAGTGCATGCCGCCACAAGCATTTGGATGGGACAAATTTTCCGAACACTTCAATGGTAGTAGTGAAGCCCTATGATAAATAAGTCTTCTTGTTGTTTGTAAATAAGGTAGTTTTGCCAGTTAGTTTAGAAGTTTCCTTTATGCATTTTCCCTTTCTTGTGTTTCCCTTTCGCGTTGTTGTTTTGGTTTGCGCCTTGGGCACTAGTAACCTTATTGCTATTTTTGGAGAATTTGTGAGTGTGCAGAGGACCACGCATCGTTTAAGTGTGGGGTGGAGAAAAGTGAAGAAGCGTGTGATTAAAAGTACCAAGGAAGTTGTGTTGAAGAGCCTTGTTGTGTAGCCTGGTTGAAAGAGGTAGATGAAGAGAAAAGATAGAATGGTTGGTGTTAGGATAAAGCTACTTGGTATATCCTGTACAAAGGAAAAGAAAGCGCAGTTAAAGCAAAATGAGGTAGGCGAAAGCAAGAATCTGGATAGAAGAAGTGCCTTCGGCAAAGTTAAGCGCGCGCAAGAGTCTCCTGTCAGGTTGGTTGGGTTGCACACCAGAAGGTTGGAGGATTTTTCACGCAGGAAGGGCACGTGAGTGAAGGCGCTGAAGACGGACTTTGTTTGAAAAATCTGCATTAAATGAACAAAGTATAGGGGTAGGTAAAGTAGCATTTAATGATCAGAAAAAGGAAAAACTATAAATAAAGGGTTGGGGCACTCTCATTTTTACTTTGTGAAAACGAAGAGTTGGAGATATAAGCAAGTTCTATGAGCTAGGGTTTTCAGATTCGATCGAGTGGAAGATCTGTGTGATTAAAATGTGAAGGGCCAGTTTGAGATTACGGACCAGAAGGAATTACACAAGCGTGGAAGGAGTTGAAAAGGTGTTGTCTTGTGAAGATTTTATCCAAGTTAGGGTTCGACAAACTAGGGCATGGGTTTAGAAGAGTTATATCACGGATCTAAGATCGAAGGTTGGGAGAAGAAAGACAAAGTAACAAAGAGAGGGTAGGAGTGATAAAAATACCTCGACCATGGCACCCAAGAAAGGAAAGGGCAAAGCTAAGGCTAAACAACCGTAAACGAAGTAGATAATAAATGAAGAATGGTATGCAGAGATGCAATACCAAGATGGGGTGATGATGGGAAGGGAATGGGAATCCCGCTTGAGAAGCATGCCTATTAGTGACTATAATCACCGCACAAACACCATAGAGATATAAATGGTGTTAGAATTGGTACGCCCCACCAATAAGTGAACACCTTAAGGTTTTCCCATATATGACGATGATGTTAAGGTTAAATTGGTGAAGGCGGGGCTATCGCAACTCTATGAGTTGCCTTATTTTGGGAAGCGATCGCTTGTACGGTGGTTGATATCTCAGTGCATGAAGACTATTTCCACTTTGCTTGATGCAAGATGTGTGTGACTCCCAATTGATTTCACAATTTATATGCCTCATATGTGAGGGAGATAGCCTAGAAGATGACCTTGGCGACAAGGAGGCTATTCAAGAGACCGTCACTAAGTATGCCGTAAGAAAGGGTCGCGGTACTATGATATTTCAGACATCAAGGACCCCGATTATGAAGATGGTCGTGCATCTGGTGACTAAGCTGAATGGCCAAGAAAGATGGACACAGGTCAACAAACCTTGGCTACATGTCTATAGGAAGATTACAGAGGGGACAATATACAACTTATCCACGTACATTACAGAGGAGATTGTTAAGTGCGTGAAGGAAGGGGACAGGATCCTCTTTGGCAATGTCTTGCTCACCATAGTGTTTGCAGAAATTGGAGTGTCGGATGCCTCAGACAAGTTTGTGTGGGAGTACCCAGCCAAAGACCCTTCACCCGTGAAGAGGTTCAAGAAGTATGCTTGTGATACAATGACGGCTCCCCATAAAGCGTGGCTGGAAAATTGGTATACGTGCTTGAGGAATGCATTTGGGGCAGAGTGGAGGATCCTTGAACAACTCCCAACAGCCACCGAGGAGAAGCCGAGTTCACGCAGTGTACCAAAGACTACCGCCAAGGCGATTCAAGATAATTGGACGAATCATGGAGTGCTTAGTGCAAGCTTCCTTTCACGTTCACCGCCCAATACTTCAAGCGATTGTAAATAGATTTAAAGAATCAAAGAAGCTAAGGCTAGAACTAGGAAGGTTAGACTGGGAATGCAGGGAGATGAGGAAGAAGTTGAATTACCCGGTAGTAAGCACACGTACATAGAGAAGTACGTGTCACACAAGATCCAAATGACTAGGCCGATAACGCTTCCCATCGCTAGAGGATCCGTGGCGTGCGTGTACATGTGCATAAGGCCAAAGTTCGAAAAGGGCGCATATTTGGAGAATGAAATCTCCATACCTGAAGACCCCTTGGGAAAGAAGAAGTCGGCGTAAGAAAAGAGGCAGAGGAGAGAAAGGAGCACAAGTGTGTCGACCGCTCAGAGCAGTGAGCAAGTCATCTACAAGTGCCAAGCCAAGCACCTACATACGGAGAAAGAAGTCTCTAGTGAAGGAGAAGACACTAGAAGTAGAGGCACCCCAATGAACCCACCACCATGGAAGAATCACCGAAGGAAGAAGAGAAGGCCGAATCTCCTAATCAGAAGCCACCTCTCAAGAAGAAGTAGAGGGTGGATGAAGAAGTTGACTCGGAGGCAACCGACAACTTGGAGAAGTACTTGGGAGAAGGAGATGATGAGAGTGAAGGAGGTGGTGATGAGGAAGAAGAGCCTGAGAAGGACAAAGAGCCACATGTGTTTAGTGTCTACGACTCGGAGGAAGAAAGCGGAGAGGAGAAGCAAGAGTTTGTATTTGTGTGGCGCAAGGGCGCACAAGATGAGGAAGGCACCGAAGACATGAAGGCAGATGAGAAGGATGCAAGGAGCGGGAGCCATAAGCCTTACAAAAGAGTAGATTACTGAGATAGCAGAGCGAGAAGTGAAAAATATGCTCGAAGTCCTTGTAGACCAAGAGTTAGAGCGCAAAGTGCGGACATAGTGCTTAAGGAAGGGAAGGAGGAGAGCGTTGAAAAGGAACATGATAGCCTAGGAGGCCCCGCTCTGATAGTTAGCTTCCCCAAAGGCGTGCGCTCGGGTAGGAGAACTCTGGATACAGAATAAAGACAGATAATGGGCTATGTGGATGACACAAAGAAGGTGTTACGCGCACGGTTCCAAAGCACCATACCCACGGAAAGGATCCTAGCCATGGGGTCTTTTGAAAAGGATGGCGCATACCCCAGGACCAAGAAGATGCTCTCTTGGGCGTTCGAGTCACACATTGACGAGCCAGACTTTGAAGTCTGCCAGAAAGCGCTCATCTTGTTGCCGAGTCTAAGGAGACAACCCCTTAGTAAATGCTCAAGAGCTTTCAGACGAGCAAGTATGTAATGCTCTGAACAAAGTTGCGGTCAAGACCGAGGCTAGGCTATTCACGTGAAATGATAGAATCAGAGCATTGGAGGTGAAGTTGGGGAAGAAGGAGGAAGAACTGGTGGAGAAGGCCAAGAGTTTAAAATAGGAGGAATTAATCAGTGCGCAGTTAAGGCACGAGTTAAAGGAAGAAAAGTAAAGGTGCTAGGAGGTCTACAAGAAGGTGGAGTCAATCAAGAGCACCATCATATTAAAGCACCTAGACCTAACGCCAATCCCCTCAGGTACGCATCAACTTTGGAATGCTTAGAAGACCTAATGCACATCCTCACTATGGAGAGATGACCCTTGGCGCTGGAATATGTGGAAGAAGTGGCCGCGTGCTTGAAAGAGGAAGATCGGTTGAAGGTAGTAGCAACTATTGCCGAGTACAACCAAGTACTCGTGGAGATTAAGGTCGCTACCCAGTCTGCAGAAGCCACATATGACACATGCGTGGATAGAGATAAGGTGGCGAGCTCCTTGGTCACCACACTTGAAGCAGAATTGAAAGAGTTCCAAGAAAAGAACAAAGGGAACATGGCAGAGAGGGACAAGGTTTTGGCCAAGGTAGAGAAGAAATCAGAGGTAATTGAGGCTTTAAGGAGCTCAATTAAGGCCCGGCTAAAGGAACTATACCCCCAAATTACCAGAAGAATGGATAAAATCGTAGACCTGGGTAAGGAATTGGAGTAGATTGTGGACACTTTGGGTGCCTAGGGAATTGGCCTAAGCTTTGATGAAGTGAGCACCCTGGTGGGTGACCTATGCCAGAAGGCAAAGGGCGAGGTCGAAGTGTGGAACAAGCTGGAGGTAGATCTGTGAAAGGACTTTCCCATCCTATTGAATTGATGTCCTCCCCCCCCATTCTTCATTCTTTCCCTATTATTTCATTCCTTATTCATTTTGTTAAAGTATAAGTCTACATCTTGGTCCCATAAAACAGCTTGCCTCTTGGTCAAGTAAAATGTTTCCGAGGACGGAGAATAGGTGTAGTGTGGGGTGATGTTGGGCCCCTGGAATATTGACCAAGTATGAAGGCACTTAGGCATGTGGGATCCCAATTATAGAATGGCGTGCAAGGAAAAAGCATGTAAGAGAAAGGCTTAAGGAAGCAAATAGTGCACGTGACACATGAAAGGAGGTTCGGGACTTAGCCAATTTGAGTGCCCAAGGTAGAACACATGAAAAGCGTGATCGGTTACGCGTGGATAAGATGCCAGCCTGGAAATAGGTTGGCCCAGGAAAGAGCATGCCCGGATGGAATCTTCTAGAAGATCATCATGAGATGGAATGGAGAGCTCAGGCCTGAAGGAACATGCTCGCATGGAGGACCACATTCGACACTTGGCGATGGATCTGAAGGTGCGGCAAGTCAAGTTGGCAGCGAGAAGGTGATAAATACAAGTGCCTGCCACGGGAAAAGATATAGATAGATAGATAGATAGATATATACACACGAAAGAAGGATATATCATCTAGATATACGTAGGGAATAGCGGGTTAGAGAGTGAGCAAAGCTCTGCAGGATTGCTATGAGTGGGTATTCTGGTTCAGAAAGGATGTACTAAGCATGGAGTTGTTATTTTTCTTTTCTGTTAGCTTAGCTACATACATCTAGTGATGCGCATGACTACGGTCTGCACTCTGTGACACTCTGTAATGAATCAATGAATATATTGAGGTTACCTATTATAAATAGATATGAATATCAATGGGTTTAATATATATTTTGTTCATATGAGTTCTCTTTCCTTTCATGATACGAATGAATGGTTGTATCTTTCTTTCTGTTATAGTGTATGTTCTGGAATCTATTAAAGCACTTCTCGAAGTGACCTGCAAGGATCTGGAGTCCGTTAAGCCCTATGGTTCTTGTATGCCTCAACTTCTTTCCTAAATACTCTTACACTAATCATAGATAATGCATCCCACTAAACTCACATAAAAGAGAGACTCGTTACTCGTGCGTGCCTCGGGTGAGCGTCAAACCTTCCTGGCCAGGCGATAGGCCGGCATGCATGGGGTTCTTCCTTTTGTGATAGTAGTAAAAATGACTACACCACGGCAAGAAGAAAGTCCCGTGGAATGAAGAAAAGACTCCACAGGTGGATATTCAAAGCCACGCTACTATAAATAGTGCCACGTGGTAAGACAACAAAGTGAAAGGTGGGCCCTTTGGTGAAAAAGGAAGCAAGTCGTATCATTGGCGTAAGCCACGAAGGTTTTCTAAAGCCGCATAGACCTAGGGTGCCACAACACAAAGGAATGATCCGCAGATGTCAAATAGTCATGCAAGACTGAGTGGAGAAGCCACGTAATAAAGTAAAATGATGATTCTTCATGGAAATTAGAAATCAACCAAAGTGCTCATTTAAGTTATCAAATCTTTACAAATTCAATAAGATTTTGTTGTTCTCTATGCAATCAAATCTGATTTCATGAGTCAAATCAAGGCAAATGGGCAAGAGTCAAGGAAACTTCTCCAACACACAAAAAGTGTAGTTCCAGTGGCACAACCACCAAGTATTAAATGTAGTATGGGTGCTTAGTTAAAGAAGGCATGTAACAGTGGATAAACAGAGTGACACCCTGTTCCCTAAGAGAAATTAATGAAGGTGGTTGGGATTGGTTGAGGAATTTGAATTTCCCTCTAATTTCTTCTCTTTCTCCCTTCCACGATTTTGTTATATATTGTAAACCGATGCCTTGTTTTAATGTTGGATACTCTTAGAATTTGGGCATCTTGTAATATAAGGCTTCTCTCTTATGTTGCGTGTATGTCCTAAGGGTCGCATGCCTTGGATCTTGATTCAGTGAATGCTCACATCTTCCTCTCATGATTGTAATAGTCTGTGCATAATTTTAGGCAATAAAATTTAATCTTGTGGCTTGTTCGGCCCTTGTTCTTATTTTATTGCACTCCTTGCCTTTCTTTCATTCATAGGTGTGTTGTATGTTTCATTTTTTTGAATCTTTCTGCCTACATTATCGTGAAAGAGGATTCGGGAGTGATTTTGATCTATGTCTCATATCCAATCCTCTTCATTATCATTTCCTTCCCTTTCCCCTTATCTAAATGTATTCATCCCCTTTTTGTGTTATCACCTCTCTATAGATTAGGATTTCTTTTATGCATCTCTTTCTTACCCCGGTACCTTGAAACTTAGATAGAACTAGATAGTTGCATTTCAATTCCTAGGAGTATTTTAGCGTTAGGAGTAAGTCAAGGAAGCTACCCTTCTCCAAAGGTTTGTCTCGGCTTCACACAACTTGGAGACAATCCCATGTTGTCTCAAACCATAGATTATTGTGATCGGGACGGGTGAAATTTTTGAGCTCCAATAGTTTTGGCATGCCCAAGATGGGACGTTTGAAATTAGTATTTCCAGTTTTATCAAGTTTTCGTGTATTTTGATGAAACTCTAGCCTTTAGAGGCTCTAAAGTAACACATCTGGTGACTCCATTCAGAATATCAATTGGTTTCAAAGTGGTACTAGTAATCCAAATGTGTCTCTAATTCATGAGAAGGATCTAAACAAGGTCTAGAACAAGACAAGAAGGCATATTTGAGTATTTACAGTTATCTCCAGGAAGTCGAGAAGAGGAAGATAGATTCAAAGATCTCCATCTCCTCCAAATTGAACTCTCTCCACACCTCCACCTAGTAGACCTTTCTTGTAGTCCACTAGAGTTCTCGGACCTATTATAATTGCTCAACAACCGCCACTACCTCAACATCCATTTGTGAACATCACAGAAGCGTAACGCTTGCCTTGAATTCCCAAATCCTATTCTTGTTTTGGAATTGAAGAATATTCCATATTTTACTAGAGAAAATCACACTACTCCAGTTGACCACATTCAAGACATTGCAAATGTCTGTGCTATCCATGAAATTGCTGAAATGGATGTGGTAGTAAAACTCTTGGCTTCATCTCTTAAAGGAAAAGCTTTGCAATGGTTTAGGAGCTTGACCATGGGATTAATCAGAATTGGAACAAGTTGTGCATAGCCTTGTACAATCAATTTGGGGAAAGAGCTGATAACTTGTCTCTTTTGGAGCAATTGACCACAATCAAGAGAGCACCTAATGAACAAATGGTGGATTTTAACTTTAGATTTCCAGAGAACTTGGGACAAAATTCTAATTCTTGTTAGGCCTAAAGTGAAGGTGCATTTATTTACTTTTTGAAATCTCTTAACTCTGATATATCTGTTATGGTGCAATCTATGGGAGGAATAACCTTACTCGTGGCTTATGCATTGGCCATTAGGGATAAAAATTATTTAATTCAAGCTAGAAAATTAGCTCCCAGACCACATATGCCATTATCCCCTGAATTTCCACAAGCCGCGCAACCTTCCATTACTCATATTCCCAACTAAACTCGCAACCCATTGCTCCCACACTACAAACCCCCACACAACAAAAGGAAGACAAGGAAATGAAATCTCTGATTAGAAACTTAACAAATAAAGTCATATCCCTCGAAAAATAGCAAGCCCAATCATATAGAAATTATCAAAATCAAGGGAAATCTTCAAATCAAGGATATCATCCATATATAAACTAACAGTCTAATCAAAGATATGCACAAAACCAACAAAATAATAGATGACAAAGTCAAAGTGCTCCTCTTCCATTGGCAACAATTCCTCCTCTACAAGCACTACTTGCTCCTAGTTCGAGCCACACATTAGTTCCAGTACAAAATAATATGGCACTGGAGACAAAATGGTGTTTTCCATGTAATTTGTTACATGATCAACTTGGTTGTGAAAGATAAATACATCTGTAAGCATACACGATCCAAGGTTCTTCCATTCAATAGGAACCACTTTAAGAAGTACCAAATGCTAAGAATGAAGGTCAAAAAGTTACAACTGTCATGTTTTTCAGAGTTGAGGATTTTTTTGCACTCAATCAAGTGTATGGAGGCTCTGGTAGACCTTAGATGAGTGTTGCTAACAACACAGAGAACAAGAATATAATACAGGAATCTTAGGTTGCAACTCCCATAGATCAGAGCAATGTCGCAGGGAAAGGAAAAGATGTTGGAGGGACTAAGGAGAAGCTGCAGACTGAACTAGAAATAAAAGGGTGCAAGAATATGTTAAATGAATTATAAAATGTGTCAAAGAAGCTTATGGTTCTGAAAAACTTACCATGGAAAAGGAGGTTGTATTTTCACCAAAGTCGCACGATCAAATAGTGTCGCAACAAAAGACATGAAGTAGCATGTCGCAGATGCAAAAATCCATGGGTCTCCCATTCAACATAATTGAGCAAATGAAGAATACTAATGTCAATTTATCAATGTGGGATGCACTTGCCATTCCATCTTAGTGAGATCTTCTGTGTGAAGCCCTCAAGCAACTACCTTTGGCAGATCTAGTAATGCAAAAGACTCATGCCGCAGATTCATGTCTGTCAAGAAAAGGGTGATCAAGTAAGTAAAACCATTAAGACCCCACCCTTTTACATGTCTATAATTGTGGGTAAATACCTAGTTCATAACTATATGATTGATTCAGGGGCTAGTACTTTTGTAATGCCTAAGAAAATTACTGATATCCTAGGTCTCAAATACAGTCCTGTGTCTAGGGGAGTTTTACAGCTAGATGGGTCAATTGTGAATGTCTGGGGTAATTAAAGACCTTGAGTTAACCCTCCATGCTTTCCGAGTCTCACAATAACCCATGATATATCATTCATAGACTTGTTGCCCATGTTTGCAATTTTCCTATCTAGATATTTTACTTGCTAAGGTAGGGGGTTATCTGTCTTCAGATTGGACTCACATGCTTTTAAGGACCAGATATGGCACAAGATTCACAATCCAAGCTGAGCCTATCTTTTCCTATCACATAGATTCATATAACCTCACTCCCATCAAATCAAATTGTCTAATTCAAGAATAAATTGAGCAAGGCTTAGTCTCTTATGAACAACTTATTCCTCCTCACATGCCTGATTTACTGCTAGATGAATGGGTGAAGAGGGATCATGAGTTTGATCCTTATGATGAAGAACTCAAAACCTTTAAAATTGGTCTTGGCACTTATTGTGTCTTATAAGAAGAATTTGTTATGTCCACAACATTTAGAGAAGACAAGGAACCAGTCTCGGCTTATGGTGAATGTATTTTGACGGTTCTAGAAGCAAGAAATGGAGTTGGGGTAGGTGTTGTGTTTATTTCTTCAAAGGAAGAGATTTTTTTCTTCACCCATAGATTGCAATTTGATTGTTCCAATAATGTGGCGGAATATGAGGCATTAGTGCATGGCTTGCTGATTGTGGAAAAGAGAAAGATCAAGAAGTTACAAATCTTTGAGAGATACTGAGCTAGTCATTAATCAAGTCCACGACAGATGTGCTACAAAGAAAAAGCTATTGAAGGCCTATAGACATAGATTTTGGGAATTGCTGGAGATTTTTGATGCTCTCAACCTATAGGCTATACCACGGAAGTTGAACGAGGAAGTAGATCAAATGGAAGCTCTCAGATTTCAGTTTTCACCTATAAAAGACACGATTAAAAGAAATACACAACATATCAAGATGGTTGTTAGGCCATCCATACCTAATAATGCAACCAACTAGAAATTATTTGATAGTGATGAGCAAATTGTCCAATTCATACATAATGAAGCTGAATTTTCTTCAAAAATGCAATCTGATTTGTAGGACATCTATGGTGATCAGATTATTCAGCTCAAAACAAATAAATTGCCAAAAGTATTGCTCACTTTAGAATAGATTTTCAGTCCAAATGATGAGTTCAAAGGTATAGAAAAGAGCATCGCAGAAAAACAATAAGACTATCACTGTTCCAACCGCCCCGGAAAAGAACTTCGTTTAGAAAGGTATGTGATGAACATGAAAAGCAAAATTTTGTTGCCTTATGTCAAAAGTTTAGTGATGTGTTCTCATGGGGCTATGAAGATTTAAAAGAGTTCAATCCAATTGTAGCCCAACATTCTATCGATCTTGATCCCAATATCAAACCAGTTAGGCAAAAACAAAGGCCAGTAAACCCCAAGATAGAGCCCCTCATGAGAAAAGAATTGTCTAAACTCATCGAGGCTAAGATTATTTTTCCCATTAAGTACTCCACTTGGGTGGTGAACTTGGTTCCAGTTAGAAAGAAGAATGGTGAAATCAGGATCTACGTAGACTTTAGGGACCTAAACAAGGCCTCTCTCAAGGATCACTATCATTTGCCTTCAATGGAGCAGATTCTATAGATAATGGCTAGATCTGAGAGATTTTCAATGCTTGATGGATATTCGGGCTTTAATCAAATAAAAGTGAAGGATCAGGATCAATACAAGACTACGTTCACCACCAAATGGGGAATGTATGCATATCAAAAATGCCTTTTGGTTTATCAAATGTAGGTGCCACCTTCCAAAGAGAAATGGATATCACTTTCAAAGGATATATTAATCAATTTATCCTTATGTATCTTGATGATATCATTGTTTTCTCAAAGCGTAAAAAGATCATATTAGTCATCTTGAGAAGGTATTTGAAAGATGCAAGGAGTTTGGGGTATCTCTTAACCCCAAGAAATGTAATTTTAGTCCTTAGAGGTAATATTTTGGGGCATGTTGTTTCTAAAGAAGGCATTTTCATTGATCTAGAAAGAGTCTCTGTCATCCTTTCTCTTTCCTTTCCATCTCACAAGAAAGCTTTTTGCAGTCTTTCCTTGGAAAGGTTAACTTTGTTAGGCACTTTATACCTAGCTTCATGGGTCTAGTAAAGCCACTCACACTTATGCTCAAAAAATATTCAACTTTCAGATGGACCGTGGAGGGGAAGAACAACTTTGGGAAGATCAAACAAGAAATAGCTTAGGCTCATACGTTGATTAATCCAAATTACTTCAAAGATTTTATCTTATATGCATATGGATCTGATTCTTGCATTGCCACGGTTTTAACCCGCCTAAATGATCAAGACTTGGAGCAACCAAAGTAGCCTTCTTCACCCAAACCTTAAAGGATTATGAGCTTAAGTACAACCATATTGAGAAGCAAGTGTTTCCATCATGCACACCTTGAAGAAATTTAAAAGCATGGTTGTAGCTAGCCATGCAAAGGTTCTCGTATCACATCCCAATGTCAGAGATTTCATTATGGGAATAGATATCAGTGAGAAATGAGTTGGATGGGTAACTAAAATCATGGAATATGATGTGACCATTAAGGCCACAAAATTGGTAAGAGGTTATGCTCTCTATAGACAGTTGGTTGAAGATGCACGAAATGACCCAGAGACTACTTTATTCCTAGAAGAGGAATGTCATGCAAAACCCGAGAAAAATGAAGACATAGTCATGTTGGAACATAATGATTAAGCGATCGACCAACCCTTAATATATATGGGTCCATCACTAATATATAGGTTAATATTTAATAATATGAAATATTTATATTTCTATTATTAAATATGCTAACCTAGGTATATATTGTCGGTTAAATATTTAATATCATGAAATGATTATATTTCTAATATTAAATATTATAAACCAAGGTATATGTGTCAATCGATAAGGTTGTAAAGGTGGGTTGGGAGACATACCGATCACCTAATATAAAAAGGACTTTAGGTCCTCATTTGATATGTTCGAATGAAATATCAAAGGTGAATATTATTTTACCCTTGTGATTAGGGTTGAAAGGAGGAGGTGAAAGTTACTAGATGTAAATTTGGTTCTTGGAAAGTAAAAGGTTATTTCATAGTGGTTTTTACCCTATTTGGGGTTTTCCACTATAAACATTGTGTCATTGTGTTCTTACTTTTGGTATGTATTACTTAATTAATATGTTATGTAATTTTGTTTATTCTATTGCATAATGTTTAACATTTCATGTTGTATGGTTTATGTTAATATTTAAATGCATTGGTTGATTAAATTCGTAATAATTATAATCCCGTAAATTTTAACAAGCCGTGATAGTTGGATAAAGATAATGATAATATTCCTCTCCTCTAGTATATATCCTCCTGGTCTCAAAAAAGCAAAGAGGTGAAATTTGAGATTGCGAGTCTTTTCCATATGTGTTGGTTGATGGCGTACTATTTAAAAGGAACATTGATGGTGTGTTGCTCAAATGCGTTGAAGGAGAACAATGTAATAAGATCCTTATCAAGTTTCATGATGGTTTCTTGGGAGGACATTTCTCTGCTAAAGCTATAACCATGAAGATTATAAAAGTAGGTTATTTCTTGCCTACGTTGTTCACGAATGCTCATAAGTGGGTTAGGAAATGTAAGGAGTGTGCTCTCTTTAGGAAAGAGAAGATCGGCGGCCTTTCCTCCTCATCTAATTCAGGTGGATCAATCATTCGCACAGTGGGGTCTTGACTTCATTGGGATGATTAATCCTCCATTAAAGGAAGCTATTGAATCAACCATCTTGGAATTTCTTGAAGAAATTGTTACAAGGTTTGGTGTACCCCAAACCATTATTTTTTATAATGCTAAAGCTTTCTTGGGATCAAAAATCTTTGATTGGGCTCTTCAACTTGGGATTTATCTCAAGACTTCCTCTAATTATTACCCCCAAGGCAATGGATTGGCGGAATCTACTAACAAAAATATGATCAAAATCATGAAGAGAACCATGGACGTGAATCAAAGGCAGTGGCATACAAAAGTGAAAAATGCTCTTTGGGCAAACAAGATAACAACGAAGAAGGCAATTGGCACTTCTCCCTATAAACTGGTATATGGAAAAGAAGTTAGGCTTCCTTTGTCACTTGAGTTTCCTTCACTTGAATTAGCACAACAACTGGAATTTGAAGGCGTGGATCAAAGAGAAATCAGAATGGCAGAACTAGTGGAACTTGAGGAAAATAGAAATGTTGCCATAGCAAGGATGGAGCAACATCAGAATTCAACCAAACAATGGTTTGATAGGAAAGCTAGGCCTCAAACATTCAAGGTCAGAGATTTGGTCTTGAAATGAGACGCAGATGAAGCTAAACCAAGAAGACACTCCAAATTTGATGTTATTTGGAGTAGACCTTACATTATTACTACTTGCAAGGCGGCTAATTCTTTTAAGTTGTCGATATTGATGGGAATGTATTTCAAATCCCAGTAAATGGGATTTATCTCAAACCCTCTCATTAAGAGTTTCATGCATCTTGTACATAGTAGATTAGATTTCTAATTCCTCCAAGTGCTTTTAGCACATTGTCCTGTTAGTAGTTTAGGTTTCTTTTCCCTAAGTGCTTTGCACATGTTTTGTTGTTTGGGGATATTTTTGCACAAAGTTCCATGTTTTCAAAGGATGTTGTTGTAAAATGAAGTCTAAAACATTAATAATCGGATGTCATCAAGTGAATATTTCAAATGCAGAGCAAATAAATCAATCAGTTGACTCCATGCCTAATGGATGCCTAAGGCTACTAATCATCCATCTAGCAGGTAGATGACCCTTGTGAGTTGCCAAAAATGTTGCCCAATTTTACATCCCTTGCAAAATTTGAGCAACTTGCACAAGTGTTAGACTTGGCGGATATTCAGAGGAAAATTTGAAGAAGCCACGGAGGCTTTGAGCATGCTACGGATGGAGGAACATTACCCTAATATCTACGAAGATCTCATGGCAAGAAGAAAGTCCCGCGGAATGAAGAAAAGACTTCATGGGTGGATATTCAAAGTCATGCTACCATAAATAGTGCCACGGGGTAAGACAACAAAGTGAAAGGTGGGCCACAGGTCACAAGGAAGCAAGTCATATCATTGGGGTAAGCCACAAAAGGTTTTCTAAAGCCGCCTAGACCTAGGGTGCCGTGACACAAAGAAATAATCCGCGGATGTCAAATAGTCATGCAAGACTAAGTGGAGAAGCCACGTAATAAAGTAAAATGATGATTCTTCATAGAAATTAGAAATCAACCAGTCCTCGTTTACATTATCAAATATTTACAAATTCAATAATATTTTTGTTATTCTCTATACAATCAAATCTAATTTCATGAGTCAAATCGAGGCAAATGGGCAAGAGTCAAGGAAACTTCTCCAACACACAAAAAGTGTAGTTCCGGTGGCACAACCACCAATATTAAATGCAATATGGATGCTCAGTTGAAGAAGGCATGTAAAAGTGGATAAAAAGAGTGGCACCATATTCCCTAAGAGAAATTAATGAAGGTGGTTGGGATTGGTTGAGGAATTTGAATTTCCCTCTAATTTCTTCTCTTTCTCCCTTCCACGATTTTTCTATATATTGTAAAGCGATGCCTTGTTTTAATGTTGGATACTCTTAGAATTTGGGCATCTTGTAATATAAGGCTTCTCTCTTATGTTGTGTGTATGTCCTAAGGGTCACATGCCTTGGATCTTGATTTAGTGAATGCTCGCATCTTCCTCTCACGATTGTAATAGTTTGTGCACAATTTCAGGAAATAAAATTTAATCTTGTGGCTCATTCTACCCTTGTTCTTATTTTATTTACAATCTTTGCCTTTCTTTCATTTGCAAGTGTGTTGTATGTTTCATTTTCTAAATCTTTGTCTGTTATGTATCGTGAAAGTGGATTTTGGGAGTGATTTTGATCTATGTCTCATATCCAGTCCTCTTCATTATCATTGCCTTCCCTTTCCCCTTATCTAAATGTATTCATCCCCTTATTTTCTGGTGTTATCACCTTTGTAGATTAGGATTTTTGTTTTATGCATCTCCTTCTCACCCTAGTCCCTTGGAAAATTAGAGTAGAGCTAGATAGTTGCATTTCAATTCCTAGGAATAGTTTAGAGTTAGAAGTAAGTCAAGGAAGTTGGCCTTCTCCAGAGGTCTACCTAAGTTCGAGTCCCACAACTTAGAGATAGTCCCATGTTATCTCAAAACCCCGCATTATTGTGATCTCGGGGACGGGTGAAATTTTGAGCTCTAACAGTCCCTGGTGAAAACCAATTTTTGACGCCTGGGGGATTCGTTGTTCACAAGCATTCTCACATATATAAGGAACATTTGCTTTATCTTAAGATATTATTAACCTACATCCGAGATTCCTTTACAACCTATCCTTTTATAGCCTTGATCTAGATGATCCTTGTCTTATATATCTCGTGAAGAGTTTTTCCTTGTCTATTCCCATATAACTCTGGGGAAACTTTGCATCTTCACCTTATTGTACATACATGTGGGATTTTGCCCTTATACATCCCATCTATCACCGAGGGCATCCACATTTCTTTATTTTCTGTACATAGCTTTGGAATTTTTTTTGAAAATCACAAAAACATTCATAAAATTGTTCAAAAATCCAAAAAATTGTAAAAATAATTTTTTTCAAAAATTGGTAACAAGCATGCACGCAACTGAAGCCTGTGTCAAATACATTGTACTCAAACATCGAAATTTTTCCTATAAACTATCTTTTTGATTCTCATATGTTCATATGCATGACTCATAGATCATTTGGATATACCTTCCATTAACAAAAGTTGGTTTATTTGCTATATTTGTCTTCCCGTGCACGAACGTGTTGCTTGGGGTAGTTTTATAGTGCATGATTTCTTTTTCATGGGACTTCTACATCCTTCGCTTATTCACCTCACATGTATCCTTTCTTGGGGTGCCATTCTTAACCCTTGTCATTAATTCACACAAGTTAGAATCGAGCTTGATAACAAAAACATTTGTGCAATTGTCTTGAATGTTGTTTGTTTGAGTATGTGTGTTTGTACTTATTTCCCTGTCAAGTTAGCTTGTTTACTTTCTCATATTGCATTGCATTATGTATGTTGCATTGAGTTAGTGTTTTAGCAATGATTTTTTTGTATTATAGATTTTAATGTTATTATACACTTTTGTTGTATGCATATATTTTAATAAGGGCCGATGACATAGATCATTAAGCAAAATGATGAAATAAAGTTGTTTTTACATCAACTAGATGAAAGTTATTTCCATTTGTTTCTTCTTCATTTTACCTCCCTATCATTTTCCTCTATCAACACTATTCTTCCAAATCACCTAGGAAATAGGGATCACCTTCTATCCCCCTTTCCCCTTCATTTCTTCTATCCATTTCCTCATCTTTTCAATCGTCGATCGACCTCTTTCATCACCCCATCAACACTCGAGGGGGCATCCTTCATTCTACTAATTTTTCTTCTATCCCTTCAAAAATTTCTTATATGTACTTGTCTACTATCTTTGAAGTGGCGTCACTTACGCCACCCTAAAGAGGGGAAAATGTAGACACCTAAAATCTGCTTACTTAGTTTTAATACTTAAAATTATACTAACGATATTCTTATCTCTCATTAGGTCAAATAATGACACTTCATCATCTAACTATGCTTTTATTCACTCAAGATTCCCATTAACAACACTTCGTTAGTTGTAATCCTCTTAATTAATTATTATATGTTAATTAAGCCTCTAATCTTGTATTTAACCAATAAACCTTCTTATTGGCTAAATCCCGCTTCTAGAACATCCAAAATATATCAAAACCTCTTCTAGATGCTCCCAAAAAGCTTCCTAAGCCTACTTGGGCTTATTAATTAATCCTAAAAGATTAATTAACTTCTAATTCTAATCAAAAAGTGCATTCACTTGTTAAATATATTTTGCTTTACATTTTGTCCCACATTCACTAGGATTCTAAACTTTCCCAAATGGAAACCTATAAATAAAAACCTAGTGCACCACTTTCAACTTTACACCTCATTTGTATTAGCAAAAGCTATAGACATTTGATCTTGATCCATTCTCCATTGTAATAGCTTCTCCATCTTGCATCCATTTCTTCAAGCTTGGTTAGTAAGAGAAGATCTAAACATGGCCTTGTAGCCATTTTAGAGAGATCTCTTCACCATATTGAAGCAAACAACATAAATATGATTGTTATATGATCTAACTAGGTTCATGTTTAGTTAGCAATCTAAAGAGTAAGAAATAACTTAGTATGTTAGTTTGAGTTATTCAAGTTCCATGCATTTGAAGAAGTTAGTTTTTGTTAAGCTTTTATCTTGATGTTATTGTTTAGTTGAATTTTATTTATAGCTATTAGGTGTTAGTTTCAATTCATAAGGCATAGTTATCTTTGCAAGCATACATGGAGAAGCACATAAGGAGAAAGAAAGGAGAAGGCACGCAAAATTAACGAGTGCGGGAGGAACGAAACATACTTTATAGGAGATAAGTATGTAGGCATGGCATGAGCATCTAAAAGGCAATGTACAAAAACGAGGAATGGGAGCACCTAAGAATGCCTGGGGCACCCAAGAATGCCAGGGGGACTTAATTAATTTTTGGAAGTAAATCCAAGGTGCGTGAAGGGTGCATGGACTGCTGGGAAGAAGGCGGATGCACAAGGAATGTGCGCAAAGGAAATGGAAGAGATAGAGGAATGGGGAAGGAAAGTCGAAGGCATGCATTAAAAGTAAAGCACACGAGGGAGGCGAGGAAATTACAACCCAAAGAATTGTACCAAGGAGACAACTAAAGTGCACACAACCTACAATATTTTAAACTCAGAGCCAGAATGGGGATGTAAGTTGTCAAAATAACTAGGGAAGTTATTTTGGACAACAAGAACAAAAAACTATAAGATTGTTGCAAATCCACCATTGACTCATACCAATAATGAAAGATATGAGATGAACCTTTCATAAAAAATTAGAACAAAACATTATAGAATGAAAATGCACTAGTATTAAATATTTTGTAGGAAAATAAGGAAGTGAAAGCATGCAAGGAGTTTTGTAATTCAACACTTACAAATGTTTACAAAACACTAACAAGCTATAAATGAATAAATAATTATTTACACATTCAAATCTTCAAAAAAATTAAACCCTTGCTCAACATCCCACAATGATTGTTGAACCAAGAAATACTATCACTATTCAATTACTTTGAAAACCGGAGAACGAAATGCTCATATTAGGAAAAAAATATTGCTTAGTAGCCAAAAGATCCACATGGAGAATTTATTCTCCACTTTATACAATTTCCATTTGCAAAGGTGCATAACAAAGGTACTCGTAATATTCTCATCGATAATTATCAAATGTTGGAAAGGATTCGCTTCTCAACATTAGGTAAAAAAATCATCCACCAATGATAAAAAAGATTAAAGTGTGCTCAGAACACTCTTTCCAAATTATCATGGAGAAAACACACATATTAGGAAAAATTTAGAAAAATGGTAACGAAGAATAAAGAATAAATGATAATCCATGAGGGAAAATAAATTCACATCCAAATGATTAGAAGAGTTAGATGAAGGAAAGTTTCCAGCTATGAATTAAACCAAACTCCACCTTTGGATCAATATGAAAGATTATTTCTCTTATTTATAACCACTCTTAAATATCCAACATGTCACGATGGGCCTTAGAAAGAATATCCCACCAAGAACACATCTTTGCGGGTGATTGGGATGAATTAGAGGGGTCACCAAGTGATTTGGAGACTAATTGATCAAAAGAACTAGTTAAAATTTCCCCAAACTATGCCATTAACTACACATCAAATTCAAAACTATTTCTCCTAAAACTAGAAACATTACAAATCTCTCTCCAAGGTCTTTCTAATGACATTGGTTGTAAGTCATTTGAAGATTCCAATGAAGAGTTATGGTAAAAACTCAAAAATCAATCATTCATGTTGATCCTCTCATCTTCAAGTCCCTAAGCTTTATTTAGCACTAATCTTCATTATCAAATTCAACCTCATCAAATACCTTGAAACACAACCATAAATTTTCATATATCCTTTTGAAATTTCGGATTCTCAAGTTCTCGTGTCACCATCACCTCGATCTCAACCTTCGAACATTTCAAGTGACCCATGATTGGTCCACATAGAAAATCATGTATTTTTAATGTTTGAGGGGTCACTGAGAGTTACTTCGAGTCTCGGGATTATAGGGTTATAGTTACTTGTGTTCCACAGTCTTTAAAGCCTTAATTCTTTAATGATCAACCACTTTTCTTGTGCCTAACTCATAATTTTAGGATTTTGGATCAAGTTCTATTGGTTCATACAAACCAATGAATCGTTATTGGGTTCACAAGATCCCAAACTTATAGCTTAGATAATTTTTTAATCTTCAATCTCCAAGATTGTAGAGCTCCATCATTTGTCCACGTGAAATAATCATGACATTTTATGATCTCAATATTCCATTCTCTATTCACTTTTGACTTGGTCTCATCTAAGTTTTGGGCCCAACTTGATCACCAACTCGACCAACTCACATGTATCTTCAACTCACCTAGCTTGGTTTGAGCTCATGCAAAAGAGTTAAACCATGAAGCCTTAGCTCCATTTGAGCATTGCGACCACCTTGTTTATAAATCTGAACTCGATCCATCCGCTCATGCAAATGGGTTTACTCCCAAGTGATCAAATGTGAACCAAGTAACTAGTGAATGTTAGGTGTCCCTCCTTGTGACCTGATTGATTTTAAGAATTTGGATCCTTAAGAAAATGGATGATTTGGATGTCACAATCTATTTTGAGCCCAAAAAAAGTGAATTTCAACAAGTTTCTTTCTATGTTTTGAATGTTGGAAATATATATTTGATCTGTACAAGAATTTTTTATGAATGATCACAATCAAAAGCCAATATTTTAACTCTAAGGCCCCAAAAAGATGTGAATAATTATGGGCACACACATTAGATCTATGGATGGGTACCCCTGTGGGTGACCAATGATCATATAATATAATCTTGGAAGAATAATACCAATTCCTAATCCATAAATAGATCCGACCCATCATCAATCTAACCTCCACAGCCAAAAGCTTGGCCACACTAAAAATTGATTTGTTTAAAAACCCGACCAAGTAACTGTTGTAGTATAACACATATCTAAATACATAGATAAAGATCAAACCTCTAGATATAATTGAATTTTGAGCCATCACATGCAAAAAATAATAAAAAATATATACATGAACTAAGAACAAATAATAAACATGTATTTTCATTGTACAAGGGACTTTACTATTGGCCATTTTGTTTTATTGTTGTCATTGATGTCAAAGTCCATTTATGGAAAAGGGTGTGCAAATGTCACATGATTCTCCATGAGGTGTCTTTCATTATATAACATGGAGGTTGTTTAGTAGTGTCTTGATTTGGTAAGTTTTTATGGTGTCCTAGAGCATGGTCTAGTGTGCATGATCATTGTATGAGTCCTCCTAAGGTGGTATAAGGATGTAATGAGGTAAAACATATTTGGAATTATATGTCAAGGGTGTCTAAGTTTTTGCATTGAGTCGTCATGGTCAATTCATGGGTTGTCATGGTGTGAAGTGGTCATTTTAGGCCTATTCCTAGTCCTAGAGCATGGTGTATGGTATGGTGGCATGAGAATTAGAGCAATTCAGTCATGGTCGAGCATGGTGTATGGTATGGTGGCATGAGAATTAGAGCAATTCAGTGGTTTGATGATGTTTCATGACCCTTGGGAAGCAAGAAGGTGAGGACAATGTGTATGATGAGTTTTAGATCAATTCTCAGTGGTTTGATGATGTTTCATGGTCCTTGGGAAGTAAGAAGGTGAAGACAAGCTAAGTAAGCACATGTAAGTTGTTTTGGATATATATTTTTAGGCTTATTTGAGTAATGTGGTGAGTTTGGTTAGTTAGAGGATGTTTTCATGATGTTTCATGAAAAGTTTAAGGTCAAAGTGAAGAGATTTGTGCAAGATATGTCATTTTTGGTAAAACCGAGTTGAGAAGAAGGTAAAACCAACTCAAATTAGCAACTTTAGATGCTCACCCACTCACACACACTTTGAATGGGACCTAGAGGATTTGGGGTATGATTTTACATTGAGCTAAGGGTGTTTTAAAAAAATATTGAACTTGTTTAATAGTCAAATTTTTATGAACAATCGTTAATAAGAGAAGTTTCTTTGAAATCCTAGCAAAACCCTCCTTCTAGAGGGACTTGGAAGAAGTGAATTGTTTGGTATCTAAAATGTCTTTGAAAGATAAATTTATGCATCAAGGTTGTATGTGATTCCTCAAAGATAATTTTGGTGGTGGTTTGGCGTTTTAGTTATTTCATAAAGATAGAAAAACCCTTATTATTGTGGGTTTTTACAATTTCAGGGCTGAAATGAAGGTTTCAGGATGAAAAGTGAATTGTTCCAAAATCCTTGGGAGATGTGATAGAAATCCATAAAAATTTTAAGATAGGTTTCTAGGAGAAAATGGAAGTTACAGGTCCTCAAAGTGAGCCTACCCATTTTGGCCTTAAGGGCTAAAATGTTAGTCTCTTGGTTTGGGACGAGTTTGATCATTTTGCATGTTGTAGTTGTGGTTTTTCATCATGGATAACATGTAGGTACCTAATATGATGTGTTGAATCTCTTGGTTTGATATGGTGAAGTGATTTTCAGTTGAATACCTAATGGCCTAGAAATCCCTAGTTGGCTTGCTTTCAAGAAGGTGATTAAAACAAGTGTGTTGGATCAAATTTCTCCACACATGAGATATGTTTCTTAGTGATTTTACATGTTGGTACAAGTATCCTTGATATGTTATAGGTGGTGGTTGATATTGGAAATTAATTTGGAGGTGTTGGAGAAAGTCTCTCAAGATTGGTTCTTGAGCCTAGAATCTGAGTGCACGGTTTCAAAGATTGGATTGGTTGAAGACCTTCCACTATGAGTTAAATGATAAAGTGAGTTATCCTAGAAATTGGATTCAAAGAAACATCTAATGGTATATGATTTGTTTCTTGACAATGAGTTTTTATATGTGAACCAAATTTGTTTTGAAGACCAAATTTTGGGGTCTTGAAGCTAGTTTGGAGTAGTTACAAAGTTTGACCTATTTGGAGGTCTTCCACTATGATTTGGATGAAAATGTGAGTTTTTCTAGAAATATGATTCAAAGACCTTTCCATTAATATATTACTTGAGTCATGATAATGATTTTTTCTATATTAAGTTTGTTTCATGTGCACATTTGAAGGCCAATGAAGGAAGACCGTTGTCTTACTCTCTTCATGAGAGCATTTTTGAGTGGGCAGCCTTGGAGCTTGGCAAAGCTCATCCTTTTGATGATTCCCCATACCACATTGAGGACACTATTGCTTGGAACACATGTCATGGAGATGATGACCCACCTCTCTAGGTTGATATGAAGGGAAGGAGCTTGTTCTCTCCAACACTTCTTCATTTGACAGGCACTAGATCAAGGCTTTGGATGCACCACCCCACATCTTCTCTTTGGGGCATGCTGAATGGATCCATGAGCTTGCTATTGCTTGAGAGCATGAAATATTGGAAAGGGAGGACTATAATGTCCCCCTTTTTCAAGGCATTTTCCATTGGGTTCGAAATAGCCTTGGATATCTATTTTTCCATTGGGTCCTCTTTAGTTAAGTCAATGTGCACCTAGGCTAGTTTATTATTTAATTAAAATAATAAAGTGCACATGGTCCTAGTGTTTTTAATTTGAGTTTATAATTTTCCCTCCAAAAGGGAATTCGAATTTTGTAACTCCTTTCCTATAAAAGGAGATTAGTGGATCATTGTAAGGGTTATGCTATGGATGAATTCGATTTGACTCCATGCTTGGAGTAGGGATGTATGCCCACCCTTGATACTTGTTCTCTCTTGCATGGGAGATATTATTGAAGCTGGTTTTTGTTATCAATTGAAGAGATTTTGTGTTAAAATCGACTTGAGTATTTGTTTCATTCCAGCCCTAGCGACTTCTTTTATGATGTGTGTGGACTGATTTAGAGCCTTATTTGAAGTGAATCGACTAAGCTAGTTGCATGGTTTTGTCTCCTTTATTGCAGCGATTTGTTGGGCAGATTTGGTAGTGAATTTATATGCTTAATGGTTTGATTTTCATCAATGTAGTCCGTTGTCCACTCCTTGTTCCAGTGATCTCATTTAGAGGTTTATATTTTAAATAATAGATTTGTTTTTCCCAACTCCATTGGGGTGAATTTTGAATGTTTTGTTGCATGATTCTAAGCTTCATATGATCAGCGATCTGTTAGTATATTTTTCTTATGCCCGACGACATCATTATGGTGTGCAAGTACTGATTTTGGCATCGATTTCCATGCATTTGAGTGTCTCTAATGTTTGAGTGTGGTGATTGGGATTAATACATGATTTGAGGATGATTTGAAGTCTTATTGGCAGTGCATTCTTTTGATTAATATTTATCCTTGTGGGCTGCTTCATTCCATGTTGGGTGACTTAGATATTGCATGATTTAATGGTAGATTACAACCTTTATTGACAGCAAACTGTGTGGCATTATTTATTGGTGATAGATGTTTGTTTCTAGCTGCTATTTCAGGTGTTTTGAGCTCTTAGAACAGCGATCTACATGAGGCATGCTGAGAAATATAGTTTGATGTCTGATTATTGTGTTTTGGGGCATAGATTGATTGGGCATTGGCATAGTCTTTTGATATTTCACAGTCCTCATTTCAGCGAGTAATACAAAGGCAGATTTGGTAATTAAAGTATATGATTAGTGGGTTGTTCTTTATCCATTTGCACTTGTTGTACCTCTCTAATATTCAGTGACTTGTATGAAGGCAAATAGGTATAGAAATTGGGCATTTATTATCTTCATGTTGAGTACAATGATCAGTATTATTGCAGCAGTTGTGTTTGAATTCATAACAGCAGTTTCCATTCAGTTTATTGTTGCATATTTGGTGTAATTTGATTCAGGCCATTAAACCCCTCTCTTTGGGTTTATTGAGTCATTATTAAATAGTCATACCTGATTAGATCTAGACCTCGGTTGAGTTCAAGGCACCTTGCCTGATCCAACCGTAAGTTGGAGTTACTTCAAGGTCATGCGCTTTAAATGGAATCCATTATAAGATGAGTTTGAAGTATAGTGCTACCATAGTAGTGTGTAACAATTGGGATTTCCTAAAAGTTCCAAGTTTGCTCTATAATTATAGAAGCAGGATATTACACGCTATCGTCTGGAAGGCATTGAAATACCGAGCATCATCTTAGTTCGGAATTAAATCCGAGAAAAGTAGAACTCCATTCTTTTAAAATTGATTATTTCTTCCTACATTCATCCACATTTGCCCACACGTCTTCCCCATGATGTTCCAATTTTTTTGGAACAACCCAATTTGAAAACCATCCGACCAGGGCCTTGTGCGCCCCAAGACAAAAATAGCTTCCCGACCTCCTCTAGAGAAATGGGGAGCATTAAAATTTTAGTATCACCATCCATTTTGGGGATACATGAAAGTAAATCTTCCTCCTCAGCCAACCACACCCCATCCCCACAGTTACACATTTTTGAAAAAGGACACCCCTTCCTCTCTGATCTTATCCATCTCAGAAATCACTTCTCGTAAGGGAAGGTTAATTGTTCAATCTTATTCACATTCCTTCTAACAGTAGTAGAAATATGGAAGAATTTGGTATTCTTATCCCCTTCTTTTAACCACCTAACTCTAGATTTTTGCTTCCAAAACCTCCTCCATACTTAGAATCGATCCAAATGTGTCAACCCTTCTTTTTCTTTAGAAAGCAATATATCCAAAGCCCCTTCTTACATGATTTCCCCCTGAACAACCTCCAAATCTGAAGCATACTCATTTTTCTCAATTTCGAGCTTCCGCTTTCACATGTTTCATCTTACTCAATAAACAAAACCTCTTGCTTCCAACCAATTTTATCCCCCACCAAACTTTAAGGTTTTCTTCAAAGGAAGGGTCAAGAAACCACATAAATTCCATTTTAAAGGGGATACCATCAGGTTGACTTCCAGTAGCTAAAGATAAAATGATGGGAGAGTGGTCAAACCTAGCCACCTTCAATATATTCGAGGAGAATTTAAAATTTTCCAATCCCCGTTCAGAGCTAGTAAAAAATCTATCCAATCTTTCTAAAATGGCCTTGAACCTATTCGTATATTAGTCCAAGTAAAGCATCCATTCTTTGGTTCCACATCAATTAAAGCTAAATTATTACAAAAATCTCTAAAATCTTGAGAGCTTCGAGGAAGGAACTTTTTCCCTCCTTTCTTTTCTTTTAAATTTAAAATAACATTAAAATCTCCTCCAAAAACTTTTTTAATGACCTCCATCTCCAAAAGATTGGTCAGAGCATCCCAACAATCCTTTTTCTCTTCAACCAAGATTGGCCTATACACATTTACTACCATGAATCTATCATTTGAAATCAAATCCAAACATTCCAAGGCAAGTAAACCATTTACATTTTTCCAACGCATTACCTCTAATTTGTCATGGGTTCCAAACCGTCGCTAGACCTCCAAAATTCCCAACAACATCAAATGAAAAACCTCACCCTTGAACCATTTTTTTTTCTAGCCACCTCAAATTCCTCATTGGTCATCTTAATTTCCTGTGACAAAAAAATATTTAGACATTCACTTTCTCTAAGTCAAGCTTGACATAACGATCTTTGTAAGAGGAGTTTAATCCTCTGACATTCCAACTTAAGATTTTCATGACCCTAGGTGGAAGGAGAGTCCCTTCCACTAGACACAAAAGCCTCTAAGGTGATTTGATTACATATATCAATACTCAACTTAGCCTCCAATTGATTTTTAAGAGCATTGGAGCGTAAATGTCTGCTGATTTCGAAAAACCAATATTTGGTTGGGGCTTGGAGTGAGATGAAGCCAACCTTTTAGATTTCCTCACAAGAGTTGAAACAACCTTCTTATTCGTATCAATTTATTTCAAAACATCACTTGAAGATATATGCTGAGCATCTTGAATGACTTGATTCTCCTTATTAGGATATGAATTTAGCCTAGTCTCAACCAAACCCCCAACATTTAGCTTCAAGGAAACCTCCCTCTTCTTGTCACCCAAACAATTAAAAGTATCCATCAAAATATCTAAATCCTCTTGGTCCACGGATGTTATTTGAAGGGGCATCTCCAGTTCTTGATTGAAAAATTCATCTAATCTTGGAACATCCACCTCATTCTCCTAAGGAAGTGGAACACCATTTACTTCCATTTCCATGGAAACATCAGACCCATTAACTCCTTTCTTTTGAACTTTATCCTCATTGTCAGGATTTGAAGATCCCGCTTCTCGCGCCCTGCTTTCCATTTTCTTGTAGAGTCTCTTTTTCCACCCTCTACTTAACATGATTTTTTTCGTTCATAGGGCACCTATTCATTTTGTGCTCTATATCCCTACATTTAAAACACACGAACTAAGGCATTCATAATCAATGGATTGATACCAAACTCCCAAAGGATTGTAGAGCCTAATGGCTTGAGTAAGAGGTTTTGCCAAGTCCACTTTAACACATATTCTAGCATATTAGGAGAAGGTAAGCGCTAATGTTTCCTTCCTAATACCCATTGGATCTCCCAAAGCTTCCACAATGGATATTAAAGTCACCCTTTGCACTGGACGTAACTTATAAAGTCTCACCCAAAGGGGCACTTCTTAACCAATTCTTCCTCATGGTTAAAGAGAGGGGACCAAGGTCTAAAATAGAGACCAACATTTTTAAAGAACCATGGTCTCCCAAAAAAATCCCTATCCCTATCTTCTGAATTTCTTAAACATACTTGAAAGAAACCTTTAGTTAAAAGCCTAATACCTAGTCGCTCTTTGCAAGCCCATTTTTTTCAATCCAGTTCTAAGTTCTTCTTTAGAAGGCTGAGCCCAATAAATTTGCATATCAACGCTCATTTCCCATGCGCTAACAAATTTCTTCTAAAGCCAAAGAACCAACATCTACCAATTTAAATTTATTAGATATTTTAATCTCCAATACTCCCAAACTCAAAGATGCTAAGGAGTCCTCCGACAGTTCGCTAGACTCACCATATCCTCATCCTCTAAAGGACCCTTTTGGTAGGGAATACTTTTAGAGACTCCATTTTTCAGGAAGGACCGTAAACCAATCTCAACTTCCTTATTTGCTTCCTTCTCTTTCAACTCCCGAGAATCCTCTGAAAACATATTGTTCCTCCAAGCATTTCGATATCCCCGGAGGAATAACATTCGATCCCGATAACGGCCTACCTTTAGTCCCGAAAGCATTTTATTGAGGAACCTCCGACCGCGAATTCCCCCAACCACCAAAGCTCATTTAATCCCAAACTTTTCCATTCGACCTCTTCCTTGGCTTTTTCCAAAGTGCCCCCAATTATTTTCGCCTTCATCCCTCGCCTAAGACCTTCACTATCGAAGGAATCCTTTTCACTCCTAGAGTTGGCAAACCCAAAAGCACCTTCACTATTTTTCGGTGTGTGAGCCATTAATGAGTTTCAATCTTTGCTCTACTTTTTCTCTAAACTTAGAAATAAGAATTTAAAATGGAGAATAAATAATGTGTTTAACTTGACGTTGACAACAATGTCCCTAAATGCACATAATGCCTTTTGAACACCTACTCTTTAACACGACCAATTCTTTGAAATAAGGGCCGAATGACTCAAGATAAAAGTCCAAGTATAGTCAATAATGAGCTTTCCTATCTTGAAATATCTTCCGCAACACCACATTTAAAAACTATATAAAGAACAATGGTGATCCAAACATAAATGAAAATGATATTTATGTGTTTAACCTTGATGTTAAAACAAATTTCAATGCCAAATGCTTTGAACATATGAAGTATAATACTAAAAACTATTCTTTAGCTTCCCATTTAAATTCTAAAGTTGGGTTGAGAAGGCTAGGTAATTTATGAAAAACATTTTATCATTTCTCTAGCTTTTAGTTCCACACCTTGATTAGCTAAAAAAATCAGTCACTCGGTTCTTTTTGCCTAATAAGAGATTTTCTAATTACCTAGTAATAATATCCTTTTGAACAACCTTGTTTCTTAATGTCATCTAATATTTTTGAATCCCTTTAAATTTACTATACCACAAGTAGAAATGCACCCTCCTCTTTCAAGTACTACTTAACAATGTTGCGGGTTTTGGTGTTATGACTCATGGGAGTTTTATAACTTGTGGTTGTTATCCATGCGATGTTCTTATCGAGGAAGTTTGGCATTTATAATTCATCCCTTACATCGACTAAATTGACTTGTGCCACATCAACTTCATTTTCTTTCAACTTCATATAAATAGAAATAATGTACATCGTTAATGCCATACAACAAGTCAATTCTCTTTCATTTGACATGCTTAGTATTTTATAACCCTTATCACACCCCTACCTCGGAAGGAGTCATTAATTGATGTTTAAACCATTACAATACACATGATACAAAGTAAGAACTAGTTCGGAAAAGAGATAATTATATCTTCTTAAAAAGATAATAATTTTTAGATAAAACTGCATACAAATGATTGGTTTTTGAATCAAAGTTTCCAACCACACAGTATGGTTTGAGATGTATGAATACATGATAGGATGCTTTGGATTGAAGCATTATTGCAATTATGGTTTGTTTATATCAAGAACACGAGGCTCTCATCTATTCAAACACAAAAAAATATTAAGAAGTTTACATTTCTAGACAAAAATTGAAATGTACCGATCTTTCATTTTTAATTCAATTTATTTTAAAAAAAATATACAATAAATTGTAACTTTTTCCTATTGACAAATCCCTTGCACTTCTTAGGAGTGAATGAATGAATGAATGAATGAAGGATTTTAATAATGTCCATGAGATCAAATAGTCTATGGGACCAAGAGCCGCAAAAAGAATCGTCCGAGATAAAAACTAAACATCGATCACAGAGGCCACTGCTCATATTGCAAAAGTTAACTCCTTTCTTGATGTCAGCTCTTCTACTATGTATCTTGATTTAAAAACTTGATATTTTGGTTAGCCTTTCCTCTTGAAACAAGTCCGTTAACTTGACAACGCTTAAATTGTCCCTGTAGTTGCTTGAATGTCATTATAAGTTGCACATTCCATAATGAAGTGCCATTCTGTCTCCACTACCCCCTTGACACATAATAAACAGGTCTTGTTTCCCATTCTTCTTTGGGTATTGTCTACCTACCGGTTTCATACCTAAGATGATGCAAGCTGGTTTCTAAGATGATGAGTGCATATGTTAGTTTATTGTATTCCAAAATCATCATTGATCCATTCTCTATTCAACGAGCCCAAAATTGCAAGGATAGTGAAGGTAAGGGCTACTTATATTGCTCGATAATTTATACCGTCGAAGAGAAAAAATTGAAGGACAAAACAAATTGGCGTGGAAGGTGACTCAATGGAAGGGGAAGATTCGCACTGGAGCAGCAACATTGTTCCCAAGGTGTTTCAGATAATCAGCACCAGGCTTCCCCAACGGGACGTCATTACTCTGTTGAGAGTCAGTCCACGGTGTCGCCAGCTCCTGGAATCCCATCATCCTCTCTGGAAGGTACACCACACACTCTACTATTTTGATTTTGTTTTTGTTAAGATGCAACACCCACTATCAATTTTTTTTTAAGTGTAAAATATCCATTAGATTTTTAGAAGATACAGCACCCATAACCTTTTTCTTATTACATACATGTCTGCCTGAGTAATGTGCGGCCTTATGGCAGAGTACCCACTATTTCGCATTCTTCCACATTTTCAATTTCATCATCACAACCTGATCACATATCTGCTAGATTTATGAGCGGCCTTACTGCACAATACCCACTATCTTATCTTCTTCCGCATTTTAAATTTCACCCAGATACACCCCATACTAAAGAAATTATACATCCTCCAGAGTGGAGGCAGAGTTGCACTGTATCATGGAATGCTCAGCTAAATAACAGATGATTCAATTATAGCGATATCCCAAGGGTTAACACTTTGATTGCCCTGTTTGAAGAAGCGAGTTTAACCAAAATAACAGAATTTGTGATCAAGATTGATAATAGAAGATCTAACCTCTAAAAAGAAATGACAATCTTACAAGCTTAGTTTGGCAGCTAATTTCATTCAAACACACCCAATTCATTTCCAGTTGGAATAACTGCTTCATGTCTCAAGGATCATAGCGTCACATGAACATGGTGAGATTATGATGAAAAATAAATTTTGAGCTATTCATTTGCTGAAGAAGATGTATAGTTCATGTTTTACTGGAATGATTTCTGATTATAATTTCTGAGTCAATAAGAGCTACTCTCGTTTGAAATTATGATAGCCCTATGGTAAAGCAACGCCAAGGGGAATGTAAGGGTTAGTCACAGCAATCTTCATGTTCCTTTGTCACCAATATTACCAACTCACAATGTTTGGTCGAAATCCTTGCTGAGTACTCTAATGTCCTATTTGGGCTAAAAATGGAGAAAAAGGGTTTACCGGTTATTACCACAAGATCTGATCTGAAAATACCTGCAATCACATACACAACAAACTGAAAATAGCTGAGAATATCTTAGAATGATCAACCAATACAAAATCTGCAGTCTCCTAGGGCAGCAAACTGCCTATGAGATTCAAATCCACTTTTCACTATGTAAATCAATGTAGAATGCCACAAAATAATTTATCTTAGCCACGGCAATATTTATGCATCACAAATACATCAATTATTGAAGAAATATCTGATAAACACAGCTGGAATTAAATATTTATGACAGCAGCAGTTGAGCCCAAACCAAGGGCTAGAAAAAATAGCAAATCCTCACATAAATTCTCCAAAGTTCAGATTACGGCCTTATAAATTATGCCGAACAAGAATATCAAACCAAAATAGTGAAATCAACCCTAGAACATACAAAACCCTCCACCCATGCAAGTCGCCTAGGGTAAGAAGGGGGAAAACCAACAATAAACCACTTTGAAGCACTTTGGAAACCCCCGTATGGGATTCCCCTCAAGCTTGAGGAGTTTTTCATTCCTCAATCTTCCAACAATGGAGGTTTTCGTCCCCAAAGTTGAGCCACACTAAAGGTTTCGTCTTTAGTGGAGAGTAGGGCACATTGTGCACAAACCCAAGATATAAATCTTTAGAATAAACATGTATAACCTTTTCAAACGAACCTTCATGTCTTTATATATATCTTCAAGTGGCGCCAACATCCAATTAGAAGCCCAATGCATAGGCCGACCTTCAAGTAATTCTATTTCTTCATTAACCTCTATGTAGGCTCTCCAACCAAGGCTGACCCATAAAGATTAGAAGTCCTTCCACCATTTTCAAATCAATTAAGAGGCCTTCATGCCCAACTCGCCATAAAAGTATTTAAAAATACTTTTACGCTATTACATCAAGTAAAATTCATCATCCATTGAGCCAATATTGACCCAAACAAAGACATAATGGAAACTAGAAGAAATATGAATGCAATTCTCATTATGTCCCATTTAGGGGACATTACAGTCCTCCCCACTCAAAATTGCTTGTCCTCAAGCAATTGCAAGTGCCCAGATCCCAAATAAATCTCAGCTGCTCCTTCTTTGTTGTACCTGCACATGAAACAAACTCATTAAAGAAAAATGTGTTCCCTTCTTCATCCACTCATGCTTTGCGGATGTGATGACCAACTCTTCTTCTTTGTTGGCCAAGGCCTTACAATTACCATCCAAATGATGGATTCCCAAAACTTTAGTAATGTTGTCCCAAACACAGCTGTACCCTTGCATTTTTCTCTCAAAAATCAGAATGTTAGTGGCTGGAAACCTTATTACAGCTGATAGCAACATGAAGGAGGGGCTGGAAATGTTTATGTCAGTCACATAGAAGCTTAGGACAACATGCTTGAATGCCCAAAATTCAGTATTCTTACTACTTCCATTCATACCAACAACTTCCAACTGAGATACAATATCCGAAACTATTAGATAGCACACAAAATTTGTGAACTCAGCTTCTTCTCTTAGTGGAGTACTTACTTCAAGAGTATGCTTATCATTTTCCCCTTTTGATGCATCCTCAATTCCTTCTATGACTGATATATGTACAATTGCAAATTCATTATAATTGCTTCCCTTTTTCCACATTTCTTCCAGTTCTTTCATGGATCCAAGGGTTAGCAATACATAGATTGAAGAATTAGAATTACGATTCTTACCTTGATGACCCAAACATAACAATTGCATGGCATAAAAATGATGCAAACAATCTCCTCTATGAAGACGATCATATTGCTTGTGTTCCCCATAAGGTTCATTTGATCTTTCCCTCATCCCGACACTCATAATGATAAAATTATCATCAGTACTGATCTTGAAATTAAAAGTTTCTCCTTTTGCAATACTCACAAAAACACCCATATCCCATATGCAGAAACAAACTTGAAATTGAATCAAAGATGTGCTTCTCACCTCATCATTCCTTGGAGTATGAGATGCATGATAATATCCATACAACAGTGATATAGGAGCTGGAAATGATCCTATATTGATTGCCAACAATGCTATAAATTGAAAACCAACACTTCCCATGATTGAATCCACTGTATGCTTACAAATGTGTCATTGTGCAAGCTGGAAGTGTGTATGACAACAATGTTATGATCAAAATTAATGAAGCCATTATGTAAAAACATATCATCCTTGGCTTCTCCTTTACATACCTGAAAATAGTAGATCTTTGTGCAATGCAATTCCAACAAAACCATGCTATGTTGAATCCAAACATTATGATCAACAACAAGATGATTTTTACTATGCTTACCATATTTCCGTATCAAACACCTTGTTGCCCTTGCTACGATGAATGAGGTGAGAAGGGACCAATCCCTGATGGCTGAAAATGCTTTAGAAATTTGGAAACTATTTCCTCTCATGGCTGTCCTCTTATTGATGACAACAAACATGTTATAGGGCAAATTGAAATAGTTGATAACTACAAGCTCAAAATCCCAAATTTTTTTTTTTGCAACCTTCACAATCATACCTTCTTGGCTATGGGCAGCAAGATTGAACCCCATTGATTTGAGTCTCAACATAGAGCACATAAATTCGACTTCTATCTTTGGAATATTTCCTCTAGGATCATGTGCAAGCCTTAAAATCTGAAGATACTCAAGAAGAGATGGCTGTCTAGAAATAGTGATTTGCTTACCATGAGCTGTCCCCTCATCTTCAAAATCACTTCTCATCATGTTGGCTATAGCAATGGGTGGAATTCCTTTTGTCATGCCAATATTTTCCTTATGTTCTTCAAGGACCAATTCTGAATTCTTTCCTTCCCATTGGTATGAGATGACAAAGGAACTAGCAAGAGTAGCTTCAATGTTAGAAACTTTATTCTTCAAAATATTACCAAGATCCCATACCCTTATGCACACACAAATCTGAATTTGCATCAAGAGGTCTACATGCCTTATGTTGCAAGTTACATCCATCATTCTAGCATGCTTTCCATAATGACCCCTATCTTGATATGACATAAATGGAAGCAACAAATCTGAAGTATACCCATACCTTAGACACAAATTTGAAAATGCTCGAGTATGGAGCATTGAATATGGAGAATGATCATCATACCTTTGGTTGTAATGAAAATCCATAGGCAATGCTTGGAAGATTCTCTTCCCATTTATTTTCCTTCATCTTCTCGCCATTATTAGAATAGCCCTCATGATGACCAAAGCAATGTAGTAACCTAGTGTGATGCAATATACTCATGCTATGATCATAAAATAAATCAAGTGGCTTACCCTCAGCTGCTGTTTTGGAATTTACAGTAGGCTGAAAATCCACACAAGTGTCTGGTGAGGTCCCTTCCTCATAAACCTCCTGCAGATCTGATTTTTCCTCCTCCATTATGGGCTGATCTGTTTTGTCTTCATGCTCCAAAATGATAATTGGATTACCCTCTTCCAATGCATCCTCTTTACCCTTATGCAAATCTGATTTTTTTCAACATTTAACCACACACACCCATTAGAAACCAATGAAACATCATTAAACATTAAGGAAATTTTACCTTGGGACTCATGCTCCATGATTTCCCTTTCCTTTCTAGGCTCATGCTTCAAAATTTCATCGAACCCTTGTGTCTCTAAGGTGTTGTTTGGAAAATCAGCCAAGAGATCACCTTTGACAATGGCGGTGGGTGCTTCTAGGGCTCCCAAAGGATGATCCATCACCATAAGCAGTTGCTGTGATGGTTCTTCCTCTTTAGCATGGTGGATATCTACGTCACAAGGTTCGTTGAATTTTTGGCCAAAAATTTGAAATTCGTCGAACTTGTCCGGTGCCCTAAAAAGTTTGTCCAAATTTGTGCAGTTAGCACTCTGCTAAACACATCACATATTTTTTAGGTCGAACAACAAATAATAGACTGTGATATTGGCGCCAACAATGTGGGCATTGGTTTAGGTTGTACTTGTTGTAGTTGTGTGGGTAGAGACACGGGAATAGCAACGCTGCTGTGAGAGGCACCAAGAAGAAATCGTGGATAGTCGGCTGAATCTTCCATTATTCTTCACACTAGAATAACAACGCGTGGGAGCCTCAACCATTATTCTTCACACTACACAGTCGGCTGTTTCTTCCTCCAATTGCCTTCAACACGATGCATATTCGTTTTGCCTTTTAACTTTCAAGTTCAACGCAATATATTAGGTTTTGTTTTAGTTTACATTGTTTATTTTATTTTTTACTTTTTATTATTTTTTTGGTTTTAACGCACTCTTTAGGTTTTGTTTTATTTTTAGCTATGATGCCAAAACTGAAAATGGGGTCCGAGAATTCTTAGAAGCGTTTCCAAAGCGTTTGCAAAGGAAAAGGGAACTGCAAAACGTTTCGAAGCGCTTGCCGTTCCGAACGGAAGATAAGCAATGCGTTTCACAAAATAATTTTGCCGTTTCTGCACTTTTTACTTTTAAAAACCGACTTTACTTTTTAAAAAATGAAAAAAATTTGCATTAAATGAACCCTAACCCTAATCTGACTACTTAGACTTTACTTAACGGTCTAATTAGTGCTGTTCATGTAGATGATTATGAGGAAATCTAGATGATATATTTTAGAATCTAGATTGTTATTATGTATATGTGAATCCTTGAAATTGTAACCATGTTGAATGATGACTCTTTAGAACTTAGAGGTTCAAATTTCAATGAATTCAAAATATTTTGAGTGCTTTATCAATTATCTCTTATGGTCTACAATTATAAAATGAGCACTATGCTATATATATATATATATGTATGTATATGTATGGATGTATGTATGGATGGACGTATGTATGGATGTATATATGTATGTATGGATGGATGGATGGATGTATGTATGTATGTATGTATGGATGGATGGATGGATGGATGTATGGATGTATGTATGTATGGATGGATGTATGGATGGATGGATGGATGGATGGATGGATGGATGGATGGATGTATGTATGTATGTTGTACGGACGTTTCCGTTGACGTTTCGTATCAAGGTTTTTGAAAATTGCCGTTTTAGCGTTTCGCATTGATTCGTTTAGTTTAGTTTCGTTTCGAAGCAACTTAGATTTTTAGTTTATAATATTTATTATTATTTCTAAATTTTTAATTATTTTTACTTTCTTTCAAACGTTTTAATCTTTTTAAAATTTGTTATATATATATATATTTTAAATTGGTTTAAAACTTTTATTTAAATTTTTATAATTTAATTTTTTTATTATATTTATTTTTTAAATCTAATATGAAATAGCTTTTATTTAATTATATATATATTTAATGATGTTTTAAATGTCTCTAGTATTAGTATATAGAATAAAATCTGGTTTTTGTTAGTATGCCAGTGTGACTGGTTGTGGTTGTTCTTGAAACATTTGAGGTTAAGCCTCCTTTTTTGTATATAGGGAACGGGTCCCTTCAACCCGCCTTATCAATAAAATAAAAATAAAAATGATGTTTTAAATGTTTTTATAATGTTTTTATTTTTATTTTTATTCGTTATTTAATTTTAATGTTTTTCTATTAATCAAACTTATTGTCGATTTTTTCGAACTTTATCCATTGGGCGAACTTGAACCGAATTTTATCCTTGTTGAACTTAAACTCGAACTCGAACCTTGTGACTTAGGTGGATATCTTCCTCCTTTTCCACCTTGGTAGGGTTGTTATAGAGGGAAGTTGTATCTTCGAACTTCACCATGACTTCCTCTTCATCAAGCTTCATAGCCTCTTCTTGCTTTGCCAACAAGATGGGGCTCTTCTCCTCTAGGGTTGGGATATCCTTCCCAAGACCCTTGTGCATGGCTCAGGGCTTGGACCAAGTTCCAATACCCACTCTATCTTTCCTCCATCCTACAAACTCGAGAAAATGGTAGGGCATCACAAATAACTTCTGGAAGAGCCCTATACTCCTCATACCATGTAACAATGTTGTCTACTTTGGATGGCTGAGTATATTTGACTTCCTTTGAAGAGTTCCTTCCACCATTTGGACCCTGAATGCTATGGATTAACTGAGCCATTTTGGTGGTCAATCTTTCTTCTAGGGCAAGCCTTTCGAATCTACCATCACCAAAAATTCTATCCGCCATTTTATCTTCTTGCATGAAACCCTCAGCTGGGAAGACTGAAGCTCTGATACCACTGTAATGTCCCTTTTTGGGCTAAAAATGGAGAAAAAGGGTTTCCGCCATCACCACAAGATCTGATTTGAAAATACCTTCAAGCACACACACAACAAACTGAAAATAGCTGAGAATATCTTAGAATGATCAACCAATACAAAATCTGCAGTCTCCTAGGGCAGTGAACTGCCTATGAGATTCAAATCCACTTTTCACTATGTAAATCAATGTAGAATGCCACAAAATAATTTATCTTAGCCATGACAATATTTATGCATCACAAATACATCAATTATTGAAGAAATATCTGATAAACACAACTGGAATTAAATATTTATGACAACAATGAGTTGAGCCCAAACCGAGGGCTAGAAAAAATAGCAAATCCTCACATAAATTCTCCAAAGTTCAGATTACGGCCTTATAAATTATGCCGAACAAGAATATCAAACCAAAATAGTGAAATCAGCCCTAGAACATACAAAACCCTCCACCCATGCAAGTCGCCTAGGGTAAGAAGGGGGAAAAACCAACAATAAACCACTTTGGAAACCCCGTATGGGATTCCCCTCAAGCTTGAGGAGTTTTCGTTCCTCAATCTTCCAACAATGGAGGTTTTTGTCCCCAAAGTTGAGCCACACTAAAGGTTTCATCTTTAGTGGAGAGTAGGCACACTTGTGCACAAACCCAAGATATACATCTTTAGAATAAACATGTATATGCTTTTCAAATGAACCTTCATGTCGTTGTATATATCCTCAAGTGGCGCCAACATCCAATTAGAAGCCCAATGCATAGGCCGACCTTTAAGTAATTCTATTTGTTCATTAACCTCTATGTAGGCTCTCCAATCAAGGCCAACCCATAAAGATTAAAAGTCCTTCCACCATTTTCAAACCAAATAAGAGGCCTTCATGCCCAACTTGCCATTAAAGTATTTAAAAATACTTTTACGCTATTGCATCAAGTAGAATTCATTATCCATTGAGCCAATATTGACCCAAACAAAGACATAATGAAAACTAGAAGAAATATGAATGCGATTCTCATTATGTCCCATTTAGGGGACATTACAAGTACTCCCGATATAAGACCAAATTGGGGTTTTGGGCAAGGTATCCACTTTGTGAGCACATATAACAATTGACTACATAATTGTTGCATGCTGATAGCATATCAATAATGGTGTTGAATCCATCGCATTCTTTATTAATCAATTCAGCAAAGTGCCGATTACTTGTTTGAGGGGAGGCTAACCCAATAACCGGGGACGAGAGTTGATCAATCCATTGGATGATGCTCCCAGTGCTAGGATCCAGAGGATCTAAAGCGCCTATTAAAAATCTTCTCCTTTAAATCAAAATATTTTCAAATACAACTTTGTAGTTGCTTTGGGTTTGTGTTAGTACACTAACTTTTATTCATTGCTCACCAATGATGAAGCTGACTTTTATATTTCATTCTCTATTAAGTTATCAATCATTACAATGACGACCAAGCACTTGTTTTAGCCGATAATTTAATCTAATAATTGCTTGTTTTGGTTGATAGCAAAGCTAACAATTGGGGACAAAGCTAATTGCTTTAATTGTTAGGAAACAATCAATGGACGGGCATGAAGGGCCGAAGGAATTGGTCTTGAGGACCCAAAAATTCCATTATTTCCCATCACTATAAGAGCAAAGACATTTTGAGTACCATCTATCACTGAAAATGGTTAGACCCAGGTTTATATGGGTTTGTTTTAGCATACAAAGTTTATCGAGACTTGAGAGGAATGGTAGACAATGTAATCTAATCATAGAAAGTGTTCCTTAAATCTTTTAAGCTAAGTTGCCTCATTAAGTGGATTTTATGCAAAAAAAAAATGAAATTCACTAAATACCAAATATGTCTTACAATTTGTTGAAATTCATTAAAATTTGTTGAAATTTGTTAAAATTCATTGCCTTTTTTTTGCTTATTTTCTAGATGAAAAAACAAGCATAATATTTCTTTTGGTTGATTTAAATCATGAATTTTATGGCTGATTTTTTATTAACATTTTTAACAAATTTAAATTTTTAACTTCCACGAATTTGTATGTGGTAACTTAGGTTTTAAGCATATGGTTGTGAGCGTTTTGACTTGCTTGGTTTATGCGGTCCAACTTTTCTATTTTGTGACATTGCTTGGTAGACAATCCCTTTATATTTTGTTGACCACGAGGCCTTATTATATTTGATCAATAAGCTTGTTATAACTTACAAGTCGAAAATTTTATGTTCTCAATAATGGTGAGATAGAAAAAGTATACGTAATAGTCAACCTATTATACCATATTAAGTACATGTAATAGCCAATCAATTATCCTGAATGAATTGTTGGAGATTCACTACATGGATCAATGATTTATTTCCAAGTTCTCATTTATTTAAAACAATAGCCTTGCTTGAGTTGTCTTAAGAAGTTGCAGATCGTATGTCTACTGAAAAGTTTCCAGGTTGGATACAAATGAAGGAATGCAAAAATATAGTTAAAAACACCTTTTCAATTAATACATGGATATTTTCTATATGGGAGGGGTTATGCTTTATAGTAGCGTGTCATGGAAGAAGAAATGGAAGTCAGTAAAGAAACACACCAAGGATTGGTGAGAGGACATGTAGGAAATAATGCCACCGCAAGAAAAAAATCTTGATCTTAGGCTTATAATGGCCAACTTTATTATGAGACTATCACCAATATGTAAAGGAATGTGATACATTTGATTTTAAAGAGTGTAAGACCAAGAAGAATTTTGTATATTCTACTTAATCCTACACAACCACAAAAGTTATTTGAGAGACGGGGATTGGACTTTGTGGGGACATTCAAACAATTGATGGGTAAGGGATCCTTATACATATTGGTTGTTACATTATACACCACCAAATTAGTTGAAGTGGAGAGGTGTTACCAGCCAATACAACAGGAATCACATATAAATTCATTTAAAAGAATATTGTCACTGCGTTTTGGATGCCCATTCCATGTTACTAATGGTGTGGTAACCATTTTCTCAAATCATGTCATAGAAGAAATGATAAAGGAATTAAAGATTAAACATAACAAATTAAAGATCAAGACAAAACAACCAATAAAATATTGGTCACCATTATACACATGATGTAAGGTATAAAACAACTACTTTGGGAGGTATAATGTCCCCTTCTTAAAATTAATCCAGAGAAGACCTTTAGCCTATTTTTTATTTCCGTAGGCGTAAAGGTGTGGTGAGGGAAATAATTTAACAATAACTTAAGTTGTGAAAAAGTAACTTTATGTTATATTCATAAAGTGACTTAAGTTGTTGAAAAAGTAACTTTAAGTTACATTTATAAAAAGGCAACTTATGTTTTATATTTTTTTATAACCGAGGTATCACAACCGTGCATCTCACACATCCATACCATGCCTTTAAAGGACCCAACGACTTGGCCCAACCCGAAGGCATGCGGTTGCAGCAGGCAAGTCCCATCGCACTAATCCTCGGGCAACACAACCGATGCCCCATCGTGAAGTGATGCGGAGTTAAATCAGATTGAACCCCTTTGTTGAGGCCAACCTTGATGGCACAACTTATGTTTTATTGTTAAAATGTGACTTTTAAAATAAAGCAAAGTCACAACATAATAGAAGGTGGATGTCCCATTTGGGGACCTTTCCTCGGGAAATGAGCCATGAAAAGTTATAAAAGAGTGTTGAGGGGTCATTTGGAGATATCTTTGCTCTCATCTATTTTGACATTGAAGGTTTGAGCTGCTGCTCTTACTTTTGCATTTGAGGATGAAAACCCTCCTTTGCAATCTACATCTGAGGATGAAAACCCTCCAGTGTATTCAGATTTGAGGATAAAAACCCTCTAATCTTCAAGGGTGACTCCATACAGGAGTTGCATTTGGGCATCCATTCAGAGTTTTGCAATTTTAGATCTGATTCAACAACTAGGACATCGGTTATGAAGTTTGAGATTAGTCACCAGGATTATACAACTAGGGCATCAAAGACACCAATTGGGACAGCGAGTTTTGGGGTTTTTACCCTTATTTTGGGCAGATTTTAGGGCTGGCCGATCCCCTATGAAGACTGTTGCAGCTGTGATTCGAAGTGGGTTGGGTGCTAGGGTTTGCATATAGCCAAATTCTGCCCTAGAGCACCATTCTAGACTATTCTGCATAATAAATTCAAGGGTTTAGGAAAAGACAACGGTAGAGGGAATGGATTCCACACTAAAGCACATACAATATCCTATAACAAACATAATGAACATGTAATAACCCTTTTGAGGGTTTTATCAAATATTATATATGCAAATCTGAAACTGAAAATTGCAGCAGACTGAACACTAAAACCAATGACTTATACTTGCTCGAAAAGATGCCAAAAACACCACAAAACAACACCACACAACTCGTCAATATTTTATATATGATATATGGAATTTTTAGAAGCCAATATAACCAACAAACACTGAAAACACACTGCTGGAAATGAAATACACACTGGAAATTGCAGCCACAAATTAATTATAGAATATTGATATAGAAGTCCTCAAAAATCATGCAACTCAAGATTCCGACCTTAAAAATATGGCAAATCAGATTACAAAACCAAATTTATCAAATTCCTTGCCAATGTCTTCAAACCCTACCCAAGGTAGGTCGCTCCACCCTAGAAAAATAGTATAACTGCTGGAAATGCCAAAAAGATCTTCAAATCAGCTTCCTTCTTCAATGCCAAATGGTGATGAAGGGTTTTCGTCCTTCACCCAAGTCTAATGAAGGGTTTTGTCCTTCAAGAAGACCTCACATGAGGGTTTTCGTCCCCAAGTGGATGACTAAGGAGCAACAAGCTCTCTTTGCCAAGTATAGAGAAAATACGCCAAGCTAGAGTGCAAATGAACTCCCTCTTCTCCTTTTATATCTTTCCTTTGGCGCCAAAACATAATTAGGCAAGGCCGACCTGTATAGAACAAAAGAACACTAAAGAAAACATTATATTATTAGATAAAATATATTATATAGTGCTCAAGGGTCTTCTCCTTTGTTTTCCTCTTCTTTGCCATGGAGAAGGGATGACAAGAAGACCAATTTCCAGCTTCTAGGTGGGAAAAGGGGACATTATAGAACAATCTGAAAACAACGATATGAGAGGGCAAAAATGAAGCTTTATTTTATTTAGAGGTGCAAGTACAAAGGTTGGAGATGCATATGCAAATCAACAACCAAGTATATCATTTTACAATAAAAAATTAGCCAATATAGGTTGTTCCATGCCAAGAATAGACTGTTGTTCCGAGTTCTTTTATTTATTTAATTCTTCCTCCTAACCCTCATGGCGCATGGGACAGCAGCATGCTTCCTTTTTTATTTAATTCCTCCATGCCTTGGCGCCAACAACTAAAATGGACTGCTGCATGCTATTTTATTTATTTAATTTAACTATTTCCTCTTCTAATCCTTGGCGCCAATAACAGTTCACTTTCTTTTTTATATTTATTCCCATGCATCTATTCTTGGCGTCAATTTCAAACTGGAACAACAACATGCTTTATTTCTATATTTATTTATCCAAGTCTATCTTTAGCGCCAATCTCTAGAAATAGAACAACAACATGCTTCTATTTCTATTTTAATTCTCCTTCATTCAAACTCCTAAAAATAGAACAAGAGCTCCTATTTTAATTTCTTCCATGCATCTCTCTTCTTTGCGCCAAAAATAGGAAGTTCTTTTATTTCTTTTCTATTTCCATGCACCTCTTCCTTTGGCGCCAACTCCCAAAATAGAACAACAGTTTGCATTTCTTATTATATTTATTCCCATGCACCTATTCTTGGCGTCAATCTCAAAGTGGAAGAGCAACATGCTTTCTTTCTATATTTATTTATCCAAGTCTACCTTTAGCGCTTATCACCGGAAATAGAACAACAACATGCTTCTATTTCTAATTATTTATCCTTTATTCATGCACCTTCCTTATCTTTGGCACAAATACCACGGTGTGCATGAATTCATGTAACAATAACTTAAGTTGTCACTACCAAAGTACCATTATGTTATATTTATAAAGTGACTTAAGTTGTTGAAAAAGTAACTTTAAGTTACATTTATAAAAAAGCAACTTATGTTTTATTGTTAAAATGTGACTTTTAAAATAAAGTTACAACAACATAATAGAAGGTGGATGTCCCATTTGGGGACCTTTCCTCAGAAATGAGCAATGAAAAGTTATAAAAGAGCGTTGAGGGGTCATTTGGAGATATCTTTCATCTATTTTGACATTGAAGGTTTGAGCAGCTGCTCCTACTTTTGCATTTGAGGATGAAAACCCTCCTTTGCAATCTACATCTGAGGACGAAAACCCTTCGGTGTATTCAGATTTTAGGACGAAAATCCTCGAATCTTCAAGGGTGACTCCATATAGGTGTTGTTTTCACATATTTGATTAAGATTTACACTTATAACCAAAAAGGAATGAAATAGAAGCTACAATGGGTTATTTTGATTAATTAACTTCCAACATTAACCATTCAATATCAGAATAACGCATTAATACTTGCAACAAATGTACACGATACAATACAAGTTCACAAACACAAGGGATTGAGTGCACTTAGCTGATTACAAATGATTATGGACTGATCTGGGTGATCGAATGATGGAACATGGAGATCTAGACATGAGAATGCTTCAAAATGGGAACCGTGAACTTAAGATCCTCCTAAAGCGAGGACTATACAAGTAGGGGCAAAAATGTTCGTATGGTCTTGACTCTACTCTTAACCGTGATCTCTGAACTGTAAACTCGGGTTTGTGGCTTATGTGAATATCTTCTTCACTCTATGTTAGTCACTGTTGGTCATACTCGGGGTTTTTTGAATGCTCTGCTCAATCTTTCAAACCCTAACCATGGATAAGAAGTCCTGCAAAACAAACATTAGTTGGGTTCAGGCACCCCTACGTGCACCGCTTGTCGATGTTGGTAGTACTCGAAGAGGCCTCAAACCGCCGCTGTTCTCCACCTAAAGCATGTGATATCTAGCTATAGTGCAATATAATTTGACATCCTTCCTTTGAAAAGTTTGACTTGAGTTTCTCTCTTACAAATCTACTTAAGTGAGTGAATTTGAGTACTTGCAAATATGGGAAGCAGTCCCTAGACCTAGTGGGAAGCTTTAGACTTGTAGATAGTGCTGCCCTAATGAATGTGCAAAGGTATTTTGCGAAGTGTAGGGAGCTTTGGGTGCCTTTTTTGCTAGCTTTTGCAATAGGAGTCCATAAGAGTGCTAGGTTTTAAATGAGGTGAGTTTCACTTGCTTATATATGCTTCCGAAGGTGATTTAAGTTATAAAGGTTGATTGAGAAGGAGTAAATGACCCAAAGAATAATGTGCAATTGAAAGTTTGGATCAAAGTGAGCAAGGGCAAAATCATACACTAGGTCAGAAACATATGGATGTTCTTGCCCTTATCATGACGTTTTTGATCCTAGAGAGACAATTTGAAGTGTGAAGTTTGGAAGCTGACCAACATAGTTTCTTAATGGGTTTCATGCATTCAATTCTCAGAAACTATCAACAAATGAGTGTGTATGACTAAACAAGCTAAACAAGAGACCTAGAGATGTATTGGATGAGAATGGGTAAAGTGTACTTGTTTGAGCAAGAGAGCAATGTCAAAACTAACAGTGTCAAAGAGTAGAATTACCAAATTTGAGTGTCTACATTCCCCCCTTTAAGTATGAAATTAAATTACATGCTTAAAGGAAAAGATACCAAGTGTGTAGACACACTTTGTCTTCGCTCGATGTTTGTTTTGCAAGATCCTATTGTATTGGTGTTGGCACACTCCATGATGAAACCTACAACATAGAGTGTAGTCAATGTCCATGATAAATAATTGAACTTTAACTCAAATGTAAATATGTAATGTAAATGAAATCTGAAATTGTAAATAGTGAAATAAAGAGATGCAAAATGTGGAAGGAATACACCTATTTGTTTTGTAGAGGGAAGAGTTTCCCGTTCTTTGCTTGTACTTGGAGTTTTGGATTGTTGAACTTTACCAAAGAATTGGGGGTGATCAGTCCCCAATTGTGCCGAGGAGATGCTGGAGTATTGGGTGTATGGAACCCAACACATGAATGTTGAAGAGAGAGAAGAATGAGGAGCCAAAACACCCCGTGAAGGAAGAAGACCATGTATCAAAGTCATTCAACAACTCTGATATCTTCCCTTTAAGTGTAAGAAGATGAGAAGAAGAACTTGCTATGACCCCATGGACCACACCACTGCTGCAGATGGATCTAGGCCCAATTTTGCAACTTAGGATACACAATATAAAAGAGAATAAGCTGCCCCATACTCTTCCCATGTGCCGCACAACTGAGTGGTGGAAACTAAATAGAGGTGAAATGTGCTGAAATGTAGTCGGAGAAAGGAGACCCATGCCCCCAATATCCTTGAAACTGAAACTGAGGCGGAGTCTTTATAGAGAAGTAGGAATGAAATACATCATGTCCCCTGAAACTGATCTGAATTGAGTTTGAAATTGTGCCAAAAACATGTTCATGTAGGTGAAAATCTGAAATTGCTGAGAAAGTTGTTGTAACTGCCCCAAGGAAAAACCATAGAAATGGGTCGAGATTGTTTGTACGGTCCTGAGCATACTGTACATTTTGACCTTGTGTTTGTTTTTCTCGTAATTCAATGTCGATGCTTTTTTCGAGTACTTTTGTCATGTGCTTGCTCGTGTCTCGATCCAGAACTCTTTCGTGTCTGTCATTGTAGGTGTAGAATATACCCGGATGAATGCCCCCTCTTTTGAGTGTGTGTGATAAAGAGTTTGAGCTGCGCGACTCAAAAGAATAGATGTGTAATCATGTTTGATAAGTCTGATAATCTGCATAGAAAACACATGAAGGGTTGATGTGGTGGTCACCAAGAAGAACTGTTCTTGCAAAGAGGATGCACATGGTGGAGACCATGGCGCACAACAAGAGCAACAATAACAACAAGAATAATTGCAGCAATAATGTCAACAAGAGAACTAGTAGCAACAATAATAGTAGTGTATATGTAAGTAGAAGCAAGTGCAAGATAACAGTGCAAATAGTGTCACACAAAAGGCTTAGTGCTTGCAAACATGGGACACCCACGGTGCTGCAAGACAAACAAGGCCCTTGGGCCACAATCAGAGCATCAAATAAGTAACCACACACACAACTAGCAAGCATGTATAGAAGACAAGAGTATCATAATGTGATGAAATAACATAACAAGTGGTATATAGGAGTATATGAAACACAACTGTCAACACCACACAAGACATGTGTTAGTCTGTTAGTTCAAAAGATAGCAAATACATTATGTATGTAATCAAGTGTAATGAGGAAGTGAAAATGTACTATAATGAAATAATAGCACTTGGATTGTGTGGAGGGTTTGCCTCAGACTTTAGAAAGTATGTAAGGAACATGATAGCTCCCATAATCATGTATCAATCTATATGTCTTGCATCATGCTCAATATACCTCGTGAACGCATGTGTGTAAAGAAGAAAAATGCTTATCTATCAAACCAGAAGGATAAACAACATGTATAATGTAAAGTGCTAATAATGTATGCTAGAGAAACAAGTCCTAATTTTTGCATTTTTGATAATATTTGAATGTTTTTGCTTTTTGTGATTATATTGGTGTTTTTGTATTTTCTAGTGCATAGCTATGTACAAGAAAAGAGGATAACATGAAAGCTATCCAATGAAAACCCTCCCGAGGAGGTGAATCAATTGCTGCAGATGATGGAGGCCCAAGCCTCAAATGTGCCTAAGAATGTGATTCAATTGCTAATGGAACAATGTTAGTAATATGTAATGTCCCCTTTTAGGACATTATCTACATTGAAGAATTTGAAGGCCCTCAAACGGATTGGGCTCATATTTCGACTTAAGATTATTATTCTCCTTTTGTAACCCCTTGAGGGCCCTCTTAGTTTAGAAATGTGCACATAGGATAGGAATTTCTTAATATTAAATTAAGAAATTAAATAAAGTGCACAAGTAGTAGCTTATTAAATATTTTTATTTTAATTTTTGATTTAGAGGGAAAACATTAAATGTTTGAACATTGGTATTTGCACCTCTTATTTTCTATAAAGAGGGGTCACATTTCCTTGGAAGGGCATGTTGATGAATTGATTAAATTTGCTCCCTGCATGGAGAAGGGATGTATGCCCAAAATTGAAGCTCTCTTTCTATCTTCCATTTGTTGAAGATTCCTTTGCATTGAAGCTGGTTATTGAAGATCAAATTGAAGAAGTTATTTGTGAGATCCATGTTTTTGTCTTGGCAATTATTTTGTTAAATTTGCAAGAGAAATCTGCATTTTCTACTGTAGCGAATCACTGTAGCGACGTCACTGTAGCAGCTGGGTTTTGTGATCAAATTAAAGAGTTTGGAATACTTTTATAAATCGATTTGGATGAATGTTGCATTCCAGCCCTAGCGACTGGTTTCATGGTGTTTGTGGATTGTTTTAAAATAGTAATTGATCAGATATTTGCATGTTCATGTGTCATAACTGCAGCGACCTCTTTGGTGATGTGTGTGGACTGATTTAGAGTCTCTTTTGAAGTAAATCGACTAAGCTAAGTTGCATGGTTTTGACTCCTTTATTGCAGCGACTTATTGGGCAGATTTGGTAGGGATTTGATATGCTTAATGATCACATTTTTATTAATACAGTCTGCTGATTCCAGCGATCACATTGGGTGGGTCTTATCTTAAAGTAATAGACCTGTTCTTCCTCCTAAAGCCAGCGATTCCATCTGGGGTAAATATTGAGTGTTTGATGCATGTTTGGAACCTTATACGCTCAGCTTGTATGATCTAATGATGATTCGAAGTCTGTGGACAGCGATTTACCTTGTTTAAGCATCCTCTCTTATGGCTGGGTTATTCCTAAGTATGGTGGTCTGATTGGTGCTTGGTTTAGTGGTAGTTTGAATGCTTTAATGCCTATTTTGATCCTCACATAATCAGCAAGTTGATAGTATTCTTTGCAGCCTGTAGTTGCATGAATTATTGATGTTTGGGTCTCCTATTGGCAGCGATTTATAGTTCTACTTCTGACTAAAGTATTCCAGGGATTGGCGACTTGTCTGAGGCTCATATTGTGTGAAGAATATATATTTTGGGCAACGATTCTTATTTGTTTGCAGATCCTCTTGTGGCTAGGAGATTGCATATAAATATGGCATGATTCAATGGTGTTGAAAGTCTCTTTTGGTAGCCAAAAGGACTAAGGGTATTTTGGTATGTTTTGTGAATGGTTTGATCACTTTTTTTGTGCGATCCACATCTGGAGTTGGATCAGATTTTATATACATATATTTAGCAATTTGTATTGGTGGATTTAGATCAGATTTGGAGATCTTTTGCAGCTGTGTTTGATCTTCATATTTATTGGGAAGCAATCTGATTTTCTGAGTTTCATTAGTCCAGCTGAGAATTAATTGCTTAAGCTATTTAGTAGAGGCCATTAAACCCCTACCTTTGGGTTTATTGAGTCATCTACTTGAATGGTTCAAGTACTTTGGCTGGATTTTACTATTTGTAGTTGATTTTGGGTGATTTATAGTTGGTTGGTTGCCATTTCATATCTTTCCATAAAGGGGGACATTACAAATATGTGCCAAAGATGGCCTAGGAGAAGAGCAATGTATAGCAACACAATGACCAATATGTGATGTATGAGATTTGTATGTTGGACTAGAAGAACGAGCACTCCTCGAAGATTGAGGAGGAGATGTAGAGTGATGTTGTGGACTAAAGGATTGACGGGCGTCCTATGAGAATGTAAGCCACTAGAGGCAATGTGTGTGGAGGAATGACTAGCCGAAGGTGGAGGAAGACTAGAGCTATGTGAATCAACATGTGCAACCAAAGGCCCAACAAAAGGGGTAGAGCTATGTGAATCAACACGTGTAACCAAAGGCCCAACAGAAGGGGTAGAGCTATGTGAATCAACATGTGTAACCAAAGGCCCAACAGAAGGAGTAGAGCTATGTGAATCAACTTGTGCAACCAAAGGCCTAACGGGAGTAGAGCTGTGTGATTGAACATGTGCAACCAAAGGCCCCACGGAAAGAGTAGAGCTATGTGAATCAATATGTGCAACCAAAGGCCCAATAGGAGTAGAGCTATGTGAATCAATGTGTGAATCCAAGGACCTATTCGTAGGTGTATTCGGAGTAGGGATAGATAGTCTTAAGGGCACGGTGAATAAGCGGCGGGATAGTCTTAAGGGCACATAACGAAGGGAGGCGAGCGTAAGGTACCGAGCTAAGAGAACTAGCAACCAAGAATGAAACCGGTGTGGTAATAGGACCAACAATGACAGGTAACATGATACGATGATAGCGAGGATCAAAATCATATGTAACTTTTGAGCAGAGATACCAAGAGATTGAAGCAATGACCAGGAACACACATTATCTTTGTTGTGCGGATCAACCAATACACCATGTATAGGTACTTGATGAATAGAGATAGGAATAGACAATGTATCAAAAATAAACGTGTCATCTATATCAGAGTCATCGAAAGTAATGCATGGTGTAGAAGGTAGTATACGAGTAATAGTACCGATCATAGCATTTAAGGGATGATCATAAGAGGGCGGTGGTGGTACTTGCACGATGAGCATTATGCACTTGTAAGTAGATGTATCATTTGTATGCTTAGGGAGTGGATCATTGAATATTTTCAATTTAGAATTGTTGTTTGTTGGCTTAGAAGATTTAGTGGGCTCATCCCATTCAATGGCATAGAGTCAATAAGATCCTGAATAACATGACGAAGCTTTATGCATGTCTATAGAATGACCAATACATCGGTGATAATCAAAATAGGATTTGGCATCAAAACTCTTACTTTGAGGCTTGCTTGCATCAACCTCAAACGGTGTAGAGAGACACAAGATTGCACTTAAGTAATTGTTTTAAGAAAATGTGAGGAACACATGGTAAACGCATAAAAACCGTTGTCGTGCGGGTTGTAACTTAAGATTAGTAGGTTGAGTAATAACATTGATTGTCTTTAGAGAAGACTTAACATCACCAGTCTTTCCCTTAAATGTGGATTTTCTTTGAAATTTGGCATTAGATGTATTAGGAGTGCTAGCAACATACTTGAGCTTATTCATATGTAATAACTTAGCTTCGCGCTCTTTTAGTGTATGACATAGATGGTCAAATGATCTAAATTTGTCAAACATGACTGATTCTTGCAAAGGAGGAAGTAAGCTTTGTGTAAAAAGGTCTTGCAAGTCACTATCAACCAAGATATTATTCATCTTGTTAAGCATGGTCCGATAATGCAAGACATAATCATTGATATGTTCATCAAAGGCTTGGGTAGCTTAGACATTTGTGCATAAGAAACCTTATCCCCAATGTTGATAGAAAATTGTGCCAAAAATTGATTTGCCAATGTAGTGAAAGAACACACAGAATGTGTGGGGAGATCATAAAACCATTGCAATGCAAAGTCCTTAAGGCTCCTAGGGAACAAATTAGTAAGCAAGATGTCATAAGATGCATAATCGATGCAAGCCACATGAAATGACTTAAGATGTTCCACGGGATCACCTTTTCCATCATAGATAGGAAGTTTAGGTGCAACAAAACCAAGAGGCAAAGGGTAAGAGGCCACCTCAGGAGCCAGTGGATTATGTAGTAATTGAGTGGAATCCATAGCATGAGGAGACTTAGAAGACCTTATGCCCATTCCTCTTCCCATGGGCATCAAGGAAGGAGCAAAGGAGGGAACTCGCCATGGTTGTAAGTGTTGTACTTTCGTAATTAATTATTTTATTTACTAATCATGGCATTGGAGTGGTTCGACTAGGTGGTGGAAGACTTGTCAAACAATGCAAGGAGGATTTTTATTTCTTCATTATGGAGGTCGGTCTTGTGGAGGCCTACATGGTGACTTTAATGTTCTTTTCCTTCATTAAGGAGGGGTCGGCCTCTCTAGAGGATTCTATTTTCCCATTGACATCTTCAAGGCCTATATAAGGTGGTTCGACTTGCTAAAGGAGGATTATGCTATTTTTGGATATTGATTTCTCTTGGAGGTGGAGCAAGTAGCTTCTCTTCTTGCCATTGAAGGACGAAAACCCTTCCTTGGTCACCTATTGAGGATGAAACCCTTCAATAGGAACACACTTGGGGATGGAAACCCTCTTGTGTGCATTGGTGGCTTCACCCGAAGTCACAAGTGAGCTTTAAGGAGGATTTCATGTTTGTTTCTTCCCTTCTAACCCTAGGCGACTTGCTTGGGTGAAGGGTTTGATATCATCTAGGGCACTTTTGGACATTTTGAGTTGATATTCTTGTTCTTCATATTTTATAAGGCTGGAATCTACATTTTGGTGATTTTTGGAGTGGTTTATGAGCTATTTCCAGCCCTTGGTTTTGGCTGTACTATTGTTGTCATAAAATTAATTACAGCTGGGTGTAATCACTCATTTTCTCTATTATTTTGATATAATTTGGATTGATAAATATTGCCGTGGTTGAATTAATTATTTGGAAGCATTTTCAGCTCTATTTGTATGGTTATATGTTGATGTGAAGTCCCTATACAGTTGCTGCCCTAGAGGACTGATCATTGATTGTTCGAATAGGGTTAAAGTATATTTTCAGTCATTTTTTTGATGTTTGTGTGTTTGAAGGTGCAATTTCATATTTGATCCATTAGGGTTGTGGAGAAACCCTTTTTCCCTTTCGCTGCCCTAGAAGGGACATTACAAAGTGGTATCAGAGCTTTGATCCTCCCAACCTGGAGGGTTTCATTGTGAAAGAAGAATTCAGATCAGCTGTTGAAGAGCTTAGCATGGCCCACCAAGATTCACAAGAAGCCAAAATCGATAAGCTCATTGAAGGGAAAGTTAGATTGGCGGACACCATGGACTTGTTGGCCCTAACCCTACAAAAATTCCATGAACCAAGGCCTCATAATGGTGAGGGCAGCTCATCCGGAGTTAACACTTCACGGCAGCCCCAAGGATCAACTTATGGATCAGCCACTAGGCCTACTTTCCTTCCAAGGGAAGAAGCCATTCCGGAGGTGGGAACAAGACATTTAGTAGGGCAGAGTATTGCTACCATCTATGAGGAGTACATGGCTCTTGGATGAGATTCATGATGTCATGTCACTCACTGAGTTTATAGGGTTGAAGAAAGGTGAAATGGGAATTGGACCAAGGTCTAAACCCCGAGCTATGCCCAAGAAAAATGCGGAAGATGTTCCAACCCTTGAGGGAAAGAATCCCTCCATCATGATCAAGGAAAAAAACACCAAAGTTGTTGGGCATTGAGAGGGAGCAGCCCATTGAAGCCCTAGAAGTACCCATCACTCTTTCCAAGGATGAGCCATTGACTGATTTTCAGAACAACAATATGAAGGGTCAAGGGTTTGATGAAATCTTGAAGCACGAGCCTAGGAAAGAGAAGGAAATCATGAAGCATGAGTTGGAAGGTAAAAATCCTTTGATATTTAATAATGATTCATTGATTTCTAATGATGGCATGTGGCAGAAAAATGGAGAAGAAAAATCAGATTTGCATGAAGTATATGAGGATGACATTATGGAAGGGTATGTCCATGAAGGAAGGGCACTTCCGGTTCTTCATGATTACTTTCAATTTGCTGGAATTTCCCAAACAAGCAGTCAATGATGGGCAGATTGAGGGAGTTCATAACCTTGAAGAGAGTTGAAGATGTTCCAAACAAGTACCAACAAAATAAGGGTGAGCTCCTTGTTGGCAGCCCAAGGTATGATAGAAATGATCACATTTTGTCTCCTCCTATGTCGCTGCCATACTTGTGTCATTATGGGCAGCTTGTTGAAAAGAATGATCATATGTCATGTTTGATGCCTCATAATATAATTGGTGATAATGTGAAGAACTCGTTGAGTAACATAGGGCACATAGATCTTTTTGTGCAAGTTCAAGATTATGTGAACATAAAAGTTTGGGTTCCGGTTGATTCTTTGAGTTATAAGAAAGAGGAAGTCCTTGTTGAATTCAATATTGCTACTCCATGCATATGGTTAGAAAGAAATTTTATGAAGGATCATTTTGAACTTGTTATGTATCCTAACAAAGTTGTGAAGGATTTACTCCTAGAGTGTTCCTTGAAGCCAAGTTCTACACTCCAAGGCAAGGTTATCAAGATAATCAGAGTTGCCGCAAGAATAAAAAGCTTGGTGTGGGAAAAGGGTAAGCCAAATAAATTTTATTCTCATTGGATGATTCAACATCGCATGGTTCTAAGCGGAACATGGAAAGAATGGAATCTTGTGATCATGAGTCATCAACCTTGCATGGTGGGGAAGAGCTTGGGTGACAAAAATTGTGATCCATGGGTTGGGTTGGGAGTTGTTCCCAACTTTAGGACTGTCTTCACATGCATTTCCAGCCTGCCCAACATTTTAATTGCCACCATGAGAGTAGGTGTCGAGCCTATGAAATTTATGTTTGAAAGCAAGCATAGGGTAAGTGATGATTTATATGCAAATTGTAATGAAGATACGGAATTGGTTCTTGGAGTACAATGGCTACACTCTTTGGGCGAATTTACCCAAAACTACCAAACCATGGTGTTGAGATTCAAGCTTGATGATCTAGAGATTGTGCTTCAAAGCGTGACAAAGGGGACTCCTCAAGTTGCTACAGCCAAGAAGAAGGAAAGAACTTCTGAAAGAAGGCAAGGTATATGGGCAACACATGATGAGGTAAAATCTACAATTTTATTTTCAAAACAACAGTCAAGACATAAGGGTTTTAAGTTCCCAAGTGATAAGCATGCTCAAGTAAATGTTGAATTAGTAATTGTTGTGTATGAAGATGAGCAAGATGGATGCTATCTTGCTGCCCAAAGCATCGTCACCCAGCTGGATATTGGAAGTATGGTGGTAAGTAGGTGTATTAACTTGTGGGATTTGAAACATGTTGCTGTTATCCACATTTTCAGTTTGCCCCATACTTTGTTTGCTGCCACACAAGTAAGGACAGTCATGAAATGGGATAAATTTCAGTTTTTTGGAGCATTTTCAGTCAATGTGTGGTTATTGCCTGCCTTTAGATTGCTATCATGGATGTATTTTATGAAGGACACTTATTATGACAGCTGCTGTACCATTTGTTCTTTTGCTGTCCACAATATTTCCAGCTTCCTTTCCGTGTGGTTTTCAGTCATCTATGAAGGATTTTCAGCCCCTTGGATGAAGGGCACTATCAAGGGTATCATACGAACAACTGTCATGAGAAGGATTCACATCATTACCTTCTAGATTATTGGAGTTCCAAGTGTGCAATTGCTTGTTTCTTTGGAAAGCAAATTGCAAACTGAGGATGCTCCATATAATATTGGATCATGTACATCAAATGACCAAGAGAAGTTGTTTGCCAACACAAGCTCATATGCCCGAATACCATTATACCAAGACAACTAAATCCCGTGTTGCAGTTATCAATTGGAACAACTCCCACCCACTATGGTCACGGTGCCTACTCCTTCCATCACCCTATCTATGTGTTCTTCCTCAATGAAGCCTTCACTATGGAAGACCTTATGCCCATTCCTCTTCTCGTGGGCATTAAGGAAAGAACAAGGGGGGAAATCACCATGATTTTAAGTGTTGTATTTTTGTAATTAATTATTTTATTTACTAATCATGGCATTGGAGTGGTTCGAGTAGGTGGTAGAAGACTTGTCAAACAATGCAAGGAGGATTTCTATTTCTTCATTATGGAGGTCGGTCTTACGGAGGTCTACATGGTGATTTTAATTTTCTTTTCCTTCATTAAGGGTGGGTCGGCCTCTCTAAAGGATTCTATTTTCCCATTGACATCTTCAAGGCCTATATAAGGTGGTTCGACTTGCTAAAGGAGGATTATGCTCTTTTGGATATTGATTTCTCTTGGAGGTGGAGCAAGTAGCTTATCTTCTTGTCATTGAAGGACGAAAACCCTTCCTTGGTCACCTATTGAGGATGAAATCCTTCAATAGGAACACATTTGGGGACGGAAACCCTCTTGTGTGCATTGGTGGCTTCACCCGGAAGTCACAAGTGAGCTTTAAGGAGGATTTCATGTTTGTTTCTTCCCTTCTAACCCTAGGCAACTTGCTTGGGTGAAGGGTTTGATATCATCTAGGGAACTTTTGGACATTTTGAGCTGATATTCTTGTTCTTCATATTTTATAAGGCTGGAATCTACATTTTGGTGATTTTTGGAGTGGTTTATGAGCTATTTCCAGCCCTTGGTTTTGGCTGTACTATTGCTGTCATAAAATTAATTACAGCTGGGTGTAATCACTCATTTTCTCTATTATTTTGATATAATTTGGATTGATAAATATTGCCGTGGTTGAATTAATTATTTGGAAGCATTTTCAGCTCTATTTGTATGGTTATATGTTGATGTGAAGTCCTTATACAGTTTGTTGCCCTAGAGGACTGATCATTGATTGTTTGAATAGGGTTAAAGTATATTTTCAGTCATTTTCAGATTGATGTTTGTGTGTTTGAAGGTGCAATTTCAGATCTGATCCATTAGGGTTGTGGAGAAACCCTTTTTCCCCATTCATTGCCCTAGAAGGGACATTACATATGGGAGGTGTAGTAGCAATAGTGGCTGCATGAATAGGCATATAGACATTGTGCATCGGAATGTTAGGTGCCCTCGAGAATTTGGACACCGTAGATGTAGGAATAATAGATGTCTCTAAGTGAGATGATGGAGCATTCTTAAGTTGATCGCGTACATCGTATAATAGGATCTTAATGCTAGAGGGATGGTCTTGTGCAAATTGTTGGGCATCATCGTCAGTAAGGTCTCGGTTATGATTTTTAGAGTGAGTATTGGAACCATCACCTTGTGCATGATCAACATTGATAGTCAAAATAGTATTAACAAATATATCATCATGGACTTGGGCACAAGAGCGAGCAAGGGTGGTATGGGAATTAGAAGATGTGGGCAAGCTATATAGATATTGATAATGATCCCTAAGAGTCGACATGATAAAGCACAATATCCAAACACAATAAAATAAAATAGAAACCCTAGGGCCAGTAGGGGTTTGAGACACGATGTTCGATTCAAGAGTCATGTTCACCAATGTTTTCACCCTTTTTAGATTTGATTAAGATTTACACCTATAATAAAAAAGAAATGAAATAGAAGCTACAGGGGGTTATTCTGATTAATTAACTTTCAACAATAACCATTCAATATCAAAATAATGCATTAATACTTGCAACAAATGTACACAATACAATACAAGTTCACAAACACAAGGGATTGATTGCACTTAGCTGATTACAAACGATTTTGGATTGATCTGGGTGATCTGAATGATGGACCAGGAGATCTGGACTTGAGAATGCTTTGAAACTGGAACCAAGACTTGAAGATGCTCTTGAGCAAGACCATACAATAGGGGTAGGAATGTCCGTACAATCTTGACCTTGCTCAAAACTGTGATCTGTAACTTTTTGGGTTTGTCGCTTGTTTGAGTATCTTCGCCGCTCTTTGTCAGTCACCGTCGGTCACACTACGGGGTCTCTGAATGTTGTGCTCAATCTTTCAAACCCTAATCATGGTTAAAATGTCTTGCAAAACAAACATTAGATGGGTTGTGGGCACCCCCATACACCGCCGATGTTGGCATTACTCCGAAGAGGCCTCAAACCACACGTCGTTCTCCACCTAGCATGTGATATCTAGCTATAGTGCAATCATATGTAATGTCCCTTTCTAGGGCTGAAACTGAAAAATAGGAAACAACACCAATCCCACTTGAGAGTAACATGATTTTTATAACAGATCTAAAATATATTAGAAACCTTAGCAGCGAACTGTATAGGGACTTCAACTCATCATACAACCATGTAATAACCGTTGAAAATGCTTCTAAATAATTAATCCAATCACGACAACATTTATCAATCCAATTTACATCAAAGAAATGGAGAAAACAAGTGATTACACCCAACTACAATTAATTTTATGACAACAGCAGTGCAGCCACAACCAAGGGCTGGAAATAGCTCTTAAACAACTCCTAAAATCATAAAAATGTAGATTTCAGCCTTATAAAATATGAAGAATTGAATGATGCAAACCAAACATGGAAAAACCCTTCAAATCAATGCAAACCCCACTCCTAAGCAATTCACCCCACTTGGAAAAGCTGAATTATTGGCTTAATATGCAAAGAAATGATTGCTTTCACCTTTAGAAATTAGTACAAGTCCATCCATGCAAGAATCAAACCATACATCCATCAAAACACCTCCAAATTGCTCATGATGCAAGTCGCTAGGGCTAGATAAAAAGATATCAGCTCCAAATACCTTAAGATATTCAATTATACCAAATATCCTTGTTTGAGGGTTTTCGTCCCCAAGGCAAGTTCCACCATCAAGGGTTTTCATCCTTGAAGGGATCTCAAACAAGGGTTTTGTCCTTGATGAGAGAGATAGGAAAGGTACAACCTTTACCAAGAAGAAATAATAAGATTCAACATGACATAATAATGGCCAAGCATCCTCCTTTTATAACATAAGGGGTGCTACATCATAACTTATGGCCAACCCTATAATATTAAAGTCTATTTCTAATTTGAGCATATATGCTCACCAAACAACTAATTAAGTAATTTATTTCATCTATTGGAGTGCTAGGCATCCAATAGGAATACAACATAAAATAGTGCAATATTTCCTAAAACTAATCTAAATATCTTCAGACAACTTTCCTCTAGCTCCAAATCCTTAGTCCCACGAGGAAGGATGGGATAAGGTCTTCCATAGCGACTAGCTTGGAAAAAGGGGACATTACATCATATTTGACATCCTTCCTTTGACAAAGCTTGACTTGAGTTTCTCTCTTGCAAATCTACTTGAGTGAGTGACTTTGAGTGCTTGCAAATGTGGGAAGTAGTCCCTTAGACCTAGTGGGAAGCTTCAAATTTGTAGATAGTGCTGCCCTAATGAATGTGTAGAGGTATTTGCGAAGTGTAGGGAGCTTTGGGTGCCTTTTGTGCTAGCTTTTGCAATAAGAGTCCATAAGAGTGCTAGGTTCTAAATGAGGTGAGTTTCACTTGCTTATATATGCTTTCAAGGTGATTTAAGTTATAAAGGCCGACTGAGGAGTAAATGACCCAAAGAATAATGTGCAACTAAAAGTTCGGGATCAAAGCAAGGGCAAAACCGTACACTAGGGTCAAGAATGTATGGATGTTCTTGCCCTTATTATACGTTTTTGACCCTAGAGAGACAATCTGAAGTGTGAAGTTTGGAAGCTGACCAATAGAGTTTCTTAATGGATTTCATGCATTCAATTCTCAAAAACTGTCGACAGAGATGAGTGTGTATGACTAAACAAGCTAGACAAGAGACCTAGAGATGTACCAGATAAGAATGGATAAAGTGCACTTGTTTGAGCAAGAGAGCAATGTCAAAGAGTAGAATTACCGAATGTGAGTGTCTACGGGAGTTGCATTTGGGCATCCATTCAGAGTTTTGCAATTTCAGATCTGATTCAACAACTAGGGCATCAGCTAGGAAGTTTTAGATCAGTCTTTAGGATTATACAGCTAGGGCATCAAAGACACCAGTTGGGACAACAAGTTTTGGGGTTTTTACCCTTATTTTGGGCAGATTTTAGGGCTGGCCGACCGCCTATGAAGACTGTTGCAGCTGTGATTGAAGTGGGTTGGGTGCTAGGGTTTGCATATAGCCGATTCTACCCTAGAGCACCATTTTCAGTCAGCTGGAGCCATTCATTTGCAAGATTTTACCAATAATGGTCAGTTGTACTTTTTATTTAATTTCAGTTTGAAATAAAAAGAGAAAAATTCAGTTTTTGATGTAAATCCAATTTTTCAATCAAATCCATGTCATTAGAGGCTTTATCTATGTTTCCCAACATGTGGGTGTTTTTATTTTAATGATTTTGCATTAATATATTAAAGAAATCAGACTGCTGTCATTTTCTCATAAGGGTTTATTGAAGGAAAATCAGATTGTTGTCTTTTTATCATAAGGGTTTCCTAGAGAATCCAAATTGCTGTTATTTTTGTCCTAAGGGGACATTACAGGAGGAGAAATTACTAGTCGTGTTATGGGTATAAAACAAAATATAGAGGACTAACATGATTTACTTCAATTGGTATATGGATAAGAAGCTTTTGTGGCAATGTAAGTTTGAATCCCATGTCTTATAGTGGTTGTGAAATGTCATCTAGGCGGTACTGTGTAAACTAGATAATAAAATGCTTACCACTCCATGGACGACCATAAGGGAATGAAAAAGACGAAAGCATTTGTATGATCGACACAAAGCAAAGGAATTTAAAGTCAGATTCTAATGCTAAAATATTTAGGAAAATAGATTAAAAGGTACCAAATTGAAAATGATGTGGCAAGGCAAAATTTATGTATAACAAAGAAATAATTTTATCAAACTTGGACAAACATAGCAAAGAACCATGTAAATTCCTCCAAATTGAAAATTAATAAACACTAAAGTGAGACATTCCTATTGATATCAAAGAGGTGAATCATGCGAATTGATACAAGATTATACTTGTGCCAACTGAGACACCATTTACTCAGACATCAGATGAGTTTTGCATCCTATGTTGATTTCCTATGCTAAACTGAAGGAAAAAAATGGAAGGTGTGGTGAATTCTTGTGCCAATTGACACACGTGGAGTCTCTGTTTAGTCATAGATGCAACCATTTTAATTGTGCCAAATGACTAGAAGCTGAGAATCGTACGTAGATTGCCACAGGAATTGGGTTTGTTGTGCCAACTGCCACAAAACGGGAGAAGTTTACAACTTATTATGACTCGATTGTTGTACCGACACCACAATTGCAATTAATACATGGTATAATACAGATGTGTGAATGGCTAATGAAGCCACTAATATTGGTTATAGTCAGTCCTTCCAGCAAACAAATACACAACACATCAGCTAGCAATTAAATCCTTATGCTTAGGCGTAGGTTCTTTTAATTGAGATCTGTAATACTGCAACAAAGTATCAGAATGAAATAAGAGGAAACACACCACGGTACAAAATGAAAAAGCTGAAGTTATTTGAGCTTCTCTCAACAAAAACATACCCACAATATCTGCTATCCTTTTATATCTCTCGTGCCCTGCTCTTTCTAAGCGGGCTTGCATCGTGCACAATGTTTGCATCTCGCAGTGCCCACAGAGCTTAGTGCTTTTATGTCTACCATTTCTGTTTATCCATCTGGATGGAAATATTCTTTTCTTGGTGTCCCATTTATCAACTTTGTTGCTAGTAATCATGGGGATTTATCACTTTTCTTGTTTTTAGTTGTCTTCTTGAAATAGACTATATGTTTGCTTTGTTTCCCTTGTCCAGTGGAATCTAGTCTAGTATCATGTATCATGCTGAAATAGAAAAGATAGACATATTTTGGACTGCAATTTTTCAGTTTACTTTTTTGCTTATATTATTATGTAGATTTATTGTTTGATTAAAATATAGTATGCTTTGTAAAGATATGTATGTACCAAATTTCTTTAAGTAACATACAGAAGAGAGAGGCAAACAGAAAACATGCTAACTGCAACTGACAAAATTTTGATGTTTGCAAGGATACAGGTCCTTGACTTGCATGAAATGAACAAGGGAGGCGAACGGTTGATTGCAGCTCTTTCACTGGTTTGTTTAGAGATTCTCATTTGATAGCACCAGATTAGCATATGAGCTATTTTCTCGGAACCCTATGCTGGATGTTTGTACATTTTCTTTTTCCTCAGTTTGTAAAAAAATAGTTTTTAATTTATAGTACATTATTTTCCAACAAATTAATTTTTTAAATTCCCAATAATTTGCAGTTTGAAGCAAATGGTGCTGCATTATTTGATTCTCTATTTCATGAAATTTTAATTCTCTCAACAAACGGAAAGCCTGCTTGTTCCTACGACATTAGTGACATGATCTGTGATTGCTCAAGATATTCACGAGTCAATTCATTAACATAGAGCTTAACATGTATTTACTATTGATGCTAACATATGCTTCCCTACTGCTGATACAACAAGAACTGTGCTTATTATGCAATGTAACTTATTGGGATCGTGCTACAATAAATACGATTTCAAGCTATATCAAACTGGAAATCGAAAAAGTGACAAAAACGTTAAGGAAAAAATGTACAACATCAAACAAACATGAAACAGATCATGTTTACCCTGGAAAAATCCACGTTGAGTAAAATACCAGCTATAATTAAGGTCATACGGTTTGTTTTCTTAATCCACTAAGAAAGTTACAAAGATTAAAAAGAATTGGCTTTCCAATAGAGCAGACAAACATTGTGGCTTCACTATCAAATGACTTTGAAGTGTCTTGCACCATCTGCTCTGCTTTGCAATCAACCTCTCTAACATGCTGAACTTGCTTGAGATTGCTAAAAGAAACTTGTTCATGTTCAAAATGCCTTCTTTTATGTATGGTTTAACAGAATTAAATATTAATCAGAGGATTGAGATCAAACAAATATAACAGTAACAAGAAAGATCTATCATGCAAAAGACAAACAAGTGTAAGCAATAGTGAGATAAGAATGACTTAGCTTGTATTTGAAGATCTGGGCTGATTTTGGGCTGGAAACTGAGTGGAATAGGTTGGATCTGGACTGAGTAAGCTTCGTTTGGAAAACTGGAATCTAAAACTCCTTCGGACAAAACCGCCTAGAGAAAGACATGATTGCCAGGCGCTAGTGATTGAGCGGGCGCTAGTGACACGGTAATGCTCGCTTCTTGATCTTTTCAAAGTCTGAACTTGTCTTCTTCCTTTCGCTTTTTGTCGCATCCACTTCGTTATAAGGTTTCATTGTCACACCTGAACTTGCAAAACAAACCCTAGCTACTGCACAAGGCTCAAGCAAACATTAGATGAAACAAATAATGCATATGCTTGAGTCGGATTGACCTCGGTGGTCACCCCAATGTGATTGTCACCGAGTATTACACTACATTTTAGACTCTATGTAGTTTTAGTGTGTGTGTGTGTGTGTGTGATCGAACCGTGTCTCTTGAAGCTAGGTTGCCCTTGTGCCGGTTGCACCAAGATAGAAGGCTACAACTACTTTGCTCTCAAAATGAATGTGTGAGATGAAATTCAGAAATAACCCCTCCTATGCAGTGAATAATGCAATCCAAAATGTAGTCCTTGAATGTTGCTCTTGCCCAAATAGTAGATAGTAAGTAATAGCCTGAATTGCTCAGCCCTAATAATAGTAAATCATGTATATATATGATTCCTTGGTTTGAATTTCACCATTAACAACCAAAAAGGCCGACCCAAAGTGATAAGAAAGATTTTAGAAAAGATAACAAGTAATGTGGCATTTCAAATTTGAGAAAACAAGGGAAAAGTACAGAAGCGCCCAAAGGGGACAGTAGCCCTGGGCACTCCCCGTCATCCCTAATGGGCGATCTTGACCGGAATGCTTAGAGGATATAACGGAAAATACAAAGCTAGGTCACATGTTGTCCAATATCTAAAAGTAAAGTGGTCATTCCAGAAAAGTAAGTAATAGAAGTATGAAAAGAATAAAGCAATGTAAAAGCAAAACAAGTGTTGTTAATGTCTAGTTTTCTTGCTTAGGAATCATGCATATAATGACATACTTAGAGGTGGGATATAAATAGTAAGTGTGTGATTTCGTGTCTATCTTTTCACTGACATTTTATGATGGTGAATGAATATTCGGTAGCTTAAAGCAGAATACGAAGAGTATACCTTGTGGAGAGACGAAGGGAGTTGTAACCTATAGCATGTTGAATGAGGATTTTACTTGATATTCGCCGAATGGAGATTGTGAAATGTGTATTGTGGAATCTAAGAGAGGATAAAGATCCTAGGGGTGACCTTGTGTGTATAGTAGAAATGATGAATGCGTTTGTTCCTTGAATGTTGCCTTTGCTTGGGCGCCTTGTGCTTGAGATTGCTCCTTGTTCCATTTTTGAGTTGCCTTTTATCGGAGTAAGGTCGGACTTGCAAAAGAAGATAAGTGTAGTCAATGCTCATGATAAATGAAATTGAACTTTTAACTTAGTAAATGTGAAAATAGAAATGCGTATTGAAAAACAAGTGAATCAAGGATAGAGTACACCGAATGCCATGAGAGAAGAGATGGAATTGTTCTTGTGTATTTGATACCTTGGAGATGGTTGGATTAGTACTGAGGATTTAGGTGTCCTGTCGCCAAACTAAGGATTAAGCATCCTGTTGCTATATACTGAGGATTTAGGCGTCATGTCGCCAAGTGAAGAGTATTGGGAGAGTTGTAGGATTTTCCCTCCAACCTTTAACGCTTCCCTATGAATAAGTGCCACTGCTGAGATGGTCATAAACCCGATAAAGCTGGTTACGAATGACACATCGTCCGGGGTTATCGTTTTCTTGCATATGCCCTAGGTGTCATTCCTTATTTGATCCGAGAAAATAGAGTAATTAGTTCCCTTGCTCAAAGAATGTAACTTGCCACTGATTTTGTTCATGTTGTACCTGATAGTAACTTGTAATTGAGTATCTGTTGCTGGATTTTGGAGAAACCTGTCACTGGAAACTTGATCTGTCTTGCACTGCTTTTACGCCCCGGAGGACGGAACCTAGGTGGGACACTAGCGCTGCCACTCCTGTTTGCAATGGCCACTGTCCCCTGTTGTGATTTTGGCCCAATTCTGGTTTTGAACCTGTTTTTAGCTCTTGTTTATTCAGATTTTGCTTTGTACCAATCTGTGTCTAGTCTCTAGACTGCTGAGAGGATAAAATAATCACCCGATGATTGCCCCCACTCGTTTGGGGTGTGTGAGATAAACCAAGGGGAGCATGACATGATGTAATAGAAACTAGTCAAAACACGTAGTAACATGGCAAAAGACACAATGAGTAGCTGGTTGAATACATGGGACACCACTCAGGATGTCGCAAGACACTCGAAGCCTTCAAGGCTATAGAATAAAAAACGCAATCAAGCATAGGGCATAACCCACAAACAATGACAATCAAGACACAAGCTAGACACGATACGAACAAATCATATAACCATGGTTGGAAATAAGCTTAAGCGAAATGCTACACATGAAACACCCGTTAGCATGTTAGAAAAATTGATAGTATATCACAATGTATACAACTGGAAAATAGGAATGAAGTATTAAATATTGCAATGATAGAACATGGATATAGAGAAATAGGAAAGGTAGATGCCCCTAGGAGCCTTAGTGGAACCGACAGAGAACAGTGCAAGCATCATACATTGTGTGTTAACATGTAAGTATTCTGCATTCACCTCAAGAGTACCATGCGAACACGCATGTGTGCATGGAAAAGGGGTAGAGCATACTATGAATCATGTTGGCAAAATAATTTGTCACAAGGGCAAATTAGGACTTTTCGCCAACGCTTTGGGACTACGTCCCTTTTCTTAGGAACGGGGTAGCTCCATTTATTGAAAACATGAAATATGTACACTACATTAGCCATCGGGGTGGCCTTTCGATCGGGATCACACAAGAATACTCCACTAAACCCGTGTGCAAAAAGGTGGAGGAAAGGTGTGTGTATGGAGAGGGGAGAAAGTGAGAAGGGGGTTTTACTCAATAAATAGCAAGCTGAGTTTATTGACATAAAACTAAAAAAATTCCAAATTAACAATGTGAAGACACCATGTCAAGGAAAAGAGGAACAAAACACAAATAAATCCAAGTTCATTTGCATAAAATTGCACAATTAACCATGCTCATGTGTAATGTCCCCAATGGGATAAATTTTGACCCCAAAGGGAATAGCCACAAATATGATCTCTAACAACAAATTATAGAACATGTACTTGAAAAAATTATTGCAGATATTTTGTAGATTAAAAAAATTTATTGCAGATATGAATTTATTAGGGAAAATGCGACTTGCTCTAGGATTTGTTATTCCACAAAACTGAAGTAAAATCACTCAAATCTTTACCAAAGCAAATCATAATTTTTATATATGCAAGAACATCAGGAAAATACCAGATTTCTGACCAAAAAGAGGCGGAAATTTTATTAAAAATCTGCAGATGAACAACTTACAGACTTAGCTGAAAGTGAAGTTTCCCAAGCCCAAAATATATGCAAACTAGCTGAATTTGGCCTCTAAAAATATGATAATTAAACTGAAAATCAGATCTGATCCAAATGTGCCCTAGAGTGTTCAGAACACTCCCATAAGTGGGTCGCTCCAATAGAAACAGGCTGAAAATGTAAGGTAGAAATCAACAACAAGCTTCCACCTTCAAACCCTAGCTGGAAACAATATAGATCTGCAACTTTGACCTTCAAATTCCACCTTCAAACCCTTGTTGGAAACAATATAGATCTGTAACTTTGACCTTCAAATACTGCTGCAATTCAGAAATAGAACTTGAAAATCAAGGGAAACCCCCGAATAGAGCTTCCTCTCACAAAGGATGAAGAGTTTTCGTTCTTCAATCCTTGGCAATAGAGGGTTTTCGTCCTCTAATGCAGAAACAACAAAGGGTTTTTGTCCTTTGGAGTAAAATTGGAAAGCATGCAAGCTTAGACCAAATTTCAGAAATTATAAGATGTCAAAAGATGACTTCTCCATGCATGGCGACTTGCTTTTATAACTGTTCTTGGTGTATTTGCCACACAAAAGGGCCAATCAACTTTCTTTCACCTTATTTAATATTTTCCCTTTTGCTTTTCTTTATTTAATATTTCTTTATCCCCTAGCTTATGTCCCCATAATGGTCGCATTTTTCCTTTGGGGGATAACAATAAAGTGACTTTTTTTTCTTTTATTCTTTTATCACTAATAAATTATTAAAGTGTTTATAGTAAAATTATTATGAACTTTTAATCAACTTACTATTATTAGTTTCCCCTATTTTTTCATCCCTTAGTCATCGAGAAACAATGAATGGGCCAAGGGTCTTCAACTGTTAATTTTGAGAAAGGGATGTTTCAATTCTCCTTCCCCAAATTGCTTGCCCTCAAGCAATTGCAAGCTCATATGCCGAAGTGCCATGTGCAAGAGATAAAACATGCTATAGTGTTCCAAGAGCCTAGATCCCATACTGTCAAATGAGAGAGCTCTTGCCAAAATATGTAGTTCTCATGATGCTCATAAACATGAATTTGGATCAAGGGTTCCACATGCTCCATATTGCAAACTTTATCCTTTATTTTATCATGCTTCTCATGAGAAAAACAAATCTGAAATGGTTTAATATGCAACAATAAATATGACATGTTACCATTTCTTTCATACCTTGGAATGTCATCAAGATCTTCATTTCCTCTTGCCTTCATGATATCTTGATTTTCTTTGTATCAATTCCTTAGCATCCTTGTCCAAAATAGGCTGGATATTATCATGACAACTTGCTGTAATAAAAAGAGGATGTATCTCTTACCACACAATCTCGCAACCCATGTAATGTAATATCCCCTTCTCGGTCGAAGACCTTTAGCCCAATTCTGTTTCTCGATGGCTAAAGGGTGATAAAAAAGTGAAACTTATAATGGTATATTAATGATAAAAGTGCAATATAAAATCATTTTATAAACACTTTATATTAATTTATTAATGATAAAGTCAATTTAAAAATAGAAAAAAATATAAAGTGATAAAGTAAAATAAGAAAAAGGGAAATATCACTTTATGTTATTATTCTCCCTAGGAGAAAATGCGACCCCTTTGGAGGATGAAAAAGGTGGAAAAACATTAAATGCGAGGGGTGAAATCTGATTGGAAGTTGGGGAGGCTATTTGGCCCATTACATCTATAAAAGCAAGTTTACTTGCTTGTTGAAGGCATGCTTTTCTATTTTATACAAAATTTGATTTTTGTCTGAGCCTAGAGCTTTTACAAAATATTTCTAAGGACGAAAACTTTTAGAAATACTCTCTTGAGGACGAAAACCCTCTAAGAGATCTAGTAGAAGGAAGAAAACCCTTCTTCTAGCTAAGAAGAATCTCTACACAGGGGTTTCCATTGTGCATAAAGGAGTTAGCTGGTTTTTCAGTTGCTTTCCAATTGTTTGAAGGCTAGAATTGCATATTTGTGTTACTTCCGACGAGGGTTTGAAGGTGGAAACTTGTTGCAGATTTTTTTACCTTCATTTGCAGCCATATCTAGGGTTATCTACACCCTTGTGGGTGGAGTTAGGTACATTCTAGGGCATGGCTATCCCGGATCTCATCACCAACAACTTTGCCATAATTTTAGAAGCCAAAATCAGCTGGTTGCATAATTTTTGGGCCAAGGAAATTGTGTTTTCAGCTTTGTTTGAGGGCAGTTATCTGTAAAATTTTTATAAAATAAATTCAGCCTCTTTTGAAGACTAAATTTGGTATTTCTTTTGTGATTTCATCTTTGCAATATTTAATGAGTTGTTTGAGCTAAATATTCAGTGGTTTTACATCAGTTTGGAGTGATTTTCCTACCTTACGCAAGTCGCCATTTCCTTATAAATTTCAGATCTGTATTATATATTTTGTCATAATTTCTATAATCTGCGTTTTGGGGTTGGGATTTGCCTAAAATTCTTTTGGGGGTAAAAAGTGTCCATTTGGGGACATTACATGCAATTTGCCCTTGTTTGAAAGAACTTTCCATACTCTTGGCTGTCACAACTTGAGGAGTACCATTCCTCATATCTTTTAGAACAACTTCTTGGTCTTGCACCTTGAATTTCAATTCCATAGTTTGATAATTTTGAATGAATTCACCCAAAGATTGTAGCCCTTGCACTCCAAGTACTACATATCTTACCAATGCCAATAATATAAAAATCATCTCTTACTTTGTCTTCCTAGAGTAAGCTCAAGTTGTGGGATCTTCTTTGTACATGAGAGTGAGTGTCCATTTGCCACTATCACGTTAAAACCTTGGAAATCTTCCATCTTCAATCCCATCCTTATGACCAAACTCTCATTAATGAAGTTAAGTCTAGCTCCACTATCAATCAATACTGCGATCCCTTGTCCATGGATGTCTCCTCTAACTTGGAATGCATAAAAACTAGGTGGTACGAATAAGATAACAAGTGTGGCACCCGTGAGAACCACTTCCTCTTCCTTTGTTTGTTCTTCTTTCGGATCAACACTCTCTCCATCATCTTCCTCATCTGAAACTACCTCAATGTAATGAATTGACCCTTTGCCAAGGCAACAATGGTTGGGTGTCCATGGGTCCCTGCAGTTGAAGCATAATTTTTTCCTTCTCAACTCATTTCTTGCCTCTATTTCCTTGTTGTTTTTCATCCATTCTTTTGTATCATATTTTCCTTGAAAGGCCTTACCTTGCTGCCCACTAGTTGCTGTCCCTTGCTCACCATTTTGAGTTGTCATTGGCTGTCCAAATGAGTCCTTTTGCTGCCCCAAAGGTGTTGTCCTTTGCTGTCCAAAATGCAGATTTTTGCTTTTTGGAACTGAAGTTTCCAAATCCAAAGACTTCTTGATAGCTCCTTGTAGAGAGGGAGGACTGAAGGCTTTGACTAGACCTCTAAGTGGCTCCGCTAGACCTTCAATAAAAACAATACAAGTCTTCTTTCACTGATATCCGGTACCATCACTGCAAGTCTCTGAAACTCTGAAATATACTTGTCTAATGATCCTTCTTGCTTGAGTTGAGCCAACTCCTGAAATGAATCTTTGGATCTATCCTATCAAACCTTTGTCAAATATTGATTGAATTCTTCAATGGTTGTGATGGAACCATGCCCTTGTGTGATCAATCCATGGTACCACCATTCATGTGCAACTCCTTCCAAATGCAAAGTTGCAAATTTGAGGGCTTCTTCCTCATACATAGGATTCAATGACAAATATGTATCTAACTTTTGTAACCATGCTCTAGCTAAACACTTATCTGAACCATCATAAGAAGGAAGAGTTACCTTACCCAATCTTTGTTGTATGTCTCTTCTTGGTTGCTCCTGTTGAACTCTTCTATTCCTTCCTGTGCCTTTGCTATTCTTCACTTGATAGTAATCTTTGAAAGATAACATTTCTCTTACCTCAAACAGGAGGGCTACATATTCTTCACCCCATACCTCTATGTCCTCAACATCACTTGGAGGATCTAACTCAAGTGGTTGTTCCTCTCTTTGAAGAAACTTGGCTTTGAATATTTGAGGTGGAGGCTTGATGGATGTCTTTGTTGGTCCAGATGAGCTTCCTTCACCATTGTTGGTTGCACCATGGTTGCAGATATATGATGTCCATGTATAACCTTAGCTAGGTCCATGATTGAGCTGTCAATGCATCACGCATTTCCCTTTGAGACTCCCTTATAACTAGCTGCAACTCTCTTTGAATCCTTGTAATCACCTCATGCATGTAGCTCAACTCATTTGTAGGAGGAGCTCTTGGATCATGCTCATCCATTGTCCCTTTCATTGGAGTTGGATTTCTCCTTTGATAAACTATAGGTATTTTTCCTGTGTGCATTCAAATCTGATCTCTTCACAGGATGGCAAGGATCACCGCTCTGATACCACTATAATGTCCCCAATGGGATAACTTCCGATCCCATAAGGAATAGCCACAAATATGATCTCTAATAACAAATTATAGAATATATACTTGATAAAATTACTGCAGATTTGAATTTATTAGGAAAATGCGACTTGCTCTAGGAGTTATTCCACAAACCTGAAGTAAAATCACTCGAATCTTTACTAAAGCAAATCATAAATTGTATATATGCAAGAATATCGGAAAAATACCAGATTTCGACCAAAAAAGGTTTGGAATTTTATTAAAAAATCTGCAGATGAACAATTTACAGACTTAGTTGAAAATGAAGTTTCCCAAGCCCAAAATATATGCAAACCAACGGAATTTGGCCTAAAAATATGCTAATTAAACTGAGAATCAGATCTGATCCAAATATTCCTAGAGTGTTCAAAACACTCCCAAAAGTGGGCCGTTCCAATAGAAATAGGTTGGAAATGCAAGATAAAAATTAGCAACAAGCTTCCACCTTCAAACCCTAGTTGGGAACAATATAGATCTGCAACTTTGACCTTCAAATTCCACCTTCAAACCCTAGCTGGAAACAATATAACTGTACAACTTTGACCTTAAAATATTGCTGGAATTCAGAAATAGAACTTGAAAATCAATGGAAACCCTGAATAGAACTTCCTCTCACAAAGGATGAAGAGTTTTCGTTTTTCAATCCTTGGCAATAGAGGGTTTTTGTCCTCTAATGCAAAAACAACAAAGGGTTTTCGTCCTTTGGAGTAAAATTGGAAAGCATGCAAGCTTAGACCAAATTTCAGAAATTATAAGATGTCAAAAGATGACTTCTCCATGCATGGCAACTTGCTTTTATAACTGTTCTTGGTATATTTGCCACACAAAAGGGCCAATCAGCTTTCTTTCACCTTATTTAATATTTTCCTTTTGCTTTTCTTTATTTAATATTTCTTTATCCCCTAGCTTATGTCCCCATATGGGTCACATTTTTCCTCTAGGGGGAAATAACAATAAAGTGACTTTTCTTTTCTTTTATTCTTTTATCACTAATAAATTATTAAAGTGCTTATAATAAAATTATTATGCACTTTTAATTAACTTACTAGGATTAGTTTTCCTTTTTTTCATCCCTTAGCCATCGGGAAACAATGAATGGGCTAAGGGTCTTCGACCTGTTAATTTTGAGAAAGGGATATTTCATCATGGAGTAAAGTTGAGATGAAGAGGAAAACATGAGACAAGGGTTAGATTTTCTTGGTTGATAGCTCTCATTGTCTTACTACAATTCTTCTATCTCTGTCTCATGTTTTCCTCTTCATCTCATCTTTACTCCATGAGCATGTTTAATTGTGCAATATTATGTAAATGAACTTGGATTTGCTTGTGTTTTGTTCCTCTTTTCCTTGACATGGTGTCTTGTCATTGTTAATTTGGAGATATTTTGGTTTTATGTCAATCAACTCAGCTTACTATTTATTGAGTAAAACCCCCTTCTCACTTTCTCCCCTCTCCATACACCTTTCTTCCACCTCCTTTTGCACATAGGTTTAATGGAGTATTTCTGTGTGATCTGGCATGTTGAAAAGCCACCCCTGATGGTTAGAGTAGTGTACATATTTCCTGTTTTCAATAAATGGAGCTGCCCCATTCTTAAGCAGAGGGACCTAGTCCTAGAGCATTGGTGAAAACCCCAACTTGTCCTTGTGACAAATTATTTCGCCAAAGTGATTATTGGCATGCGCCGTGGGGTCAAAAATCGTGAGTTGAAAACATCGTCCTAGCACTCCGCGTTGTGACTTTAAGTGACGAAAATGAGCTAAGAATGGGGAGCACATTTTCGTGTCCCCCATGTTCCCTTGGGTGTTGGGACAAAGGGACATGGGAACATTAGACCTCCAAATGGCCGCAAGGGTGCTTACGCCATGAAAAGTGGTCAAAAATGAGTTTTAGTGAGTTTATAACCTTTTTAACACCCTATGTTGTCACTTAAGTGAAGAAATCAACTCTTCTATATGGGGAACACACTTTGGTGTCCCCATTTCCCCTTGCACCAAGGTACAAAGGGACATCAGGCCTCCAAAACCCCGCCCAAGCTTCTTGGAATGCTGATGTCATCAATCCTCAACATGAAAATAGACTAAGGAGTGAAATTTCGGGCTCGGGAGCAAGACATGGAATTCGAGAGGGCCAACCTTATATGATTTTGACTCCAAAGGACCCACTAAATCCATTCCCACCATTTTCAAGACTTGATTCAGCTTGCAATTTTCCTTTTCAGTCCACTTTCCACTTTTGTCTATGCGCGTGTGTTAGTAAGATGAGTTTCCACTTTGGGTCCAAAATGAGTGTATAATATCCCCTTCTCAAAATCAACAGGTCGAAGACCCTTAGCCTATTTTTGGTTTCCCAACGGCTAAGGAAATGGAAAAAAGGGAAACTAATCCTAATAAGTTAATTAAAAGTGCATAATAATTTTATTATAAGCACTTTAATAATTTATTAGTGATAAAATAACAAAAGAAAAAGTCACTTTATTTTTATTTTCCCCTAGTGAAAAAATGTGACCCATGTAAGGGACATAAAGCAAGGGGAAAATATTAAATAAAGAAAGGGGCAATATTAAATAAAGAAGGGAGGCAATATTAAATAAAGCAAGGGGAAATTATTAAATAAAGTGAAGGGAGCTGATTGGGCCTTTGTGTGAGCAAAGATGCCAAGAAAAATTATAAAAGGAAGTTGCCACACTTGGAGAAGGCATCACTTTTATCATATTTTCATATCTGAAATTTGGTTGAGCTATTTGCTTTCCATTTTTACCTCAAAGGACGAAAACCCTCTATCATTAAGAATTAAAGAACGAAAACTCTTAATCCTTTGTGAGAGGGAACTCTATTCGGGGTTTCCATTTTTTTGGAATTGAGAGTGTTGAAAGGACCCACATCCTTGTACATTGAGAATTTTTTGAGAGGATCCACAACCTGGTTACAATGAAGGGGACCACTATTAGGAACCCAATTAAAGCAACCATGAAACCATAGTGAAGATGCAGCGACCTACGACAACGACTGCAACGAGTGGGACAACTATTAGTGATGAAGCGAGAGGAACAACCACCAGCGTCAGCAGCGAGAGGAGCAACCACCAGTGTCACCAGAAGCGGAGTAGCCACCAGTGTCAGCAGTGAGAAGAGCATCAACAGTGAGTAGAGCAGCCACCAGTGTCAACAGAAGAGGAAGAGCCACCGGCGCCGGCGAGGAGTAACCACCAATGTCAACATGAGCAGAGATGTTGCCTCTAGCGGCGAAACCACCTCCGAGGAGGATCATGCCTCGGGGATTTGAACATGGGTGGGCAAGCACACAACCATGTGACTTGACCGCACCACTCCCACCCCATCGGCGGGGGTTTCCATTGATTATCAAGTTCTATTTGAATTCCAGCAGTTTTGAAGGGAAAAATTGTAGATTTATATTGTTTTCAGCTAGGGATTGAAGACACAAGTGTTGGGGCAGATTTCTACCTTGATTCACCGATTTAAGGTTATCTACACCCATGTGGGTGGAGTTTGACACATTTTAGGGCACAACGGTCCCGGATTGAAAGATCCCTAGATGGATCCTCCTTACACTCCAATGAGTTTTTATATCAAACAAAACAACAAATACAGATTTATGTATTTTATGGCAATTTCCCTAATGCAGATCTGGAAAGTGCGACTAGGGTTTAATAGAGATGTCAATGTAAATAACACCCAATAAAAATACTTTTGATTTCTAATGACTCTTGCTTGAGATATTTAGAGGTGAATTATACGTAAAACTGAATTTATTAGTCCAAAATAGCCGAGAAAATCAGATCTGAGGTATGTTATTATTCAGACTGGAAATCTTCAAAATACACTTCAGAAAATGATAAAAAGTACAACAATTGGTTTACAGTATTATGGCAAACATTTGACAAATATTTTTGGATGAAAATACCTCTGGAATCGCTGCCAAATTTATTTACTGATAGGTCGACCCAACTGTTGATTGAAAATCACTGAAAATCACCTTCAAACCTCTTCACAAACACGGTTGAACCGAACTGGAAATTTGATGAATAACGCTAGGAATTTCCGAGTGAAATCCCCTCTCAATCCCTTGGGGTTTTCGTGCAAGAGATAAATCCACAAGGGTTTTCGTCCTTGGAATTTATGATAAAAGCTTAGAGCTCTTAACAATGCAAAAGATGATAATAAAAATCTGGATGCCTCCATACAAGTCGACTTGTTCTTATAAAGGGAAATTAGCCCAACTACCACCTCTAACCCAGCCAATCAAATTATTTCACTCCCCTATGCTGGTCGCATTTTCCTCTTTTGGGCTTAGTGGCACGATTTCCCAAAAATGACTCCCAAAGCAAGTCGCACTTTTCCCTTTCAAATACAATTACTTTTAATTGTATTTTGATGTTGACATTTTAATTTATTATTAAACTTTATTATTTATTATATGTGCTTTTCATAATATTATTATATATATATTTTAAAACAATAGCACAATATAATAAAATAATAGAGCTTATCACTAGAAACCCCCTTGGCGTCGGAGTAGACAAAAAGGACCAAAGGTCTTCGGCCCAAGTTTATTCGGAAAGAGGGGACATTACACGGATCTTATCGCCAACATCTTTGTCATATTTTTAGAGGCCAAAGTCAGCTGGTTTATTTATATTTTGGGCTTGAGAAACTTCATTTTCAGCCGATTACGCAAAAAAATTTGTTCATGTGCAAATTTTTATAAAAATTCTAGCCCTCTTTTGGTCAGAAATCTAGTAATTTTATGATGTTCTTGCATAAATAAAAAATTGCTGATTTGTTTTAGTAAAGGATTGAGTGATTTTACTTCAGTTTGTGGATATTTCAACTCCTTGTGCAAGTTGCATTTTTCTAAATAAATTCAGATCTGCATTGTTTTTCATCAAAAATATATCTTTTAGTTGTTATAAATCAGATTTGTGGCTGTTCCTTTTGGGGGCATAAATTGTCCCATTGGGAACATTACAAGTATGATAAAATCCAACACATGGACCATGAGGAGGGTCCAAGTACTCCACTTTGTAATATCCCCTTTGTCAAACATAACAACTCAAAGACCCTTAGCCTATTCTTGGTTTTTCAATAGCTAAGAAAATGGAAAAAAAGGGAAACTAATCCTAATAAGTTAATTAAAAGTGCATAATAATTTTATTATAAGCACTTTAATAATTTATTAGTGATAAAATAATAAAAGAAAAAGTCACTTTATTTTTATTTTTCCTTAGGAGAAAATGTGACTCATATAGGGAGGGGATAAAATATTAAATAAAGTAAAGCAAGGGGAAAATATTAAATAAAGTGAAGGGAGCTGATTGGGCCTTTGTGTGGGCAAAGATGCCAAGAGAAATTATAAAAAGAAGTCGCCACACTTGGAGAAGGCATCACTTTTAGATAAAGACCCAATAATGCAGATTTGTGGCATTTCCAGCTAGGATTTGACGACACAAGTGTTGCGGCAAATTTTTACCTTTAGATTCAGCCAAATCTAGGGTTATCTACACCCTTGTGGGTGGAGTTTGACACATTCTAGGGCACGGTTGTCTTGGATCTCATCACCAACATCTTTGTCATAATTTTGGAGGCCATATTCAACTTTGTTTCAGTGAATTTGGGCTTGGGATCACTTCCTTCCGTCATTTTTTGTAAGTTGTACTTAAACAGATTTTTAATAAATTTCCAGCACTTATTTTGGGTCGAAAAATTGTATATTTGGGTATTCATACATGCATAATTAATTCTGATTATTTTGGCCAAGATTTGGTTAAGTTTATATCAGATTTGAAGGTTGTTCATCTCTAGATCAAGTTGCCATTTTTAGGAAAATTCAGATCTGCATAAAATATTTTTATTTTATTCAACCAGTTGGCTGTCATAAATCAGATTTTATAGGCGTTTCTTACGGGGTTAGAAAATATTCCATACATTACAATGGTATTAGAGTGGTGATCTTTGCCATTGTGGGAGATATTTAAAAAAATCAGTTTATCAAAGCAAAAGGGACAATGGATGAGCATGATCAGAGAGCTCCTCCTACAGATAAGTTGAGCTTCATGCAAGAAGTAATTACAAGGAGTCAAAATCTCAAAGGGAAATGTGTGATGCATTGATAGGATCAATCATGGACCTGGCTAAGGTTCTACATGGACATAATATATCACAACAACCAAGGAGCAACCAACAATGGTGAAGGAAGCTCATCAAGACCAGCAAAGACTTCCATCAAACCTCCACCTCAAATATTTAGGGCTAAGTTCCTTCAAAAGAGGAACAACCAATTGAGCAAAATCCACCAAGTGACATTGAAGACATAGAGGCATGGGGTGAAGAATATGCAACCCTCATTTTGAGTGAGAGACATGTTGTCTTTCAGAGATTTCTGTGAGTTGAAGAATAGTAAAGGCACCAAAAAGAATAGAAGATCTCAACAGGAGCAACCCATGGGAGCCCTAGAAGCCCCCATCACCATTGCCAAAGTAGATCCCTTGACTGATTTTCCAAATAACACCATAAAGACACAAGGATTTGGAGAAATCATGGGGCACGAGAAGGAAATTAAGGAGCATGCAACCCAAGGTAAAAATATTTTATTGTTTGATGATGAATTGTTGATGTCCAATGATTGCATAGAGCTGAATATTAGTAGAAAAATCAGATTTGAGGAATGGTACTCCTCAAGTTGTGACAGCCAAGAGTATGGAGAGATCTTTCAAAAGAGGGCAGATTGTATGGGCTGCGGATTGTGTGGTAAGAGATACATCCTCTTTTTTATTACAACAATTTATCATGATGATATTCAGCCTATTTTGGACAAGAATGCTAAGGATTTGGTACAACAAAGCCAAGATATCATGAAGGCAAAAGGGAATGAAGATCTTGATGACACTCCAAGGTATGAAAGGAATGGTAACATGTCATATTTATTGCTGCATATTAAACCATTTCAGATTTGTTTTCCTCATGAGAAGCATGATAAAATAAAGGATAAAGTTTGCAATATGGAGCATGTGGACCCCTTGATCCAAATTCATGATTATGAGCATCATGAGAACTACATATGTTGGCAAGAACTCTCTCATTTGACAGGCACGAGATCTAGACTCTTGGAGCACTACAACATGTTTTACCTTTTGGAGATGGCACTTGGGCATATGAGTTGCAATTGCTTGAGGGCAAGCAATTTGGGGAAGGGAGGATTGTAATATCCCCTTCTCGAACATAACAACTTGAAGACCCTTAGCCTATTCTTGGTTTCTGACGACTAAGGAAATGGAAAAAAAGGGAAACTAATCCTAATAAGTTAATTAAAAGTGCATAATAATTTTATTATAAGCACTTTAATAATTTATTAGTGATAAAATAATAAAAGAAAAAGTCACTTTATTTTTATTTCCCCTTAGTGAGAAAATGCGACCCATATAGGAAGGGGATAAAAATATTAAATAAAGTAAAGCAAGGGGAAAATATTAAATAAAGTGAAGGGAGCTGATTGGGCCTTTGTGTGGGAAAATATGCCAAGAGAAATTATAAAAGGAAGTCGCCACACTTGGAGAAGGCATCACTTTTATATAGTTTCATATCCAAAATTTTGTTGAGCTATTTGCTTCTCATTTTTAACTCAAAAGGACAAAAACTCTTTGATGTGTTGCATTAGAGGACAAAAACCCTTTGTTGCATTAGAGAACGAAAAGTCTTCGTCCTTTGTGTGAGGAAGCTCTATTCAAAGGTTTCTATTGAGTTTCAAGGAGTATTTTAGAATTTCAGCAAGTGATTGAAGACCTAATAATGCATATTTAAGGCATTTTCAGCTAGGGTTTGAAGACACAAGTGTTGGGGCAGATTTTACCTTCAAATTTTGCCAGATCAAGGGTTATCTATACCCTTGTGGGTGGAGTTTGACACAATCTAGGGCATGGATGTCCCTGATCTCATCACCAACATCTTTATCATAATTTTGGAGGCCATATTCAACTTTGTTTCAGTGGATTTGGGCTTGGGATCACTTCCTTTCGACCATTTTTGTAAGCTGTACTTTTGTAGATTTTTAATAAATTTTCAACACTTATTTTGTGTCGAAAAGTTATATATTTTGGTATTCATACATGCATAATTAATTCTGATTATTTTGGCCAAGATTTGGTTAAGTTTAGATCAGATTTGAAGGTTGTTCATCTCTAGATCAAGTCGTCATTTTTAGGGAAAATTCATCTGCATAAAATATTTTTATTTTATTCAACCAGTTGGTTGTTGTAAATAAGATTTTACAGGTGTTCCTTTTGGGGTTAGAAAATATCCCATGAGGGACATAAATCAGATTTAATTGTTATAAATCAGATTTGTGGTTTCTTTTAGGGGCATAAATTGTCCCATTGGGGACATTACAATATGATAAAATCCAACACATGGACCATGAGGAGGGTCCAATGTACTCCACTTTGACCTTTGGTTAGGCTCCTAACTCTTCCCAAGGTGTCCGAAACCCTTTGAGCAAGTTCCACCTTGTAGAAAGACTCTTGTGCTGCATTGATGGACAATTTTCCACATTTTTGTACTCCCAAAATTCTTCCTTGATTATTGCACCATGAAGTAGGCTTTGTCAGCTTTCCAATGCTTGGGATATGAGCTCCCAACACTTCACGAGGCTCTTGAAACCCTTGAACAAGGTGATTAACTTTTTTGAAACATGTTTTCCCAGTACCTTGCCCAAAAAGACCCGATTTTACTTAACTTGTTCCTAACCTCAATTATCTCCACAAAACTTCCCTAAACTTACCTTAGATCACTTCATTGCTCCCCTACACATCTCTTGGATGGTTTGAATCTTCCCTGTAAGCCTCTCGAGGGATGTCCTCTTGTGACAAAAAGACTAAAAATAGCCCTTTTGAAGCCTTTGGGAGCATTGTTCTTTCTTAGAGCTTGGCAAATTCATGAATCAAGCTAGGTACATCTCTCTGCACATGATTCACACTTGAAAATCATGTTAGCATGTTTCTCCGGCCAAAATGAGTGTTAAACAGTTGAAATGCTGGTTGGAGGAAAGGTTTACATTGACCGGGAAAGGGAATTTCAAGTGTGGGTTTGGTTGTCATGACCAAAATTTTAAAATTTGCATATTAAACATTTAGCATGACAACAATTGGCTCTTACTCGGGGACTTGTTTTGAATTAGACATAGGACAAATAGAGAAAGCATGAACCACAGTTATTTCGTGGGGATCAGACCAATGCCTTATCCATCAGGCAAATAGAATCACAAAACACACAAGAAAGAACAACCAAAACAAACACATGACGAAAGGGAAACACACAACTGAAAGGGCAACACACGGCGAGAAAGGGAAAACAACCTAAATCACCTATGGTACATGCGGGGATGAGCTGCTTTCTTTGTAGCACTTTAGTTGCGAAGGACCAACCTTTAATGTTTGAAAAGTTTCAAATAGTGCCCACTACGGGGCAGCTCTAGGTGAGTACCATCCAAATAGGCCAAGTAATAGGTGTTGTCTCCACAAAAGTGCCTAACCTTGAACGGACCAAGCCACAATGAATGAAACTTTCCATGACTACCCTTAGGTTCCCTTCGCTTGTCCCACAAGAGGACAAGATCTCAACTTGAAAGTCTCGTGTATGAGCCTTTTGGTCAAAAATCCTTTTGACTTTCATCGATGTTGTCGAATGATCCACCGCCAAAGTTCTATCTTTGTTCAACTTTTCCAAGTAATAACTCCTTTTGTTAAGAGAGTCACTGTACTCACTATCCTCTACAACTTTTACTGGTTGTAATGCAGGTATTTCCAATGAAATCAGAATTTGTGTCTCAGCACCATAGAGAATTTGAAAAGGTGACATGTCAATTGCCCTTTTAGGAGTTATCCGATCTGCTCACGGGGCATCAAGCAATTTCTTATGCCAATTCTTGATTGATGTCCACCAACTTCCTTATAATATTGACAATATTCTTTTTACTTGATTCCCCCGACCATTACCTTAGGGGTAATAGTGGGATGAATGCGAGAGTGATATTCCATCTTTGGTAGCAAAATTCATTGAGCTCAATAAAGGAAATTTAGGTAGCATTATCAGTCACTATGTTGTTTGGGACTCCAAAATGGATGATTATGTTCTCATTTAGAAAGTTGCACACCGTTTCAGAATTTGCATGTTTCACGAGTATGGCCTCTACCCACTTGGTGAGCTAATGCATTGCGATAAAAAGCGCATATGTGTCCAGAACAGTTGAGCTTGGATTCAACACTCTTGTGAAATCAAGCCCCCATTGCTGAAAAGGTTCTTGATAACTACCGGCTTAAGGGGAAGAGCAACAAGCTTAGGCCTCCCTACAAATTGCTGGCAAGGTTCACATTTTGAAACCCATTTGTGAGCATCCTTGAACAACGTAGGACAATAATACCTCCCTGTTAGGATTTTGTGAGCTGTTACCATGGCCAAGAAATGCCCACCACATGCTTGATTATGTCGGGCTTTCAGAATCTTCTTCTGCTATTCTTTATCGACATATCTCAAAAAACAACCATCCATACGTTTCTTATACAATGAATTATCCCAAATTACATATCTAGAAGACTACAACTTGAGAGTCCGCCTTTGCTTGTGGTTCATATGGGATGGGCAATCTCCATATTTGAGGTAATAGGCTATGTCAGAGTACCACTCATCGAAGTGTTCACAAAGAGAACCATGGGAAAATCTTTGGTTAAGCATTCATAGCACTGAAAATTATCTTTTTCTTCTTGAGTCATGTGAGATTCATCCTCCGCCATTAACTTGCATAGTCCATTTCCTCTTACCAAATTGGAAGGTCTGATTTCTAGATCATATTCTTGAATTTTTGACACCCAATTTCCTCTTTTGGCTCCAAGGTCTTGTTGTGTCAAAATGGACTTGATTGCTGATCTAGGGACCATCACAATAGTATGAGAATTCAAGATGTAGAATCTGAAATTCTTCATTGCTTTTACCACTGCATAGGCATGCTTTTCCATCTGTGAATAGTTAAGCTCGTGATCTTTCAATGGTGAGCTCATGAAAGCAATTGGTGATTCAATATCTTCATCATTCTTTTGCATTAGGATAATCAGACACCGTATGCTCAGAGGCATAACAATACATGATGAAGTCTTTATTAAAATCTTGCCTTGCTAAAGTGGGAGCTTTAGCAATGAATCCTTTAATGTTCTCAAAAGTTTGTTTACCTTCTTGACTCCAACAAAACAAATCCTTTGGCATCATCATATCATTGATAGCTTTGGTAAACTCCATGAAAGTTAGGAACAAATCTTCGAGAAAATTCTCTTTTTCAAAGGAGCAAACACTAGTCTTACTTGAGGGAAGGGCCAATTTCATGATTGCATAAGCTCTCTCGAATCTATACTAGTTCCTTCTTCATTCACAATATGACCCAAAAGCTTGCCTTCCATTACCCCAAATATACATTTCTTTGGATTCAGAGATATGTTGTGTTCACGACACCTCAATAGCACTTGCTCCAAGTGGATTATATGACTACCTCTATGCTTTGAATACATAGTCAAATCATCAAGATATACAACAATGCACTTACCTTTCAAATCTTTGAAGGCTAGATCCATGGCCCTTTGGAAAGTGGCTCTCGCATTTATCAAGCCGAATGACATTCGATTGTAGGCGAAAGTGCCCCAAGGGTGGTAAGTTATCGAGTTCCATCAAGCATGGACATCATTTCGATCCTCGACCTCTTGAAGAATTTGATCCATGATTGTTGGTAGTGGGTAATTGTCTTTGAGAGATGCTTGATTCTTCTAGAAATCTTGATCCTCATCTCGCCATTCTTCTTCCGCATGGGCACAGTGTTTCTACCCAAGTGGAGTGGTGAATCGGAAAAATGATCCTCACATTGAGCAATTTCTCCACTTCCTCCTTGATAGTTCCCACAATCTTGGGATTATATTGTCTTTGTTTTTGCCGAAAAGGCTTAACATCCGTCTTGAGTGGAATCTGGTGCTTCATAGTGTTAGGCTTATATGACTTGAGCTCATCATATGAATAGGCCAAAACATCTGAATATTTCAACAAGGTTGCAAAGCTTCTTTTCTCTTCGGAGAACAACACTTGCCAATATTGACAAGTCTAGGCTTCTCATGTGTCCCAATGTTCACTTGATCAAACTCAGTTGCATTCTTGGGTTGACCCTTTGCTTTACTTTGAATGAACCTATCATGCTTATCGAACAAATCCTCCAAAGAAACAAGACCTCTTGGGATTTTGTTACCTTTCAATTCGATGACTCCCTCATTATCAACCCCTTTGATTCCTTCTTTAGAGGTGCATTCTCTAGGACCATTGCAACTTCCCTCGAAATAGAGATTCTGAAAATTATCACTCGATGCAAGAAGGATAACAGATGATCATAATCATTAAAAACTTGCCAATTCTTGGAGTTTGTCAGTATACTAGGTCGAAACACCATTTCAACTGAAAGTTTTTGAGCTTTGAAATCTGGGTGCAGAATCATCAATGATGCATACACAACTAGTGAATCGGCTCTTGCATTTTGATCTCGAGGAACTGCTTTGATGGAGAAAGCATTAAAAGCTTCAATACAGTCCCAGACTCTATTTCTATAGTTTCTAAGCCTTAAGTTCTTTACTTGGAATTGATTACGGACTGTTTGACAATCAGCTCTGCATCACCTTGGACAACCAACCCTTGATACCCATTTATTCTGCAGCTTGCATGCCTAGAATGAGTGCTTCATACTCAGTTGTGTTGTTGGTGTTGGAAAATTGCAATTTGTATGACAATGGAAACAAATCACCCTGAGGAGATATGATTACAATTCCTGCTCTAGAACCAGTGGATGAACAACTTCCATCAAACTCCATTTTCCATACCTCATGGCTTCCTAGCTCGGTTAACCTTTCATCAAGAAAAGGTAGCTCTTCACTCCCTTCAGATGTCATGAAGTAGTTTCCATCACCTCTATCTTGATAGAGAATGTTGGCTCGTGGATCATCGGTCTTTTGTACTGTATACACTTCATTTTAGGCTTTGGGAGTAATTGTTTCAATTCATTCTTCACTAGAATGGTTGTAGATGACCAATCCAATTTGATTTCTCCTCCCATGTCTCTGCAAAATCTTCTACTGAGGAGCATCCCATATGTGGCAGGCATGTCAACAACAAGAATGGCGACCTTGAGTCTTTTGTCAAGATAAGGTGTGAATGCAACTTGAGCATCTTTGATACCCCCTACCAAGGGGACGTCTTTCGTTTCCATGGAGTAATAATGGCCAAAGGCTCGAGTGAGGTTTAGGCCAAGGGCATTAGCAACCTTTGCGGGCATGACATTGTCGGAGGCTCCAGAGTCTATTATGCAGTTATTCAATCTAAAACCACCAATCAAGTAGAGAGACATAGAAAGGCTCAATTTTTTTAGAGGCGGATGGAGAGGAGGCAAGGAGGTTGGTTCTTCTGCTCATTAGGAGTAGGTAATAAGCCTTTTAAACTAGGAGTGGCAATAAGAGGGGCAGGGGCAAGCTTAGAAATGTTTCCTTTTATGAACTTTATGAGCTTATCAAATTGTTCGGGATGGGTTTGCAAATATTTAGCCTTGAAGATTTGAACTTTAGATTTCTTTACATGGTCAATTATATCAAAATGAGCCTCGGATGAGGAGGATGAAGGAGTGGATGTAGTAAAGAGGCTTACTACTTCTTGGAATGACATTGGTACTATTTTTGTTTACACCATTACATTTGAGTGCAAAAATGGGGGTAGAACTTAGAAAAGGAGTAGACTTACTCGTACTAGGAGGTGTAAGGTCAGGCGCATTAACTTCAGGCATCTTCCTTGCAGACTCCATGAAGAGGCAACGGGATCCTCTATCAATTATTGTATTTTGTTGTAGAGCCGCCACTTGAGGATCCTTGAATTTATCCTTCATGTTGTTGGAAGGCTTCTCCTTCTATTGAGACTTTGAATGGGTGAACACTGCACAAGAGTGACTATTCATATCGGCAACGTTATCATCAAATTCATCCTCATCAGAAAAGGAATATTCAAATTAACCAATGTTTCCAACAAAATCAATTTCTTGATAGCCAATACTCCATCATTATTTTCATCAAATTCAGCTTCATCAACTTCAAGAAAGAGACATAGAAAGGCTCAATTTTTCCAGAGGCGGATGGAGAGGAGGCAAGGAGGTGTTGGTTCTTCTGCTCATTAGGAGTAGGTAACAAGCCTTTTGAACTAGGAGTGGCAGTAAGAGGGGCATGGGCATGCTTAGAAATGTTTCCTTTTATGAACTTTATGAGCTTATCAAATTGTTCGGGATGGGTTTGCAAATATTCAACCTTAGAGATTTGAACTTAAGATTTCTTCACATGGTCAATTATATCAAAATGAGCCTTAGATGAGGAGGATGGAGTGGATGTAGTAACAAGAGGCTTACTACTTCTTGAAATGGGATTAGTACTAATTTTGTTTACACCATTACATTTGGGGGTAGAACTTAGAAAAGGAGAAGTAGACTTACTCGTACTAGGAGGTGTAAGGTCAGGTGTAGTTACTTCAGGCATCTTCCTTGCAGACTCCATGGAAGGAGGCAATGAGGATCCTCTATCAATTATTGTATTTTGTTGTAGAGTCACCACTTGAGGATCCTTGAATTTATCCTTCATGTTATTGGAAGATTTATCTTTGTATTGAGACTTTGAATGGGTGAACTTTGCACAATAGTTACTAATATTGACAATGGTATCATCAAATTCATCCTCATCAGAAGAGGCATATTCACAAAAACCAATGTTTCCAACATAATCAATTTCTTCAATAGCCAATACTCCATCGTTATTTTCATCAAATTCGGCTTCATCAACTTCCTCTTCCGATCTTGCATCACATGTGGCATTAACAGGAGGTGCTTCGAGAGCCAATCTTCTTTCTCCTCCCGTTAGTTTGTTTCTGTTCTTATTTTGATTTTGATTCGGGTATCCTCTCCTTGGAACCTCTTTGTATGCAACGGTGGCTTGTGCTAGTTGCTTTTTCAATGAAAGCACATCATTTGCTAACTTTTGAACAAGAGAATCCGTAGCACCTTCTTTGGAGCTTTGACCTTTTTGCTTACCATTTGGATTCTTTACTTTCCGTACAAAATCAGATCATCTTCTATTTCAATGGCATACTCTTGTGCATTTTCAAGAGTTCGAGGTTGAGATCTCCGTAGGATAAATCCAACTTCGGGAAATTGTGCATTTATGAAGAATCTCTTTTGATTATCAGTGGATGGTAGATCTTCTATAGGTATCTTTTCAATAGTCTATTATATCGGGCCATGAAGTCTCTCATGAGCTCATTTGATTCTTTCTTCATTTGAGCCAATTGAACAAGGAGATCTTGAGAGTCTTCAACTGATTTAAATCTTGCTTCAAACCTGGTTCTAATATCATCCCAATTTGTGATGGATTGAGAGGGCAAGAGGTAGAACCATTCAATTGCTTTCTCTTGAAGTGACTCCACGAACAACCTTACTGAAACATCTTCATGTTCAACTCCAAGAACTCCACATGCAGTGATGAAAGCTGCAATATGTTCTTCAGGAAGTTGAGTGCCATCACCTTTGAATTTGGGAAAATTCTTGCGGGATCCCTTCGGCAATTCATGGAGAGGTGGTGTAAGAGCAAGTAGACTAGTATTCCTTCCCCATGGAACAGGTGGTTGAGGTCCTTCCATTTCTTCTTTTACTTCTTCTTATGGAGGAAGAATAGCTAGTGGTGGTGTAAGCGGAGATTCGGGAGGAGTTTCAGTTGGATTTTCTATTATATCACTTGATGTAGCAGATGGAGATGATGTTTGAGAGAAATAATATGGATTGTTTTGGATCTGATATTGTTGTTTGTGAAGAGCTTCAAACTTTGGATCACCAATACCTCTTAGTCTGTCAATCTTTATGCAACCTAATCTCCTTTTCTTTCAAGACGCTCAAGTACACATTATAACAGATTTAAGGAATTGTATTTGGAACAATAGAGAAAACTTTATCACTACCACGATGCTGCAAGAATTCTGGATTCAGAAAAACGTGTCCAAGCTTTGCAACGTGCTAGACAAAATTTGTGAGTTGAAAACATCTTCCTAGCACTCCGGGTTGTTGTTTTAAGTGACGAAAATTAGCCAAGAATGTGGGAGCACATTTTTGTGTCCTCCATCTCCCCTTGGCTGTTGGGACAAAGGGACATGGGGACATCAAACCTCCAAATGGCTCCCAAGGGGTGCTTTTGCCATGAAAAGTGGTAAAAATGAGTTTTGGTGAGTTTATAGCCTTTCTAACTATGTTGCCACTTAAGTGACAAAATCAACTCTTCCATATGGGGAGTGCACTTTGGTGTCCCCGTGTCCCCTTGCACCAAGGGACATCAGGCCTCCAAAAGCCCGCCCAAGCTTCTTGGAATGCTGATGGCATCAAGCTTCAACATGAAAATAAGCGAATGAAATTTCCGGCCCGAGAGAAAGACATGGAGTTCAGAGGGCCAACCTTATATGATTTTAACTCCAAAGGACCCATTGAATCCATTCCCACCATTTTCAAGACCTGATTTAGCTTGCAATTTGCCTTTTTAGTCCACTTTCCACTTTTGCCCATGCGTGTGCGCCAGTAAGTTGAGTTGCCACCGGGGTCCAGAATGAGTATGATAAAATCCATCACATAGACCATGAGGAGGGTCTAATGTACTCCACTTTGACCTTTGGTTAGGCTCCTAACTCTTCCCAAGGTGTCCGAAACCCTTTGAGCAAGTTCCACCTTGTGGAAAGACTCTTTTGCTGCATTGATGGAAACTTTCCACATTTTTGTACTCCCAGAATTCTTCCTTGATTATTGTACCATGAAGTAGGCTCTTTCAGCTTTCCAATGCGTGGGATATGAGTTCCCAACACTTCATGAGACTCCTGAAACCCTTCAAACAAGGTGACTAGCTTTGTTGAAACATGCTTTTCCCAGTGCCTTGCTCAAAAAGACTCGATTTTACTTAACTTGTTTTTGACCTCAATTATCTCCACAAAAATTCCCTAAAGCTGCCTTAGATCACTTCATTGATCTCTCACACATCTCTTGGATGGTTTGAATCTTCCTCGCAAGCCCTCGAGGGATGTCCTCATGAGAAAAAGACTAAAAATAGCCTTTGAAGCCTCCGGGAGCACCGTTCTTTCTTAGATCTTAGTAAATTCATGAATCAAGCCGGTACATCTCTCTCGCACATGAAACACACTTGAAAATCATGTTAGCATGTTCCTCTCAGCCAAAATGATGGCTAAACGGTTGAAGTGCTAGCTAGAGGAAAGGTCTACATTGGACCAGGAAAGGGAATTTCAAGTGTGGGTTTGGTTGTCATGACCAAGATTTCAAATTTTGCATGTTAGACATTTAGCATGACAACAAAATCAAACTAACATGGTATGCGATGTGCAACATAGAATAGTATAAGCAAGCAAGAATACATCCAATCAAGATCTAACTTAGTATTTTGAATTTTCAGAAATATTTGAACATTTTTGAATTATGAGAATATGAAATACAATGACTAGGAGAGGCGCGAGGTTGTGCCCGGTTTATGTGTGTGCAAAGTGAGGTCCATGTAGGTAAATGCGCCCTTGACAATTATGTTTGAATCTAGAACAAGAGTGTGTCATTGGGTAATGGGGGGGATAGTATGCCTCAAGTGTTTTTTTGGAATATATAGGGTAAAAGGAGGGTTTTAGAAGGTCCCACAACCTTATACAAAAAGGCCCATCAGGCAAGATTTAGCAAAAATTACATATAAGATAAGTACCCTAGAAGATTCCAAAAAAAGGCTAACGAAAAAGACAGCAGGAGAAAAGAAGACATCAAATGAGCTTTTTCAGCTCAGCGACCGCATTTCTAGCTTTAGGAGATCCCGAATCCTCAGCAAGTTGATCCGTAAGGGTGATGAGCTCCGAACAGTCTTTGGCTATGGCGCTCCTGGTAGTATCAGTGAAAATCTCCCAGGCCTTCAGGGCTTTGAAAGTGCGTTGGAGCTTGTTCAGAATAGAAGACACCAACTCAACTCTGCGTTCATCTCTCTGGGAGTCAGCAACCACATGCTCAGCAGGATTTGCATCCAAATTCGAAGGAGACTTCAGGGTGTCAGCATGAGTTTCTTTGTCGTAAAACCGAAATATCCCCAACTTTCGAGAATTGGGATCTTCAACAGGCTGGTGCGACTCAATCTGCTCCGAGGCAGGGGAGTTAGGGTAAAGTTTGCCAAGGCCCAGGATGTCATCAGTAAGAGAAGTATCAGGGCTGGAGACAGGGGAGATCGCCTTAATGGTGTTAGTGCCCTCCAGCAGCAGTACGAATGAAGCAGGGGGAAAGCAGGGGGAGCTAAAGGGTTGGAGCTATCTTGAGGAGGGCCCGGGATGGCGACATTCGAGTCGAATCGAGAGGAAAGGTGCGAGCGTCGGCGTAAATGGAAGAGCGAGAGAGAGGTGGAAGAGGGACGGGGAAAGCGGGAGAACGGCGGCGACGACCCGACTTGGGGAAAGCAGATTAAATCAGCATGCGAGGCAGCATCAGAAAATAATAAGTACAGTAAGCCTTGATGAAGGATTGCTCCTTCCCTATCTCTAGCCAATTGAACGAAGAATGCTCTAAGGATTGATGTTAGATTGATCTTTTTTCCCCAACGCAGATGCGAGAGGATAAAAAAGTGGGGGCCGTAGACCAGACGATAGCGGCCATCAATAGTGAAATAACGCATAATGACTTCAACAACTCTGTTCCATGGGGAGGTAGAGAATCGCGAGTGTACCCTGAGAGATATTTGACAGGTTTATCCCCAGGAGCGATGAAATTCTGCATTTCAGCATGTAGTGAGCGCTTGAAGTAAATATCGCCGTCGGCCGGGAGACCCGTGGCATCAGCGATTGCATTAGTGGAGATCGTAAAATATGTGTTACCGATCTGGACACGCCCCCTCGACCAGGAAGCCATAACCGCGTACGAGACCAAGGCCGAATAACCCGCCATTATCTCAAGGAAAGTGGTGATACCATTTTTCAATAAGATGTTCCAAACCTTCTCGTCATCCTTAACCGTGTCACAGGATGCAGGTTCAATACGCTTAATTGGCCACCCATACTGTTGAGAGAATTGGAAAGAATGCGAAAGAGGGGACACTGGATGGCCTTAAAAAGCCCACCCAGGGCATGGGAGCCGTCTGCATCAATATCATTACCCTCCCGCCAGTACATCATATGATTAACGGGAGGAATAACACCATGCGTGAGGAAATCCTCCACATCATAACACATCTCTCCCTTGAATGATTCGGCGCAAAGGTCTAATCATAATAAATGAAGAATTATTATTATTGTTTCCGCCGCCTTTTGGGAGTCCATAAATGCATTGCTGACATCCAAGTCAGAGCACCCTTCCACTGCCAACGTTAGGAAGAGAGATCATTCTGGGTAATTTGGAGAAGATCAGCCGGAAGTTGTCCTTCTAGCTTTGTTGACTCTCAAGGAGAACTCCGATGTTAGCCAAGTGGTCTGCTGCTTTGTTCCCCTCCCGAGGAGGATGTGCTGAAACCTGAATTTGCTGGAAACTCCTTTGGAAGAGTCTGATATCAGCGATGATATTTTGGATCGACCATTGACCAGTATCCGTTTGCAGGAGATTGATGATATTGAGGGAATTGCTTTCAACTTGGAGAGGATCATCGCCAAAATTGATAGCCAGCTCAAGGCCTTTGAGAATGGCCATGGCTTCCATGCGATGGTTGGTGCCATAACTAAGATTATGGGCAGAGGCAACCACAATGGAACCGGAGGAACTACAAAGGATGGCTCCTCCACTTGAATTACCAGGATTGCCTTTCGAGGCACCATTCGTATTAAGTTTTCTCCAACCGGGGGGGAGCCACCGCACTAAACCACGATCAGAAGTAGGGGCTTTACTTATAGGAAGATTTGCCAACAGCCGCTGCCACTCCTGAGAATTACAAATTTGAATTTTTTCTGATATTTGGCCTAGAAGTGAGAGTTGAGATTATCTTGGAAAGTCAGAGCTATCTGAATAGCCACACGATCTGGTTCAAGACTCTGGTCTCTAAAGATTCTTCTATTCCTTTCTTTCTAGATGCCCCAAATACCATGCGGGAGGAGAAGTTTCAGGCTAGAACCAGGGCCGGATGGGAGAAGGGGAGCACCATTGAGAGAGGGTGTCCTGTATGGACTCTGGAAAGGTCCAGATCACTCCCATCCGCGATAGGAACCAATGCCAAATATCTTGAGAAAAGGGACAGTGGATCAAAAGATGGGAAGAGGATTCCACTGCCTTAGCATAGAGCACACATCTAGTGGGAAGAGAGAAACCTCTCCTTTTCAAATTTTCTCCGAGAGGAAAGCATTCTTCGAAGAGAGCTAGGAGAAAAAGCCAATTTTGGGGATTATTTCCTTCGGCCAAATCTTGGTGAGGGGAGGACCAGAGCCGGTACTATGCATGGAGAGGTAAGCAACTTTAATCGAGAAAGATCCAGATGGGGAGAGGGGCCAGATGAGCTCATCTTCAGGCTGGGAAAAGGGGATATAGATGGAGGAGAGCTCGCTTCTAAGCGAAGTCAGGAGCAGCCTCTGCTGATCTCTTATTCCATCCCAATCCGGAATAGTCCAGGAGGGAATGGAGTTCACCATCTTCCAGTAGCCAGAAACTAACCTTCCATGCCTATTAATGAGGCTTCTTTTAACATGATCCCATGAGAGGTTGCTATCTAGCGGCATTTCCCCAATCCAGTGATCCCGCCAGAAGTTAAGAAACCTACCATTTCCAAACCTCCATTTAGTGCTAGCCCGAATAATGGGGAGGGAACTAATAATTGAATTCCAAATGGCCGAACCTCGTATTGGATTTGAGGTAAGAAATTCCTCATTAGGAGCAAGGTACTTAGCTTTGAGGAGATGAGCCCAATGAGAGTTTCCTTTAGCAACTTCCCAGCCAATTTTTGCCAGGAGGGCCGCATTCATATCAGCCATCCTTCTTAACTCGAGCCCTCCAAGAGAGGTTGGCTTGCACACTTCCTTCCAGGAGACCAGATGGATCCTCTTTTTTTCTTCCACTCTAGACCACAGGAAGCGCTTTTGGATTCTTTCCACCACCTCCTTCACCGAGTTGGGCAATTTGAGAAGGGACATGAAGTAAGTAGGAAGATTCTGGAGGGTGGCTTTAACCAATTGGAGTTTGCCAGCCTGGCTGAGCAAGGCCCCTTTCCAGTTGCGAGCTTTTTTTGATATCTTTCGATGACAGGATTCCAGAGATTTTTTGTTTGCTTTCCTTGGAAGAGGGGAATGCCCAGATAGGAGGCGGGGAGGTCCACAATTTTGCAGCCAAAAATATCAGCAATCTTCCTCTGGGTCCTAGGAGCAGTATTTATGAAAGAGATGTTGCTCTTGTTGAAGTTAATGATTTGTTGAGAAGCGGCTTGATAGAGAGATAGGATATCCATGAGAGCGTGAGCTTCAATCATAGAGGCAGCGCTTAACAACAAAGTATCATCCGCAAATTGGCTATGTGTGGCCGAAGGCAAGCTGGAAGTGATCTTAGACCCGATATGACAGACTGACTTTTAGCGGCCTCAAGGGCTCTGCTGAGGGAGTCAGCCATAAGAACGAAAAGGAAGGGGGACAGGGGGTCACCTTGCCTGATACCTCTGCTGCTTTTGAAGAAGCCCGCCGGAATGCCATTTATAAGAATAGAGAAATAAGGAGTCGCAATACAGGAGAAGACCCAACTGCACCATCTTTTATCGAAACCATACTTTTCCAGGACCCTGATCAAGAAAGGCCAGCTGACTCTATCAAAAGCTTTTTGCATATCTAGCTTGAGGATCATTCCAGGGGATTTTGAGTGATAGGCCGAGTGGATAGCCTCGTGTACCGTAATGATACCACCTTGGATGAGCCGCCCATTAATAAAGCCGTTCTGGTTCTGAGAGATGAGAGCATTCATTAGGGGTTTAAGCCTGGAAGCCAACATCTTAGTGATGATCTTGTAAGCGGTGTTGCATAAACTGATTGGCCTGAAGTTGGAGACATCTTTTGAGCCCTGCTCTTTTGGGGCAAGGGCTAAGAAGGTGGTGTTCCATTCTTTTAGAAGGTTGTTACTGATTTGGAACTCATTAACCGCTTTGTAGAGATCATGCTTGATGGTCTCCCAGAAAACTTGGAAAAAGTTTGGAAAACCATCCGGGCCGGAGCTTTGTCCCTTTTCATGGCGAAGACCGCTTTATGAACTTCCTCCATAGCAAAAGGTTTGATCAGACTATTGTTCATCTCAGCAGACACAAGCTGGGGGATATGTTGGAGCATAGATGACATTGATTGCTCCGAAGGAGGTTGGTCGACCTGGAGGAGGTTAGAATAGAAGGAGACAAGCTCATTGGAAATGTCAGAATCAGAGGTTAACAGGTTACCTGAGGATGACACCAGCTCTCTGATCTTGTCTCTGCTTTTGTGCTTTGAGGCAGTGATGTGAAAGAATTTGGTGTTGCGATCCCCCTGCTCGAGCCAAAGGGCTCTAGATCGCTGCCTCCAATAGGTTTCTTCCTCTTGAAGTGTATTGTGGTATTCGTTGAGGAGGGAGGTTTCTTTTTGGTGAAGGTGATCCAATCTCCCATCGATTTCCATTTGAGCAGAGACTTTGGCAATTTCCTGTGACTTCTGCTTGCGGATCTTGATGTTGCGAAAACCGTAGTCTTCCAAATTTTGAGCTGTTTTTTAATTTCTTTGAGTTTCTTTGGAGAACCTAAACATGTCAGTGCCCTCAACATTGAAATCCCACCATTTGGCAACAAGAGGGTTCGGTGATTATTCTTAAGCTAGCAAGCAAGCTCGACCCTCAAGGGAGGATTCTTGATATTGATTGTGATTCACTGCTTTGAGAAGGAGAGGGTTGTGGTCGAGGCAGCCCGGGGAGGGAATTAGGTAAAAATCGGAAATAGAGAGATCTAGTCAAGAGAGCCCAATGATCGATCGATGTGCTTTGGATATGGTTCTACCTAATCGTGGTTAGACCACGTAAAGAGGAGCCGTGAAGGTCCATGTCAAGGAGTGAATTCTCCTAATGAAGTCAGCCGAGCTTCCATCTTTGAAAGGCGAGGCGGGAGCTCTTCCTGTTTTTTCGAAGGAAAAAGGGGGCAATTGAAATCACCCATTATTAAAATGGGGATATTGCCACAAGTGTTGATAAAGTTTGAGATGTCTTTCCACAATTTTCACGTTGGGTCTCCAAATTGGGGGCGTATACATTGATGGCAATCCATGCGGAGTCAGAGCCAACTTCTTGGAAGAGCATGCACAGGAAGTTGGGATGCTTGAGCAAACAATCACCTTTGAAGCTCTTGGGATCCCATAAGGTGCATAGTCCTCCAGAATTCCCTGCCGAAGGTTGAGATTCAAAAGAAGCAGCCGGCCAAATTTTTAGGAGACGATCGTCTTTTTTAAGTTTAGTTTCCTGCAGCATAATGATATCAAGAGAGTTCTGGAATTTTATATCTTTGATGACTCTTTGTTTTTGAAGAGAGTTGAGACCTCTTATATTCCAAGAGATGATCTTCATTTCTTAGATTTGGATTTGCTCCCCACCACCATGGGGATTGTGCTCTGCGTTCCTTGAGCGACATTAAGAGCAGCTTCTTGCTGGAGTTTGACATTGCTCGGAGTCCGTCCCTAAGCTTTTTCTACGCCGATATCGGGGTTCTTGCTGCTTTGCTTCTTGTATAGCGGGGATTAAAACTATCATCCGAAGAGGGGCCGTAGGGGAGATGCCCGAGTCGAGGGATGGAGAAAAGGGGGCCGGGGGAAGGCTAAGGGGGTTCGAGGAAAAGAGCCAAGGGGGGAAGGGGAGGAATGAGAAGGGAAAGAGGAGAGGACACAAGAGGGGAGGGGAGGAGGAAACAACCAAGGAGGGGGAAGAATCGAGGGGGTTCATCGAGAGGGTGGGGGACACGGGAGGGGAAGAGGGGGATCAGCGAGAGGAGGGCAATTCGGTGGAAGTGTTAATTTCTCCCTCTTAGGGAGAGCAAAGGAATTTGAGATGGGGATGATTGGGGTCTTAGCAGAAGATGTTTTTGGAATAAAAGTTTTCTTAGATTTTGGGGAAGAATTTTGGGCTTTGGGTTTAGGCTGAGGTTTGGAGGGGCAACTGAGGCCCGGTGGCCAATGCTTTTACAGAAGGAGCAGGCTTGAGGAATATATTCATAATCAATATTCTATTTCAGTTCCCCAGATCAGATAGTAGCTCTATCTCTTTTGGGAGAGGACAGCTGACATCAAGCGTTAACACAAAAACGGGCATGGATGAATCTAGTTTTAGCTTTAGTGGCTTGATCAATAGCTATTAAAGAACCTATAGTTAGAGCAATACCTTCAATAACCGTTGGATGCCAGAACTCCAGAGGAAGCCCCGGGAGGCGAACCCATATTGGAGCTTGGGTCATGGATTCAGTATGTGGGTTGAAGCCCGGAGACCATTTCCTGATATAGAAGCCACGTTTGCCAAAAAACCAAGGCCCACCAAGAAGAGCTCTCGCGAAATCCTCTTTCATGTTGAAGGAGAATAAAATAAATCCGTTGGGCATTCTTCTTTATTTGCGCGCCCCACATGGGTGCCATTTCAATCGTGCCCATTTTTTGATATCCTCCAAAGGGGGTCTAGGGCCCATCAATTTTCCCACCAGTGAAAGATCACGTGAAGCAGCAGTAGCATCAGTGATGTGAGAGGGAATGTGTAGTGAGAAGGACCCATCAGTCAGTGTAGGAGAAAGCTTTTCCGTACGCGGAGAGGAGGTGGAACCCTCCACGATCTTATTCCAGGAGTCAAGTGGCTTGGGAGAGAGGGCCCCTGACATGAGGGACCCTTGATCCGGACCAGAAGGGTCCGGCATCCGAGCAAAAACCAGAGGAACAACAGGCGGTAGTAGGAGCTAGGGCTCGGGCGGCATCGAGATCGCTATCTAAAATAAACACAAGGAAATTGTGCTTGGTTTGTCTTGGAGAGTGTTATTATAAAGCTATACACATCCTATGCCTCCAGTGTTGATGCCATGGTGATCTAAGTGATATCATCGAGAGAGTCATCAAAATTTGAATTGTACCCAAAGGGAGTTGGTTTAGATGCATAGTATGAAAAATATTTTGGTTTATCTTTGAAGAAGCTCGTAAGACATAAGTCATACATACCCATGACATATTCTTCATTTGTAAAAGGTGCACCAAAGTGCTTATGCATTCCACCGTGACAAATTAGGAGTGTAATCAGGGAATGAATCATTACAAATAGTAATGGTCTTGGAGGCCATGGGATAAGCAAGAATAGTGTTGTGCATATCAATAGTTCCACCAATGTAATCTAGCCAAGTTTGTCCAAGTGTAAGGGAAAAGGTCGGGGTCAAGTGCAACCCAAACTTTCATGTAAAAGATTCTTGTACTATAAGTTCTAGGAGAAAGATATATCCTTGATAGTCATTATGTGGTTCGAGCAAGGGTATGATGTCGGTAGGAGTGAGGCCCAAGTGGGTTAGAGCCTCATATGTACATATGTTTCAGAGCAATTAGGATCATAAGGTACATGCTGCCAATACTCTTGATTAATGTATAATGTGCAAGTAAATTGATCAAAATAGGTAATGTATAATGTGCAAGTAAATTGATCAAAAGAGGTAAGTGGCATAGGAGAAGAACCACAAATAGAAATAGGACCATGGTTAGTAAGAGTAGGAGTAATTGCAAGGAGGTGGAATGGGTTCAAGGGTGTGTATGATATTATGATAAGGAACCATAGTAGTGGTAGTAGCCTGTGTAGTGGTAGATTTGACTTGATATTCACCAGGCCTAGTAGCAATATAATGGTTATGAAACAAAGATTCATCAAAGTCCATGGGAGTGAAATCCAAAGTACGAAGAGTGTCATCAGTAAGCTCAATAGTGTCAACAACATCATCATCGGAATCATTGTCGGTCTCAAAGTGGAAGGAATTCTCGAGGAGGTTGGTAATAGATGTGGAAGGTTTAGGGGAAGATATGGCAGGAGAGATGAGATCGGTAGTGTGAGTTTGAATGGAGGAAGCAATGGGAGGTGGTGATATAGGATTGGAATTGCTTGGGTTCTCAATATCATATGTATCAAGACAATGCTGGGGATTGGTTGAACTGGGGAATAACCATGGAGGTGGCAGAATCCATACAACAATATTTGAATGGTTCAGGATCAACCGTAACAATATGCTCATAGCTTTCAAAGATAAACTTGACACAACGATGGACTGTAGAAGGAATAACTTGCATGGCATGGATCCAAGGTCGACTAAGGAGGAGATTAAATTGCAATGGGGCATCCATGACATAGAAAGTAGTGGTGAGCTTTCGGGGTCCTACTTGCAATTCCAATTTGATAGTACTAATGCATGCTTGAGTAGTAGTGTCATACCTACGGACAACAAGAGTAGATTGTTAATTGTACCACGCGGGATATTGAGTTGGGTTAGTAAGGATAGATGAAAAATATTCAATGCAGAACCATTATCAACGAGTACACACTTAATTTGGAAGCCCTGAAGCCAAGCCATGATAAGGAGGAGGAGAATCAACAAGTGTCTCGTGTGGGATGTCCTCTTGAGTAAATGTAATAGAATTGCTAATGGGCTTAAAAGATTCCATGAGATTGGCAAAGGCGACGGGAGGGTTATCACTTTGTATTTTGCAATGCGGTTTCTAGAGTGCGACGGCAATCAGGGGCCTTATGCAAGAGATCAAAGAGAGATATCTTGCAAGCGGCGGTATTATTTAGTTACTCAATGATATCATAATATTTTGATGAAGCAAAGAGGTTGGGAAAGTGGTGCACTAATAGGAGGTAGAGACGTAGGAAGCCTCAAAGGCTGCTTATTTTGACGAGTGGTGACAACATTGATAGTGGGATTTGAGATGCGGTCGTGAAGCGGGGCGGGTGTTGAGTAATGACAGGAATATACTTAGTGTGGATGGCCTCTTCGGAGTAGTCACGGGTAGGGATGAAGGAAGAAGAATTAGCCATAATCTCGAGAAGATGAAGAAGAGAAAGAGGGGATCCGATGCATGGTCATGATCCGGAGTTCATCAAATGATTTAACTTAATTAAATATTAATCAGAGGACTGAGATCAAACAAATATAACAATAACGAGCAAGATCTATCCTACAAAAGACAAACAAGTGTAAGCAATAGTGAGATAAGAATGACTTAGCTTGTATTTGAAGATTTGGGATAGAAACTGAGTGGAATAGGGTGGATATGGAATGAGTAAGCTTCGTTTGGAAAATTGGAATCTGAAACTCCTTAGGACAAAATCGCCCACGAAGGAAGGACAACACCGCACAGGCACTAGTGTCTAAATTGGCAGCTAGTGTCACGATAACTCCTCTCGCTTCCAATCTTTTGTGAGTCCGAACTTGTTTTCTTCCTTTCACTTTTGTCGCATCCACTTTGTTGTAGGGTTTCTGTGTCGCACTTGAACTTGCAAACAAAACCCTAGCTACCTGCACAAGGCTCAAACAAACATTAGATGAAACAAATAGTCCATATGCTTGACTCATACTGACCTCAGTGGTCACCCCATTGTGATTGTCACCGAGTGCTGCACTATATTTTAGACTCTATGTAGTTCTAGTGTGTGTGTGATTGAACCGTGTCCCTTGAAGCTAGGTTGCCCTTGTGCGATTAGACCAAGATAGCAGAGCTCTGATGTAATATCCCACTTCTGGGATCAATGGAAAATATGCAAATCAACAACTCTTCGGCACTCCAATCAAATGGTAATAGCAGAACTTCATCAAAACTATGTGAACCAAACCCTAGATGACTCAATAAACCCAAATAATAGGGGTTTAATGGCCTCTAATGAGTTGCTCACTCACAGCTGAAACTATACTCCTTAGAAATCAGACTTCTTTGATCAATGAGTTCATGCAAACATACTCTAAAATCAACCCTTTGAATACAGGAACATACAACTATCAACTGCCAATGTGAGGATGTTTCAGTCATGCAATCAGCTATGGATCACTCCCAAAATCATGCTAAAAACAGATCTCTATACATAGTATAAATCTGCCATCAGTTGGTATATACAATCCACTACAAGACGCTGTCAAAAGGAAGGTTAAAACATGCATACAACTCAGATCATTTTACTTCTACAGATCGCTGATCTGTATATCTCTAAACATGCAACAAATCACCCCATATTCTTCCTCAAAGAAGTCGCTGTTTAGATCTGAAATAGCAGCCTTGTAATAAGCAAAACCAGACCTTGTATTTATAAGTTTTACTTGCCAAATTCACCCAAGACAGATCGCTGTCAAAAAAAGGCTTAATATCAAGCAACTAAGCACAAAACATTCACTCTAATGGAGTCGCTGCTGCCCAGGAAGAAATAACAGATTTAAATAAATAAATATGAATCTCTAGGTGAGATCGAAATTCAATCAAATACTTGCTAAGCCAAAAACATGGATCTAGCAAATAATCACTTCAATTGATTCTCAATAACCAGCTTAAAACAACCTCCCACGCAAGAGAGAGAAGAAAGCATCAATGGGCATGCATCCCAACTCCAAGCATGGAGTATCAAAATAAGTTCATCATAACATAATCATAATAATGACCCTAGCACTCCTTTTATAAGTAAGGAGGCACAAAATTCGAAAACCCTAGGAGAGGGAAAATATTAAATAAAAGCAGTTTGTTTTCCCTAGGTGTGGCGTCCCCTTTGCAAAGGGTGATTTTATCAATGAAAGCCACCTAACTTTTTATTTAATTAATTCCCCATTTAATTTTATATATTTTGGGAATTAAATTAAATAACTTTTATAATTAAATAATTAAATAATTATTGCTTCAGCAATAATATTTAATTATTTAATAAAAATGTTCCCCTTGCACATCCCGAAGCCCACGGGGACGTATAGGCTAAGGGTCTTCAGAAATGGGGACATTACATACAACTACTTTTCCTCTAAGATGAATGTGTGAAATGAAATTCAGATTAAACCCATCCTACGTAGTGAATAATGCAGCCCAAAATGTAGTCCTCTAATGTTGCTCTTTGCCCAAATAGTAGATAGTAAGTAATAGCCCAAATTGCCCAACCCCTAATAATAGTAAGTCATATATATATATATATATGATTCCCTTGTTTGAATTTCATCATTAACAACAAAAATGGCCAACCCAAAGTGATAAGAAAGGTTTTAGAAAAGATAACAAGTAATGTGGCATTTCAAATTTGAGAAAAGGAGGAAAAGGACAAAAGCGCTCAAAGGGGACAGAGCGCCTAAGCATAAAAATACAGAGTTGGGTCACATGTTGTCCAATGTCCAAAAGTAAACTAGTCATTCCAGAAAAGTAAACAATACAAGTATGAAAATGATAAAGCTGTGATGTCCCCTTTTCTAAATTAAAAATAATTAATGATATTGTAAGTTGGGCCCAACTAATTCTTATGTTGGGACAACTTCATATTATTATTATTATTAAAATAAAAGTATTTTTAAATACTAAAATAAAAGGGAGAAGGAGGTCGTCCCTCTTTATGAGGGAAAAGCAAATAATAAAAAGAAATAAGAGGCCTACATGGAGTGCTCCACAAAGAAAGAAAAGAAAAGGTTATAAAAGCAAATGTTGGGGCTCATTTTGGATCACTTTTGGCATATATACTTTATCAATTTGGACTCTAGGGTTGATTGCTCTATTTCCAACTCCACTAAGGGCAAAAATCCATAGTGTGGCATCCAAGGAGGACGACAACCTTCCTTGTGGCATATTGGAGAACGAAAACTCTCCAAAATTGGTGGTGTGAAGACAAATACTGAAGATCCTCTTGCTGGTTTGTATCTAGGGCATCAAGGAGAAGACCTATCAAGAGCTTTTGCATTGTTTGGAGTCCCTCTCCTAGGGAGCGACTAGGGTTGGAGTCAATTTGGGTGCCTTCTAGGGCACAAAACTCATTTATTATTTGATATTCAAATTTTTCATAATTTATAAGGCTGATATCTTTCATATTTGGCCATTGTTGGGGTTTGGAGACCTCATTTTTGATCATTTATCTTGGCTGTACTTCTGCTGTTGATAAATAAATTGCCAGCTGTGTTTGAGATTGGATTTCATGATGAAAATTGTCCTAAAGTGTTTCTAAAAGGTTTATAAATATTGTGGATGAGTTTTAGGGTGATATTTGGGTGAAATCTTGTTGTTTACAAGTTGCTGTTCCAAAATCAGACTGCTGTACAGTGCTGATCTAATTTTTTAGTTTGCTGGTCTAAAATCAGATTTAATCAGTTGGGGTTTGTGCTATTTCCTTGTTTTTCAGTTTCATCCCTAGAGAAGGATATTACAAAAGCAATGTAAAGGCAAAACAAGTGTTGTTAATGTCTAGTTTTCTTGCTTAAGAATCATGCATATAATGACATACTTAGAGGCATGATGTAAATAGTAAGTGCGTGATTTTGTGTCTACAATGTACATACATGAGGAGATAGATATCGGGTTGGAATTGGAATACCAATCGACCTTTGAAATGATTTTCTCATAATATTTCCTTGTTTGTCGTTTCATCCCTAAAGAAGGATAGTACAAAAGCAATGTAAAGGCAAAACAAGTGTTGTTAATGTCTAGTTTTCTTGCTTAAGAATCATGCATATAATGACATACTTAGAGGCGTGATGTAAATAGTAAGTGCGCGATTTCGTGTCTACAATGTACATACATGAGGAGATAGATATCGGGTTGGAATTGGAACACCAATTGACTTTTGAAATGATTTTCTCATAATATTTACTCCTAGTTTGGCAAGTATGAGAAGCATATATTTCCATTTTGACAGGTTTGCTGGCCAGCCAACCCGTCTTGCTGAATCTAGGTGTTAAATTGTTATCTTATGTGATTTATGACTATAGTGACAGGTAGGCCGGTTAGCGAATTCATCATACTGATGTCATTTCAACTTTTGAGGACTCCCCCATCTTCCTCAAGGTATCCCGATGCCTCGGGTATATTTGGTTCAGATGCCTCAGGTCTGGAAGTGCAAAATTGGTGTGTTTGGCCATCATGTTTTGTGTGTTCTTCATGTGTCTTGGCTTGTCATTGGTGTCTTGAGCCGATGCTCCATTTCTTGAGGCGTATGGTATGTCATAGATACACACTTCATCTAATAGTGATCAATTTTGGGTCACGACAAAAGCTTTACTGAAAAGGAGACAAGGAAACCAATTCCCCACCTTCTCCTTGGGTACCACTTGGCGTTGTTTGAAAGGTGATCTTTGATGCCAATTTTTCCAATGCTCTTGCTCTCCTCTTCTTGAATTCTTGATCTTCTTTTGTATCACTATATTTTCTTTTGACTCATCTTGTGCATCTTGTGCAAAGCCCCCATTTGAAGACAACACTTGCTCTTCCTCCTCTTATCCAACATGGATGGCTCATAGAGGCACAAATTCTCATCATTCTCTACTGAATATGTTCTCATGTATGAAGACACATTCAATTTGAATGCATCGTCATTGGCTTGTTCAATGATCTCAAAGGACCATACCTCAATGGTTCAACTTTCTTGCCTGGCCTTGAACTTTATATTTTCTCAAATAAAGCCATACCATGTCTTCAATCTTGATGCTTCTCCCTATGCTGGTCATCGTGTGCTTTGTAGCTAGCTTGTAACACCTTAAGCTGCTCTTGCACTTGGAGATATATTTGTATATCTCTCAATGAGTTTCAATCTTTGGTGTTTCTGAGTGTGTGTTTTCTCTTTTTCTTGTCACTATTCATACACAATATCCAATGATGTTGAATTGAAACAACCAAAAGATATCTCAAATGGAATTTTTGTGTAGAGATGTTCATCACCATATTGTAGGAATGTTGAATGTATGCTAAGTTCTCATCCCATATCTTTGGATGCTTCCTATTATACACTCTTAGGAGTTGCAATAATGTTTTGTTCACCACTTTAGTATGACCATTCGTTTGTGGATGGAAAGCAGTTGATTTCTTCAATTTAATATCCAAAATTTGCCCAAAAATCTTAACTATCTATATGAAATGATGGACTGTGCCAACCCAAAGTATACCCATACATTGGTGAAGAATAATAAGTATGATGCCTCATGTCCATTGATAGGTATCTTGCCTCATATGTGTATGCATGGTGATGAATCGCTCCACTATGACAAACAAATAGGCACGCCCTTCCTTAGACAAAATGCATGGATATACTGTCCCATGGTTTACACGGAATTTCTGAGGGTATGTACAACCCAAGCTTCCTATTGCTAGGCTTGCTTGTGCTAGATAAGACACACCCACAAATGAATTTGGACTCATCCTACTGAATTTTTGGCCTACATACATATTTCTGCAAATTAGCAAATGTTTTTTCAATTCCAAAGTCCCCTGCTAATGTTGAAGTGTGTGCTTATCCCATGAGCTGCATATTTTCTCCTTTTGGTACACACAGCTTACCCAGTTTCTAGAGTAGTCCATCCTTGATGTATAAATCATATTTCCTTCACATTCTTGCTCATTGGTGCCTTGTACATGGTGATTTACATCCCCAAAATACAAGGTAAAGGTATAGGTAGTTTTTTAGGTCACGGCAAAATGAGACACCAATTTGGTGTATGAGATCCCCCTATAGAAGTCCAATAGGGGGATTATCTTTCCATTCACCTTGTATATTATTCAATTTTACACCTCTTCAGGTTTTGACCCTTTGACCAGCTTGGATAAATCAAGCCTTGCCAGTTCATCTATGCCTGAGGTATGCCATCGCACCAAATACTTGTAAGTACTTGGCATCACTGGCATACTCCTTTTCATACAATTTGTGGGTGATGGACTCAAAACTTAGCTATTGTGCCCATTTGCTGAAATGTTTCTTTGCATTTGTGGCCTAGATAGCATATGTGCTGCTTTGTTGGTATGCATTTCTTGTACTTTCTTACCAAATGAAAATATGGTAGAAATTCCATCTGCTTGAGATGCCTTGCTGGCTGCAATTTGATTTATGTTAACACGTATTTCAGAAGTCCACGAACGCCATTAATGACTGTATGATACAACTCTGTCAAATGTTGGGTGGTTTAAGAATTTTCTGTTGAATAATTCATGCTGTTGCAAAGAAAACAAGCATCCAAATGAGGAAATTGTAATAATCAGCAAATAAATTCACAACTCATCAAATTTACCTTGGAAAAAACCCAGTGAGATAAAACCTTCTGTATCAAAGTATGTTTTTTTAATCAAATGGAGAGATGCGTCTCAAAGATATTGCTCAGTCCTGGAGCTCAAATCCCTATTCTCTTCTCCAACATCTTTTCTCAAACACAAAACATGGAAATAGGGAACCAAAAAAACAATGCTTTCCAACTCCATCTTCTACTTCCCCTTGCTTGGTTTTCTGCTTCCTTCCATGTCCTTGATAGGTGCTGAGTTGTGGTTGTAATTGCCATCCAGGTATGCCAAGAGACCACATGCCTTGTGTCCTTCCTGTTTGGTCCGTTTTTGAAGCTGAACAGTTACCGTGAGTGTTTACTTGGCACACCTTTGGCATCCATCTTCTACCTCCCTTGCTCATCATGAATGGGTTGGCTATTTTGTGTTGGAATTCAGCTAATCGTTTTGGATCAGCTACTAACTTGTTCTACCAGGTGTCCATAGTGCCTAGCTTAATACTTCCCTAGGATGACATGACCAGACATTCTATGATTTAATATATCGCATTGTTTTTTCAGAAATTTGTCTCAATAGTATATCAAAAGCCTTGGGTATTGATAATTGCAGAACTTATAAGTTTCCAATGGATGTGGTTTCTGCAGTCAAGATACAAGAATATAGAGGAGATAAACCTTGAATTTTCACAAGATATTGAAGACAAGCATCTTCTGTCACTCAAAGGCATGGTAACTAAATGCAAACGTGTCTCTGTTGCTTTACTTGATATTGCAAAAATATATGTTCTTATCTTAGGAAATCTTGGAATTTTATATTGATTTTTCACTTGTTCCTCTACTAAATGTGGCCTCTTAATTACACTTGTAGTCTCTCCAGAAACTAAATCATCTCAATCTAAATGGTTGCCAAAAAGTCACCGATAATGGAGTAGAGGCAGTTACTCTTGTCTGTCCCAAGCTCAAGTCTCTTTCTATCTATTGGAATGTAAGGTATTGTCAGCATATTAAAGGTTGCTAACTTTTGATCAAGACATTCTATTAAGTCCCTCGCTTTTTGTTTATCTTTTCTTGTTATTGTGTATGATTTTTTTCTATCATTTATAAGCACGGGCCAACCCTCTTTACTTTCAACTAGCATGATAGCTATATTTTATCCTGGTATCTTAGGGTCACTGATCAGGGTATCAAATACTTGGTGAGGAATTGCCATGAGATACTCTCATTGAACTTGAGTGGCTGCAAGGTAACTGTCTTCTCTTTGCTTGAAAGTGCAATGTTTTATTCTTTTAAATATGACTGGAAGATTAACATGCATCCATGTTTATAAATGAGTCTCCTAATATGACATCTTATAATGATTGCACATATCTACAAACCTAAGATGTTATAAGTTTCATTGATTCTCTTTAATGACCTTGGTCTTGCATGTTAGCTAAGATGGTCGATATGGTTATCCTCTCTCTCTCTTCAATAATATAGATTAGGATATATGTAGAGGGCAATTCTAGGGCTAACATACAAGCCAAAGATAGAGCCTATGGGCATAATAGTCGTGGATATAGAAGAGAATAATCAGTACTCATTTTAAAAGTGTAGGGTTCCAAAGCCTATGTCTAAGATATGGGGACGGGGTCTTATTAGAATCCTAAGGTTGTAAGAGTATAGATAATAAGCAACAACTAAGTTCAAACTAAGGGTTTTAATGCCATTCGGGGTTAAGCATGCGCTATAAAGAAATAATGTAATAGAAAAAGATATGTTACACCATCCTAGTCTATAACATGATACGTCAACATAATCATGTTTGGATTGGCCCAACTTTGCATAGGTTTGCGCAAGGTTATATGTGCAAATGTTAGAGTTGCATAGGCTTGCTTAGCACTACTGTGCAAGGAGAATTTGCACAGTGGTTTGTGCGCATGTATATGGGCACATAGGCATTGCGCAGGTTTGCACAATGTGATTAGAACACTTGTGCACAGCTTTGGGCTGTGAGCAGGACTGTGCACAAGATATGTGAGCAGGGAGTTGCATTATGGTGTGTAGTAGAGCTGCTAAATATTGGCATGCAACATATGATGCGCCGTCAACACTTGTCTGACTGGAGGTGTAAATCAATGTGTTGATAATACTTTGACATGGTCGGTAGAAGAGCGTTATGCAATGATGACTCTGCTTAGCTTTCAATGCTTGCTTACTCTAAGGAGTGAAGATTAGAAATGGTTGCAATGATCGAGAGATTGTTGGTGATGGTTAGACGGTCAAGTCCTAGCATTAAGATTGTTGTTCTATCTTAGAACATAGCTAGACATATTGTTGCAGCGTGAAGTGCATGGAAAATATTGCGTGTATTGTACTGTAGTTGTACTAAAGTGAATGGACTATTATATGATTGTTATAGTGCGTGTAAGTTTCTAGATTGTATTTGTAAGCTGGTTTAAGTTAATGCAATAGAGCGAGGTTACTATGCTAAGTTTTTGTCTAAAAGTGTTTTCCCAAGTGAAATCTCGTCTCTAGTTCCTATGTGCCATTCTTTATTCATTGTTTAGATTATAGTTCAATAAATCTCTCCTCAATTTTACTTATTGCACAAAGTGTTAAGCATAAGATAATACTGAGAGGGGGTGAATTAATATTATGATATTCTTTTAAATTTAACACTTAATCTCAGATCCGTAATCACAATTAATCAGTTTCACAGAGAATATATCAAAGCAATCAATGAATGCAAAGCAAACCAACACACTGCAAATAGACATAGATTTACGTGGAAACCCTTTTGGGAGAAAACCACGGAGAAAATCTTCTTTATTATATTTCTCAAATGTTTGTAGGCACCAACCTACGGGAGACACCAATCCCCAAATTACAATTTTTGTAGGCACCAACATACAGGAGCACCAACCCCTTTTGCTAAGCACCAACTCAGCAAGAGACACCTATCTCTTCAAATATGAAGGCACCAACCTTCCTCACAAAAAAACAAACTCTTTTCTATCTTTTATGTTGTTGTTGCTTCAACAATTGATAGAACAAAACTGCTGCTCAGAATATCCTTTTTTATTTATTTCAGTCCTTTCACATAAATAAATCGCTGCAACTTTTCATCAAAAATAAATCTGCCCTTCACTTGCTTTTTATTTCATATTCTGCTCTTCCTTTTCTCTTTTCACGCAAAATATTCAATATGTGTGCTTTTTTAAATCAAATGATTCTATTTCATTATATATTCTTCTCACATCCTTTGAGAAAGACACATCATTCTAACCAACACAACCTTTCCATTATTTAATTAACACAACTTAATTAAGTGCATTAGTTGGCTTAAAACCAAAAGTAATTAATGCAGCCCATAAAAATTATTAAATGCACATTAAACAATGCAATATACTCCATTAAATGCGCTGGCCCTTTCTTTAATAAAATTGCTGTCATCATTAAATCGCTGCCAGCCATCATTAAATCTTCTTTTTCACCATGAAACATGGCATATGAACGCCTTAAAATGCTGATATCTTTCTCATATGTACAGCTGTGTATATCTCGCTTATACCATGTAACAATACTTCTTTTCATGTAGTTAAACTTTCGTTTTCAGCCTTTCTATACTGCTGGTTATTTCCGTTACTTTCTACCATTTCCGTCAACATCCGTCAACTTCCGTTGTCAACATCCGTCAATATTTCCGTCAACATCTGTCAATAGTTCCATCAACTTCCGTTGTCAACATCTCATCAATATTTCCGTCAACTTCCGTTACACATTTCCATTAACCAAATACATCAATGATTAAGCCTTTGACATCAATGACAATATTTCCAACACAAAGACCCTAATCCCTACGATTGGTATCAAAGCTTGGTTTGGAGCTTAGTGAAAGTTGGTTTTTCACTGCGGCTGCAATTAGTATTTGGTTTAAGTGGGATCTTTGCGCTATTGAAGTCTTGTGTATAGAAAATATCATGAAGCACAAGAATATAGATGTAATAACCCCATTTAAAGCAGATGGCCTAGGAGGCTTTTCATCCGTCTTAGCCTTGGTTATGCCTAAGGGCCTAGTGACATTGATGGTTATTGGGTGTGGTTTGTACCTTCATTTCACTTATATGTTATGTTTTGGAGTTGGACACTTAGTTTGAGGTGATTTAAGTGAAAGAGGGTTGTGAGATGCTATGCTCGGTGTACTTTATGTTATATTTAGTTGATGGCTTAAGTGATGGACGAATATATGGTACTTTATGTTCTAATTCTTCGTTGGGGTCACTTAAGTGGACCTTTTTGGCATAGGTGACATAAAGTCACTTTAAGCGACGATTACACACATGAAGACTCTTCATGTGGGGTGATTAGGGTTTTGTGCTTCTTTTTGGCAAAAGGGAAATTAGAAAAGGAGTCGCTTGGGGAGAATGACACATTATGATATCTTCGACATTTGTGTGGGCTGCTTGCTTTTGACCTTGCTTATGGAGGTGAGATTGTACATGAACCCTAGCTTCGGTGGTGAGAGATCCATCCGTAGCTAGTAGAGCATTCTTCGGTGGTAAAAGGTCCATCCCTAGCTTGCTATTTTGGGGCTTCATTCAGATTAGATTTTTAATTCAGATTTGGAACAACTATTTTCTAGGGTTTTATCTACTCAGTTCCAAATTTGAGGAGCAGTTCCCAGTGCCTTCCACCCTTTGAAAAATTGTGTTTCAATATGCATTGGATAGATATTGGATTTATTTATCTTTTGAGCTATTATTTGTAATCAGATCCCAAGTATTTTCAGAGTTATTAATTTTGTAAGTTTCAGCTATATTTTCATCATTAAAAATTCAGATCTGGACATTAAAAATTGTTTCTCAGTTGTTTAGTGTTCTTCATATTTTTCTACATCTTTTGAAGCTTTGGGTATTGTTGAAAGTGAATATTTTTGAAGATATATATATTTTTAGATTTCTGTACCTTGCTGTCTGGAAAAATCATAATTACAGTTTGCAGATTTTTAATAAATTTCTGAGTTTAGAGTATATCCTAAAAGGGATATTTCGGTGGTATCGAGCCGGCTTTCCTCTAACTTTGTTGGGTTGTGTATGAAGGTTTATCCTAGGAGGAATACACCCCGAAAGAAAGGCAGAATATGGTTGACGATGAGGAGCTTAATGAAAAGGTAATGAAAAATTTATTCATCAATATAGTAAAACAACAGGAAATCACAAATCTCTATTTGAGCCAACTCACAAACAAATTATCACAGGGTAGATTTGGGAATCATGTGGAAAGAGGAGAAAATAGTAATACTGGTGCAACAAGCTCAAAAGGGTGAAGGTAGCAATTTAGGAAGCACACTTCCCCTTCCCATAATACACATTCGAGCATGCATGAGCCAACATTTTTGAAGGATCCAAAAATTACACAAGTGGGACAACACTCAAAAATTTATGATGAGGAGACTTGTTGGCTGAAGTATGAATCATTGAGTGAAGGGTTTAAAGCTAACATGCCTTTTACCGAGTATTGCAAGATGAAGATCGGTAGTAGGCCCAAGAGGGATCACTCTATTCATGTTCCGGAGTTGCAGAGGAGATTGGGACAGATTTCCATTCCACACTTCGATGGTTCTAAGAAGTGTACAATGCAATCATGGATACAAAAGTTGAAGACATACTTTGACTTGAATCCCATGCGCGAAGAGGATGCAATTAAATTTGCAATCCTACATCTTGAGGGAGATGCTCATGACTGGTGGCATCATGGTCTTGTTACACAGGGGCACATGAATATTAATACATATGCAGAGTTTACACAGAGGTTGATGAGTAGGTTTGATAGGAGGGATCCTGACAGGTTCTTTAGAGAGTTGACTCACTTGAGACAGACAAGATCTTTGGACGGATACATTGCAGATTTTCAGAGGCTTTCGGTTATGGTTTTGATGTTTCAGAGATGAGATTGACTTCACTCTTCATAGCAGGTTTGATAGATGCACTAGTAGGGTTTGTGAAGGCATTTGAGCCTCCTTCATTGCATGATGCTATTAGGAGAGTTTGGGATTTGGAGTTAGCTACTTCAAAGTTGAGGTTTCCACCTCAAGTTCAGCAAAGGGAACCTCTATTTGGACCGGATGAGTTTCAACAGGAGCCTCCACCTAGGCAGCATGTAGCTAAGAAGCCATTTATTTCCTGAGAGCTTAGAGATGAGTTGAGGCGAAAGAAACTATGTTGTGATTGCTGCACACCTTGGGCTCTAGGGCATGATTGCATAGGGAAAGGAAAGACCCAATTCATTGAGGTCTTTGAGGAGAGTGAAGGTAACAAAGACAAGGAGTTAGAGATCCACGAGGTGGATGATGGAGATGGAGTTGCATTGAACAGTATTGATGTGGAGTAGGAGGATGAGACTTTTCCTCGGAGATTATAGCTACATTGTCTAGTACCCCGAGGTACAAGGCATTCAGGGTTAGAGGAGTTATGTAGGGTCAGTGTGTGGTGCTTTGCTCATTGATAGTGGGGCTACCCACAACTTCATTGATGCATCCTTGGTTGAGAGGCGAGGTCTACAAACAAAAGACTTTGAGGGCTTCAACGTTGTTGTAGCCAATGGAGAGTCTATGAGATGCACACAGAGAGTTCCACAGTTGAGCATCACTATGGGTAACTACACAGTTACCGATGATTTCCACATAGTTGGTATTGGAGAGACCAACATAGTGTTAGGAGTGCAGTGGCTTCACTCTCTTGGTGAGTTTCAAACTAACTTTCAGACGATGGAGTTGAAGTTTAAGTCCGAGGGCAAGAATGTAATCTTGAGAGGTTTATCTATAGGAGCACCCAGAGTGGTTACAACCAAGGGAATGGAGAGGATTTTCCGCGCGATGAGGTGTTTTACTATTGTTGGCAGATGTGGAGTTCGATGGATATGGGTGTGACCAGTAGTGTTGCACATGAGACAGTTACAAAGATTGGGGTTATAGGTTCAAATCAACCGAGTTTATCATTATGTTGGTTATTTGAGGTTTTGGGAGACTGTAGATCTCATTTTCTTGTTGAGTACTCCAAGAATTGACACACTTGTGAGATTCTGGATGGTCACACACAGGATGACAGCTACAAATTGGAGGATGAGATGATCTTCTATCAGGACAGGTTGTACCTTGTGCCAGATTCATGGTTGAGGATGGAGATACTGCGACATGTGCATTGTTCTTCCGTGACCAGGACACTTGAGCCTCGATGAGACCTACAAGTTCATATGGGAGAGGTTCAGATGGCATGGGTTGAGGGAGGATATCCTCAACTTTACATGGGGATGTGTGGTTTGTTGTTATGAAAAATCGGAGCATACAGTTCATCATTTTTGAGCCAACATGGGATAACACTCCTATGTACTTTATTGCTTCTACGCATGGTGAGCATATCACCCATGTGTTAGTCGGTGGAGGGACGGAGTTGACTCAGTTACCTGGTTATTCAGTAGGTTCACATCCAGCACAAGAGGTAGACGTGAGTTACAGGATGTCTTTTCGTTCTCTTGGAGTTCCCGATGATACAATGACGAGCATACACAAGTATACCATGTGTGATGTTCATTCTCATTATAGACTCCGAACACGGATATGAGTCACTTTTGTTGAGTGTATAGCATTGAGTAGGTTGATCCAGGGGATGTTATAGAGTTCAGAGTGGACTTTCGCACCCATGGGTTGACTGAAGAAGCAGTGATTGTGAGTGATCACATGATGACAACTTCACATTGGTAGGGATTGGATAGATTGACAGTTTTTGTTGGAAATATTGTCATTGATGTCAAAGGCTTAATCATTGATGTATTTGGTTAACGGAATAGTGTAAGCGGAAGTTGAGATTTTGACGGAAATGGTAGAAAGTAACGGAAATAACCAACAAGTATAGAAGGGTAGAAAACGAAAGTTTAAAGTTTCCTTTAAATACATGAAAAGAAGTATTTTTGCATAAGGATTATCATGGTATAAGTGAGATATACACAATTGTACATAGAGAGAGATATCAACATTTTAAGGTGTTCATATGCCATGTTTTATGGTGAAAAAGAAGATTTAATGATGGCTGGCAGCGATTTAATGATAACAACGATTTGTCTAAGGAGGGGCAGCGCTCCTATCAAGTGGTTAATTGCATTGTTTAATGTGCATTTAATAATTATGGGCTGCATTAATTATTTTTGGTTTTAGCCGACTAATGCACTTAATTAAGTTGTGTTAATTAAATAATGGAAAGGTTGTGTTGGTTGGAACGATGTGTCTTTTCGAAAGGATGTGAGAAGGATATATAAGGAGATGGAATCATTTGATTTAGGCAAGCAATTTGAGTGCTTCTTCATTCAAGTTTAAGGGAGAGAAGAAGAAGAGCAGAATATGAAATATAAAAAGGAGTGAAGGGCAGATTTATTTTTAATGAAGAGTTGCAGCGATTTATATATGTGAAGGGACTGAAATAAATAAGAAGAATATTCTTAGCAAGCAATTTTGTTCTATCATCTGTTGAAGCAAAGCAACAACATAAAAGATAGAAAAGAGTTTGTTTTTCGTAAGGAAGGTTGGTGCCTTCATATTCGAAGAGATCGGTGTCTCTTGTTGAGTTGGTGCTTAGCAAAAAGGGGTCAGTGCTCCTTTAGGTTGGTGCCTACAAAATTGTAACTTGGGATTGGTGCTCTGTAGGTGGTGCCTACAAAATTGTAACTTGGGGATTGGTGTCTCTGTAGGTTGGTGCCTACAAACATTTGAGAAATATAATAAAGAAGATTTTCTCCATGGTTTTCTCCGAAAGGGTTTCCATGTAAATTTGTGTCTATTTGCAGTGTGTTGGTTTGCTTTGCATTCATTGATTGCTTTGATATATTCACTGTGAAATTGATTAATTGTGATTACAAATATGAGATTAAGTGTTAAATTTAAAAGAATATCATAATACTGATTCACCCCCCTCTCAGTATTATCTTGTGCTTAACAATTGGTATCAGAGCGGTGCCTTCAGGAACAATCTAACAATTGGAAGGTAGATCTAGAAGCACATATGGCTACTCATCAAGTACAAGAAGGTTTTTCTTCAAACAAGGCTCCATTGTTTGATGGAACAAATTATGCATTTTGGAGCATAAGAATGAAAACATATCTAATGGCACTAGGGTTTGATATTTGGCAATCAATAACATTTGGATATACAATCCCATCAATTCCACCGACAGATCAAGCCGGAAAGAAGGCTTTTGAAAACAATGCCAAGGCGATGAATGTTATCCTATGTGGCCTATCAGAATCTGAGTTTGTTAAAGTAATGCAATGTGACACGACGAAGGAGATATGGGACAAACTTGAACTATCTATGAAGGTGATGACAAGGTTAAAAGGGCTAAGCTTCAAACTCATAGGAGACAATTTGAGAGCCTAAAAATGAAGGATGAGGAGAATGTTGCAACCTATCTTCTTGCGTGGATGAGGTTGTCAACACCATAAGAGGGTTAGGCGAAAAGATTGAAGAATCCATGATCGTTCAAAAGATTCTAAGATCTCTACCATTAAGATTTGATGCTAAGGTGTCTGTCATTGAAGAAATGAAGGATCTTGATAAGTTGAGCATGGACGAACTACATGGAATACTGACCGCGTATGAAATGAGGACCGAGTCAAATAGACCATCAAAGAAGGAAGTTGCATTCAAAGTCTCAAAGAAAGAGAAAATCAAAGAACCTGAGTCGAATGAGAACTCAAAGCGAAGAAGATGAGAAAGAAGCCTTGTTCATTCGAAAGTTAAAGAAAGGATCTAGAAAGTACAAAGGTAAGTTACCATTTAAATGTTTTAACTGTGGTAAAATTGGTCATTTTGTGGCTAAGTGTCCAGAGAAAGAAGATATAATGATGAGGAAAGCAAACCTAAATTCAAAAGGGAATTCAAGCAAAGCAAAGGCAAGAAAAGATTTGGAAAGCAAAAGAAAAGCTTATATTCAAAAGGAAGTAGTAGATCATCCGAAGAAAGTGGGATAAGTGACTCAGATAGCGATAATGAAGAAATATTATTCATGGCTATAAAAGATGACTTAGAAAGAGATGAAGACATGGAAGAAAAAGGTGAAGTGAATCTTGAAGAGGAACTTATATGTGCCTTGGGAGAGTTGAAAGCTCTTAAAAAGAAAAATCAGAAACAAAAGTTACAACTCCTAAAGTATGAAGAAGAAGATCGTAACTTTGAAGCTAAGATATCACAATCTCTTGAAGAATCAGAAAGATGATCGTGGATCTAAAAACCCAAATCAAGAAGCAAAACGAGTCAAGAAGAATTAAGAAATCAGTTAAGGACTAAGGAAGAAGATTGTGAAAAGCGTGAGTCAGAGATCGTTTGCTTTGAGAAAGGACTTGGAAAAAGCAAATGCTAAAGTTATAAGTAATCTAAAATTCAAGAAAAGTACCGAGATACTAGATGAAATTCTGAACCGACAGAAGTCAACATCCGACAAGACTGGTCTTGGATATAAGGAAAGACAAGACACCGCTAACACAAAAGGTATAGAGTCGTCGAAAGGGACAAGAGAAGAGAAGTCAAAGACCTATGCAGAGACACTCAAGGAACCTATGAAGAATGAAGAGTTGAAAAGGGAGAAGAGCTTTATGAAGATCAACACTTCTTACAAGGAAAGCAAAGATGAGAACAAGTTTAGAAGACCAAATCCTCCAAGATATACTCACATGTCCAGGTTTGAAAATTCTTTCTATGGCTATTGCTTCTATTGTAATCATTTTGGTCATAAAGCAATAGATTGTAGAATACGGGTGAGAGACAACAATATAAAGAACAAAGGTGTGTATGGATTCTCAAATAGAAATTACAACTCCTTTGCTCCTTTATCGAACTATGTTGAAGATATTGTTTGTTATAACTGCAATAACTATGGACATATGGCAAGATTTTGTAGAAGTGGTTTTGTAGAACCATCTAAATTAAACCAGAAGGTAAATGCTCCAGAAATAAAGAAGAAAGAAGCTACAAAATTTTGGAAACAAAAGAAAGAGGATGATGGGCAAGATAAAGAGAAATCTATGCTTGTTCAAACAACATTCCATGCACATGTGATGAAGGGCGGTTGTGGTACATTGATAGCGGATGTTCAAGACATATGACCGGAGATAAAAGTAAGTTCATCTCATTGAAGAAAGTAAATGAAGGTACGGTGAAATTCGGTGATAACACTAAAGCAAAGATCGCTGGAAAAGGTACACTGAGTCTTGATAATGGTAAAACAAAAAAGAGAATGTTTTATATGTTGATGGATTAAAGCATAATCTCTTAAGTGTAAGCCAAATGTGTGATCAAGGACACACTTAAGTTTTATGTTGAAGGGTGTGAGATAAGGAAGGCAAACATAGGAGAGTTAGTAGCAGATGCACATAGAACCACAAATAACCTATACATGCTCGGAGAAGTAAAAGGAGAGAAATGTTGTCTAAGTCGTCAAGAGAGTTGGTTATGGCATGACATGAAGGATGGGGCATATAAATTTTGATAATCTTGTGAAAATCAACAACAAAAGTGTCAGGGATATGCCTAAGGTAACGAAACCTGCAAGTACTCTATGCAAGCAATGTCAAGCATGGAAAGCAAACCAGAGCAAGGTTTAGAACGAAGGAGTATTCGACCACCAAACCACTGGAGCTGATTCATACGGATTTGTGTGGACCTACCAGAATAGAAAGCATACAAGGTGAGAGTTATTTCATGTTATTCATTGATGACTACACTAGAATGACTTGGGTAGCCTTTCTAAAAGAAAATTTAGAAGCATTTGAGAAGTTCAAAGCTTTCAAGGCTTTAGTAGAAAATGAAACCGGATTGAAAATAAAGTGCCTGAGGTCAGATCGTGGAGGTGAGTTCACCTCAAATGAATTCATTGAATATTGTGAAGATCATGGAATCAAAAGATAGTACTCAGCTGCAAGGACTCCACAACAAAATGGAGTGGCAGAAAGAAAGAATCGAACCATCCAAGAGATGGCTAGAACCATGTTAAATGAATCTAAGCTATCAGATAAATTTTGGAGAGAAGCGGTAAATACGGCTGTTCATATCTTGAATAGAGGGCAAATCAAAGTTAATCATGACAAAACTCCTTATGAATTGTGGAAAGGAAGACCAAGCTACTGTAAAATATTTCAAAGTGTTTGGGAGTAGATGCTTTATTAAAAGAAATGAAGAGAACTTGGGCAAATTCGATTCAAGAGCGGATGAAGGAATTTTTCTTGGCTACTCTATTAAAAGCAAAGCCTACAGATGTTATAACAAAAGACTACAAACTATAGTAGAAAGTGCAAATGTGAGAGTGGATGAAATCGTGAATCAAAAAGCTAAAGAACCTGCAGAAGAGCCCTTAGAAATACCCGAGGTAGTAGAAGAAAAGGAAGAGGAAGAAGATGTTGAAAAATTAAGCAAATCTGAAAGGCAGGACACCAAAACACCATCTCGCTTTGTTAAGAAGAATCATGTTGAAAGTCAGATCATTGGAAACCTTGATGATGGAGTACAGACAAGAAGAAGAATTGTAAGTGCATCAGAACCAGTAAATTTCTCCTTATTATCCAAAATAGAGCCGAAGAACTTTGCAGAAGCCAACCATGATAAACATTGGATAAAGGCAATGGAGGAAGAGTTAGATCAAATTGAGAAGAATGAAACATGGGAACTTGTACCTAGGCCAAAGGATCAGAATGTGATTGGCACTAAGTGGGTATTCCGAAATAAATTGAATGAAGATGGACAAGTCACTCGAAACAAGGCAAGGTTAGTATGTAAAGGGTATGCTCAAGTAGAAGGTATTGATTTTGAAGAAACTTTTGCTCTGTTGCTAGATTAGAAGCAATTAGAATGTTTCTTGCTTTTTTTCGGTATTCAAGAACTTCAAAGTCTATCAAATGGATGTCAAATCAGCATTTCTAAATGGGAAGTTAGAAGAGGAAGTATACATAGAACAGCTGAAGGGTTCCTCCTATCAAAAAATGAAGATTATGTGTGTAAGTTGAAGAAGGCCTTGTACGGATTAAAACAAGCCCCCAGAGCATGGTACTCTAGGCTTGATAAGTATCTACAAGACCAAGGGTTCAAGAGAGGACTTGCTGATAGCAATCTTTACATTAAAATTGAAGGTGAGCACTAGCTGATTGTTGTTGTGTATGTAGATGACATAATTTTTGGAGGAGACAATGAGGAAATGTCTAAGAAATTTGCCGAAGACATGCAAAAGGAGTTTGAGATGTCCATGTTGGGAGAGTTATCATTTTTCCTTGGATTGCAAATTTCTCAATTTGATAAAGGAATATTTATATCCCAAACCAAGTATGTGAAGGAAATGTTGAAGAAATTTGGCATGGAGGAGTGTGCACTTGTTAGCACACCTATGGCTACCGGGACAAAGTTAAGCAAAGATGATGAATCTCCGAATGTTGATCAAACTCTCTATAGATCAATGATTGGGAGTTTACTATATGTGATGACATCCAGACCAGACATCATGCAAGCAAGTGGGTATGGCTGCACGTTTTCAAGCAAGTCCGAAAGAAACACATGTGCAAGTTAGAAACGCATATTCAAATATCTAAAGGGAACTATGGATTATGGGTTATGGTACCCAAGGGGTAAAGACTTCACATTGGTAGCTTATACAGATTCAGATTGGGCAGGATGTGTGGATGATAGAAAAAGTACAAGTGGAGGAGCATTCTTCCTTAGAGACAACCTGGTATCTTGGTTGAGTAAAAGCAGAACTCTGTATCCTTATCAAGCAAGTAGATGATATAGTAACAGCTTGTGTTATGTTGTACTCAAATTCTATGGATGAAGCAAACCTTGAAAGATATCAAAGTAGAGTATGATCATCCAATCTCCATATTATGTGATAATACCAGTGCGATAAGTATTTCAAAGAATCCGGTTATGCATTCAAGAACAAAGCATATTCCCATAAGATATCACTTCTTAAGAGAGCAGGTGGCAGAAAAGTAGGTAAAGTTGGAATTTGTTGCTACATCCGAACAGATAGCAGATATCTTCACCAAGCCACTTCCAAAGGAGACATTTGAATATCTACGGCAGAAGTTGGGAGTAATATCCTTTGCTTCTTCCCATTGAAAAACCAAGAGAAGCATCGGTTGAGGGGGAGCTAAACATTGCAATATTCAGCTCCTAGATTGACCCTTTGCCATTGATGTCAAAGGGGGAGAATGACAGTAAGGGGGAGTTACAGCAAGGGGAGTTGAAAAAAAGATTTTTTTGGAAGGTTGCCATCAATGACAAAGGGGGAGATTGTTGGAAATATTGTCATTGATGTCAAAGGCTTAATCATTGATGTATTTGGTTAACGGAATCGTGTAACGGAAGCTGACGGATGTTGACGGAAATGGTATAAAGTAATGGAAATAACCAGCAGTATAGAAGGGTAGAAAGCGAAAGTTTAAATACATGAAAAGAAACTTTTTTTGCATAAGGATTATCATGGTATAAGCGAGATATACACAGCTGTACATAAGAGAGAGATATCAGCATTTTAAGGTGTTCATATGCCATGTTTTATGGTGAAAAAGAAGATTTAATGATGGCTGGCAGCGATTTAATGATAACAACGATTTGTCTAAGGAGGGGCAACGCTCCTATCAAGTGGTTAATTGCATTGTTTAATGTGCATTTAATAATTATGGGCTGCATTAATTATTTTTGGTTTTAGCCGACTAATGCACTTAATTAAGTTGTGTTATTTAAATAATAGAAATGTTGTGTTGGTTGGAACAATGTGTCTTTTGAAAGGATGTGAGAAGGATATATAAGGAGATAGAATCATTTGATTTATGCAAGCAATTTGAGTGCTTCTTCATTCAAGTTTAAGGGAGAGAAGAAGAAGAGCAGAAAATATGAAATATAAAAAGGAGTGAAGGGTAGATTTATTTTTAATGAAGAGTTACAGCGATTTATATATGTGAAGGGACTGAAATAAATAAGAAGAATATTCTTAGCAGCATTTTTTTCTATCATCTGTTAAAGCAACAACAACATAAAAGATAGAAAAGAGTTTGTTTTTCGTAAGGAAGGTTGGTGCCTTCATATTTGAAGAGATCGGTGTCTCTTGCTGAGTTGGTGCTTAGCAAAAAGGGGTTGGTGCTCCTGTAGGTTGGTGCCTACAAAATTGTAATTTGGGGATTGGTGTCTCCTGTAGGTTGGTGCCTACAAACATTTGAGAAATATAATAAAGAAGATTTTCTTCGTGGTTTTCTCCGAAAGGGTTTCCACGTAAATTTGTGTCTATTTGCAATGTGTTGGTTTGCTTTGCATTCATTGATTGCTTTGATATATTCATTGTGAAACTGATTAATTGTGATTACAAATCTGAGATTAAGTGTTAAATTTAAAAGAATATCATAATACTGATTCACCCCCTTCTCAGTATTATCTTGTGCTTAACAAGTTTCAAAGTGTGGATACCAATGGAGAGTTGGTGTGTGCATCATGTTACTTTAGGGGTAGCATTGCTCTCTACTGATGGAGAACATGATAATTACATAGGGTGTCTTAGTTACTTCGGATCCCACCAATCATTGAGTGACTGCAGGGTGAGGTGGAGAGACTTGCCTTGTGGTATTCAGTTTGCAGCAATTATTTTGATTGACTGTAGGATGAGGTGGAGAAACTTGCTTTGTGGGATTCAGCTTCTGCAGCATGATAGGATAATGCTTGGGGTCAAACATTTTTGGGAAGGGAGGACTGTAGTGTCATTGTGTAGAAAATACAATCTCCGGCTATAGAAATGTCTTTTTAAGAGCCAAGGCTTCAAGAAGAACAAACTGAAAATGAATAAATCAGCAGACCCCTTTGGTGGAACCATCTTCAATTTGACCCTTGGGTCAAGGTATTTGCCATCCCATCTTTAGACCATTGATTCCTTGAGAGAAATAGCACCTGAATGAGGGCTGCAAAATGACTACAACAACCATGAAGTGTTCGGTACCTCTTCAACCATGTGCTTAGAAGCTCCTTCTTTGGTACCTTATAGGTAAACAAATGGCTGGAAAATTTGTGATCAGTAGTAGAAAGGAGAGTACAATAGATGAAATCATGACATACCTTCAAAGTTCCCCTTTCCATCCATGCTATGGGAGTTGGCCACAAGATTACAGCTGATAAGAACTTGGAGAGATGGCTGGAAATGCTCATACAAAAGCTTATGGCAGTGTTATTGGAAATAAAAAATATGGTAGTCTTACTACCTTCCAACGGAAATCTTCTTTCCTCATTTTTCCTTGATAGAATGCTCTCAAAAAATGAAAACATACTGCTGTTCGTGACTGGAAATGGCAGCCCCAAATCTGATTTTTGCAAACTCAGCCCTAGAACCATAGCATAACAACTACCAAACTGAAATCTTATGGAAAAAACCAAATTTGTGAATAGCATAAGGACTAAAATTTGCCTTACATGGGCTGGAAAATGAAGATCAACAAGCTCATGATTGAAATCAGCAAACATGTTAGATTTGAACACAACATTCTTGCATTCCTTTCTTGCCCCAAAAATAAATGCTTGGAATACCAAAATAAGTATTCGGGTTGCATGCTTACCGCTGTCCATAATCCCCACAATTTGTCCAACTCATGACTGAAAATGTGCATCCTATCATCCAATGAAGTGACAACAACTGGACATTCATCACTATTGATTAGAAGAGTTTTGAAAATCTGAAAATTACCATCTCTAATGGCTTGCCCTGAACATGCTTATTCCACCCTCAATGCAAAGTGGAACATTTTCCCAAACTTCTCCATCAAACACACCATTAGCAAACTTGTTCTTTACATACTCAGCTGAAATTAGTGACTTCCAATCCGCTGTAATTTTAGATAAAGAACAAAAATGTGACTCCCATGAAATGGTATCTTCCACCAAATAACAAATTTCAAGTGTTTCCGGAAGCATACCTTGCAAAGAGATCTTCTTACCTTTGTCTATGAGGCTTATCTTCATGCTTTGATAGTTGAGAGTGAGCTCTCCCAACGAATGCCACCATTGAACTCCAAGCACAATACCCAAATCAGCCATCACATCGAAATCAACACATACCTTACATGGTTCCAATGCAATTTGGAGTTGAGGACACCACTTGGTATGTTGTATAGAGTGACCATCCGCTAACTTCACAATGAGTCCTTTGAAGCCTTCAACCTTCAATCCCACTTGTGCCACCAAGCACTCATTAATGGAACCATGAGTGTCTTCACCATTAATCAAACTAGTGGCTCCTTGTCCTTGGAAGGTAGAATCCTTCACAACCTTGTTAGCATACATAATGATTTCAAAATAATCCTTCCTCAAAATTTCTTTTAACCATGTGCATGGGGTAAGAATATCATAATCTTCCTTTCTACAATGCAAGAGGTCAACTGGAACCATGTACCCTTGCAAGGAGATATCTAAATGCCATGTGTCATCCCACAAGTTCTTCATATCATCATCCAAACTTGGCATATGATCTTTAACAACAACTTTCCCAAAAGGATATAAGTATGGCAGCAATATAAAAGAAAATAAAGTGTGATTTCCATCATACCTTGGGTTGTCCATCACATATCTACCTTCCCATGCCGGATGAGGAGTGATCGAAACATCCTCCATATTCCCAATCTTGAGACTCAGAATTTCTGAGTTGGAATCAGCCTTCTTCTTCTCTCAGATTCAACAAATGAAGCTCTTTTCACTGTGTCTTCAACAATATCTAATTGATACTTGCTTGGGACACCTTCATGGTGCTTGCCGGAGTCATGTACACCAATAAATGGCCCTTTGTTGACTGCTGTTCTGAAAATTCCAGCAAGCTCTTCATTACCATAATTATGCAAATAAAATTCTTCCTTCCTTGATCCCAACTTTGGAATGTCTTGAAGATGGATGGGGGCTTCTTGGAAAAGATTATCTTTCCCTTTAGTACCCTTCATCCTCTCATCTTTGTAAGAATAATGCTTATGATGATCAAACCCTTGCAAACACATATTGTGAGGGTGATGCAATAAATTAAATTGCTTACCATTTGCCGCTGATTTGTAAATTCCAGCAGGCTGAAAACCCTCATAAGTATTAGGTGTGACTTCCTTTTGAAGGGCATGCCTCTCAACTGGAGCATCTTGATTCTTAGCCTCAAGAAGCTCTTATAGATCTGGTTTTATTTCATCTACTTTCTGCCACATGCAATCATTAGAGACCACAAAAACATCATTTATTTTCAAAGAATCTTTACCTTCATGCTGGATATCGGTCTTCCCTTGTTCTTGTTCTTCTTCTTGCTCCGCCATTGCAATTTGGAAGCTCTTCTCCTCTTCCTCTCTTTGTGGCATGGCATGTCTAGGCTCGGGCCTAGATCTTCTTCTATTCAACCCTATGAACTCGAGCAAGAGAAATAGCCTCACGGATCTCCCTTGGTAAGGCCATGTATTCTTCATAACTCGCTGCAATATTCCTTCCACCCATAGGTCTTGCTTCTTCTTCCGGAACAACCTCCTCTCTAGGAAGGAATGTGGGCTTCAAACTCGATCCTCGGGTTGATCCCATAGGTCGCTTGGCATTAATAGCTCCATTCAAACTTCCTTCACCACTTTGAACCCTAGGTTCAATCATCCTTTGGAGAGATAGGGCAAGAAAATCCATGGTGTCCGCAAGTCTCTCTTGGCCGGCAATTAATTTATCCATTGAAACCCTAGGCCTTTTGAGAATCCGAGCTCTGATACCACTGTAATGTCCTTTTGAGGGTTTCAAACAAAAAAGTGCAGATCTGAAAATAAATTGCAGCAGATTGTAAAGTAAAATCAGCGACTTCTACTTGCACCAAAAATTACCAAAATCACCATGAAACATCACCAATTAATTCACCAATATTTTATGAAAGATCCCCACATAGATCTGATCCAAAACTTGATGGACAAGAATGAAACCCCAAATGCAATAACACAAAATCTAAAGACAACTGCTGCAAATCTGATTTATTACTGGTAAATGCGACTAGGGTTTGAGTGGGAACCCAACACAATTAGCACCCAAAAATTATATTTTGATCACAAACTGATTGTAGTATTTTTAAAAGCCCAAATATATCAAAAATCAGATTTTTAGAGGTTACTAATGACTGAAAATCAGATCTGAAATCTGCATATAAAACTGACTGAAAATACCACTGAAAACCCTCTAAAAAATTTAGAAATTGCTTTGCTTTGATTCCCAAAAATCAGCAGATGATATGGCAATAATATTTAGATCAAAAATACCTTAAATACAATGCCAACCAACCAAGGAATGAGTCGCTCCACTAGAAAAAATTATGATGACACTGCTGCAATTTTATTCTCCAAAAACACTGCTGGAAATGACTGAAAATCTGGTTAAACCAATGAGATTTCTGAGTGGAAATCCCTCACAATACTCTTGGGGTTTTCGTCCACAAGAGAGAAAATCCTAAGGGTTTTCGTCCTTGGATTATTTGCAAAAGCTCAGAGCTCAAATGCAAGAGAAAATATCATATAAAAATCTAGAATGACCTACAAGCAAGTCGACCTCTCCTTATATAGGAAAAGGGACCCAAAATGACCTCTAAAGCATCCAATAAGCTTCATTGCTCCTCCCTAGGCCAAGTCGCATTTTTTAATGAGGCCTTTGACACACTTTTCTATTTTTTGACCTCATGGGGCAAGTCACATTTTCCCTAGATAAATACAATTAAAATAATTGCTTTTCACTTTTGCACTTTCTAATTTCTATTTTAATGTTAAGCTCTATTAATTTATTATATGTGCATTTTATAATGTTATATTTTAATTTTGCACAATATAATAAAATTAATAAAACTTAAGTCACCCTTGACTCACCCTTTGGCCGTTGGGTAGACAAAAATGGGCCAAAGGTCTTCAATAAAATTATTCAAGAAAAGGGACATTACAGTCCTCCCTTCCCGAGATTGCTTGTCCCCAAGCAATTGTAAAGTTGGATGTTGAAGTATAGACTCTCCTTCCCATGTAGCATCCTCCAATGGCAAATCTCTCCACCTAACCAGGTACTCCGAATCACTCTACTCCTCAATCTCCTCTCTCTCCTATCCAGGATCTCCTCAGGAACTAGATCCAATCTCCCCTCCTCATCCAAGGGTGGCAACTCTACAGAAGAAACCACGTTGCCCCAATGCCTTCTTCAAGCAAGACACATGAAAAACATTGTGTATCTTACTTTCAGAAGGTAACTCCAACTCATAAGCTACCTCTCCAACTCTCCTCAACACTCTGTATGGACCATAAAACCGAGGCTTAAGTTTTTCTGCACCACTCTTCTTGAGAGTACTGTTTATATGGCTGTAGACGCAAAAATACCATGTCTCCTACCTCAAATGATCTCTACCTGTGTCGGTCCGCATACATCTTCTGCTGGTTTTGGGCATGCTGAATATTATCCTTAAGTACCTTAAGGATATCTTGACTATCCTGTAAACACTCCCGAGCCTAAGGAGCTCTACTGTCCCCAAAATCCAAATCAACAAAGGATGTCGCATCATACCCATACAATGCTGGAAGGGAGTCATACCAATAGACATGTGGTAAGTCGTATTATAGCAATACTCACACAAGTACAACCACCTTACCCATGCCTTCTGCTGCCCTGAAACATAGTTGCGAAGATAACCCTCTATCCACTTGTTCACAATCTCTGTCTGTCCATCTGTCTGAGGGTGATAACTCGTACTTAGAGTCAACTTTGTACTAACCAATTGGAAAAGCTCCTGCCAAAAGGTGCTCAAAAACTTGCTATCTTGATCACTAACAATGTTCTTGGAAGCCCATGCAATCTGAATACTTCTCGGAAGAACAAATCAGCCACATGCGGTGCCTTAAAGCTGGTAGGAATAGCGAAGAAGTGTGCATACTTCGTCAATCTATCAACCACCGCATAAATGCGATCTTTCCCTTGCACTATGGGAAGACCTGTAATAAAATCCATCGAAATACTCTCCCATTTTTGCTTTGGAATGGGCAAGGGCTGCAATAAACCTGCTGGAAAAGTATGCTCTGACTTGTTTTGTTGACAAGTCACACACTCACGAACATGGTGTAGAACATCCTCCTTGAGACCCTTCCAAGAGAATCTCTCTCTAACTGTTTGTATGTCTTGAAATACCTGGATGTCCTGCAAGTGGTGCATCATGGAAGGCATGTAGAATCTTCCCCTTAAGCTTAGATTCAGAACTAGATAAATTCTGCCCTTATAATAAATCAAATCAGCTATTACCTTGTATCGCTCATCCTGAATCTTACCATCCATAATCTCGCATGCCAATGAATTTTTGGAATACTCAACTAATAGTTGAGATTTCCAATCTGCTGAAATCTCGCTCAAGGAACATAGGGTAACAAGATGTGGCTTCCTGGAAAGTGCATCAACCACTACATTCTTCTTCCCTTTGACATATTCAATGTCAAAATCATATGCCTGGATCTTGCTGACCCACTTCTGTTGCCTCTCATTGAGCTCCTGTTCCAAGAAGTACTTAAGGTTGTTGTGGTCGGTCCTCACCACAAACTTCCCACCTACCAAATATTGTCTGAACTTTGCCAAGGCATGCATAATGGCGAGCATCTCCTTATCATAGGTGGAGTACAACCTCTCATTCTCCCTCAACTTCCTACTCTCGTAGGCAATAGGATGATGGTCCTGCATCAGAACTGCACCAATACCCGAACCAGAAGCATCACACTCCAAGATGAAGGGCCGAGAGAAATCCGGAAGAGCCAACAACTGGACAAGTGCTCATAACCACCTTGAGCCTGTCAAATGCTACCTGTGCCTCATCTGTCCATCTAAATGCTCCCTTCGTGTAAGATCTATCAATGGAGCTGCAAGATCAGAGTAGCCCCGAACAAACCTCCTATAGTAACCACATAATCCTAGGAATCCACGCAAGTCTGAAATGTTCCTAGGTGGCGGCCAATCTGCATAGCCTGTATCTTCTCCTGATGAACCTTGACCCCGTTGGCCCCAATGACATGCCCAAGATACAAAATCTTTGTAAGTCCAAATTCACATTTGGACATCTTAGCAAATAGAGACCGTGTCTCCATGATGCTAAGTACCTCATCAAGATGCCTCAAATGCTCCTCCCATGTCTTGTTGTAAATCAAAATGTCATCGAGAAAAACACAACATGAACTTCTTCAACTGTTTGTTGAAGAGATGGTTCATGCACTGAATGTAGACGGTGCATTAGTGAGACCAAATGGCATCACCAAAACTCATAGTGCCGTAATGACATTTGAGTGTTTCTTGTGAATGTCCTCCTCACGAACACGAATCGATGGTATCCCGATCAAAGATCAATCTTGAAAAATAGATAGCTCCATGCAACTCATCCAATAGCTCATCTATGCGAGGAATGGGATACTTGTTCTTGATGGTCTTCTTGTTGAGAGCACGGTAATCAATGCACATCCTCATGGTCTTGTCCTTCTTCACCAACACAACTAGAGAAGCAAAGGGACTAGAACTAGGGCAGATATGTCCCATATCCAAGAGCTCTCTGATGGCCTTCTCAATCTCATCCTTGAATTTCTTAGGATGGCGATAAGGTGTAGTAATCACGGGCTTGGCACCCTCCTCTAGCTCTATGACATGCTCAAATCCCCGTCTAGTGGTCTACCTGGAGGAATGTCACCAAAAACTGGGCCGTGCTTATCCAGTACTGCCTAGATATCTACATGAAAAGGCTGCCCGCTATCTGAAGAAGATTTGGATGAAATGAAGCATTGGGCTGCCCATGCAACCTCTCCATGTCTGACAATGGACTCCATCCTATGTGCTGAAACAACTCTAGGCCCACCATCAGAAAGAGCCCTAAGCACAATCTTCTTCCCATCCGCCATAAACTCCAACTCCATCCGCTGAAATCCTGCACATACCTGCCAAGGGACTGTAGCCAATGCCCAACATTGTATCAATCTCACCAAGACCAACTACATAGAAATCATCGGTCAATGTGTAATCCCCCAACTGGATGCTAAGTTGAGGAATCCTCCTAGTGCAACTCATAGTAAAGCCGTCTGCAACTCGTACACTAAAACCCTCGAAATCCTCAACCTGTAATCCACGCTTCGCCACAAACCCTCATCTATGAAGTTGTGCGTAGCTCCACTGTCAATCAAACAAACAACTTGCTGCCCTTAAGTACTCCTTTCAGCCGAAAAGGATGGTACCTAGGGACTCTTGAAAGTGTGGCAATAGTGACATTGGATGAGTCCAATGCCTCATCCTCTCCAAGCTCTACCTGGGGCTGCTCCTCATCATGACCGCTATCGCTGCTCCCTGAATCTGTATCATCATCATCAGAAACCACCTTAATGTAGTGTACCTTACCTTTACCAAGGCAGCGATGTCCAGGCTCCCAATGATCGTTGCAATGAAAGCAAAGCTTCTTCCTCAACTCATTACGAGACTCTTGATCCATCCTAGGAGGTGGTGCACTCTTCCGCTGAATAGTGGAGCATTGGAAAGGTCTGGAGCTTGTGGAAGGCTTCTTATTGGGCTGATAAGAAGTGGGGGCTATGTCCAAATCTAATGCCGTCTGAATGGCATCATGCAGTGTCTTAGGCTTAAGAGCCTTGACCAAACCTCTCATCCTATCATGAAGCCCCTCTATGAAAAGCATCACTACTCTCTTCTCGGGCATCTCCGGAACCATCATTGCTATACGCTGAAATTTGTTGATGTAGGCATCAACATGTCCATTTAATGGTGCTGTGCCAAATCTCTGTAGTATAGCTCCACATCCTTGCGATCAAACCGCACAATCAATCTCTCGTTGAACTCCCTGTAAGACCGCACAAGATCATGGTTCTGTGTGACTAAGCCATGATGCCACCAATCATATGCTACTCCCTTTAGGTGTAGAGTGGTAAACTGAATAGCCTCCTACTCTTGCATAGGCTTGAGGGTAAGATATGTGTCGAGCTTATGAATCCAAGCTCTGGCACTAATCTTTCCACTGCCATCAAAGGTGGAAAGAGTCACCTTGTTGGTAGCCTACTTCAGCTCCCTATTCTGATGTGCTCTAGGCCTCGATCCTGTTTGGTCCTCAAACTATCTCTCCTCTGTGCACAATATTGAGGTAGGGGAAAGGCATCCCTCACATGCTGTGGTAAATTCCTCCACTCATCACTAGCTGCCATAACATTGTCTTGGAAGTCCACTCCCTCAAGTGGGTCTTCAACCGCTGGTGGGTCATCTCTAGGCAAGAAACTAGGCTGCATAGGCCTATCTGTTGTCCTGGTAGGCCTCTCTCCTCCTCTGTATGAGTGTGCCTCCTCTCATGGCGAGGTGATCCCCTCACACTACCAATCTCCGAAGGTGATCTGCTATGCCTCCTGTGACTACTAGCACAGATATAGATCTGTCTCTCCTATCTCTTGGCCTATCCAATGCCAATCAGGTGTCACCTAGATTTCATTCGAAATCTGCGCAACTACCTTATCCGAATTTTTTTCGTATTTTTAAAATAGTGGGTCCTTTTGTGTTTTTATTGCACGAAAGTTCTTGTATTGCGTCAAGATAATCCCAAAGAGCCATATTAGCCTTTTTCGCCAAATACCCGGATGCCCAAAATTGTTATATTTTCGTTTGAGGCGTAATTGTCGGGATTTGTTTATGGGAAATTTGTATTTAATTATTTTGAGCCCGTTTGAGGCTATTTGCGCTTTGTTTTAACTCGTTATGAGCCAAAATGTCATTATTCCTATGTACTTAAGGGTTTTAACATGGAATAAGTTTTGGGCTTTATTTGTGACTTTCGGCAATTTTTCGTGTTTTTGTGTTGTCCCGTTTCGTTTTTGTGAAATTTCTCTAAAACAATTCCTTTGTCGGGTAAGCCCGATTTTTTGCCTGGAGCACTGGAAAACATATACGCACATTATGCCCGGAGGAAGTCGCCATCGGAGGTCTGGATCACTGGGAAAAAGCGAAGTCATGCACGGAAAAGCCCCTGCGGGGATGGGCGCATTTTTGGAAAACAAAGGATTTAAGCTGCAATGGGAAAAATAGAAGCGCAGGCAGGGTGGGAATTTTGTACCTGCCTAGCAGGTACTTTTTCCCGTGTTATAAAATTCACTTAAGTTCAAAGTGGGAAAAATAGAGGTTGCAGGTAGGTGGGAATTTATTGCCTGCCTTGCAGGGTAAAAATTCCCATGATAAAATAAAAGGAAAGTGACTTAAGTGAAATCATGGGATTTTAGTGCCTGCCTTGCAGGTAAATAATCCCATTGTCAAAGTCAAATCACTTAAGTGGATCATGGGATTTTAGTGCCTGCCTTGCAGGGTAAAGAATCCCATTGTGAAAAAATTCTTAAAAATAGAATTATATGTGCAAAAAAGTGCGCCCTTTGGTGAGATGATGGCAGCCTTGAAATGATTATTTTAATTAATCTATTCTTTCAAAAAGTGCGCCCAAGCTTGGAGGAAGTCAACAAGTCAAAGAGGGAATAAAAGAAATGGATTAAATGTATTAAATTTAATTTATTTAGTGGCTGCCCCTTCCTTTCAAAAAGTGCACCCCATTTGGGAGTTATTTAATGATTTTTAAGGCATTAAATCATTAAATTAATTTCTATTTTCAGTGGCTATGGTCAAGGCACACTGTGAAGCTTAAGTGAAGTGATGTGTGAAGGATTAAATTGGATTAATTTAATTTATTGGATGGCTGTCCTTAAACATGCTATTTTTAAAAGAGAAGAGCATGATTTTTAATTAATTAATTGCCTTTAATTGTTAGGGCAATTATTAATTATAGAATTGTGAAGGTTATATAAGCATGGGCAGCCATATGGGTGAATTATTTGATTCACAGGTAAAGAATTGCAGCCAAGAGGAAAAGTGCGCCCCCATTAGAAGAAGGATTTTGCTCAGGCAAGGTGGCAACAAGGCTAAAAGCTTCCAGATTTGGCGCATGCTTTGAAGGAGGTTGATCTTTGTCTGCATAATTGTTTCCACAGGTGTTACAGGAGCTCAGGTGTTGTTGAAAAGATTCATGCTCTCTTTATGTGCAAATTAAACACCATTTTTTGGGGCAGCAGGATTGAAAAGTGTAGATTTTTACAATTAAAATTCACTATTCATGCTCCGGTGGCCATTTTTGTCTGAATAAATTGCAGGAATTCATTACAGGTGCTTTACAAAAGAAAAAGAGTTTTTATCAATGTCCAATACATTGCATATATCCTCCGAATCTGAAGAATTGCCCAGATCTGCACCAGTATTGAAGAAATCCGGCCAAGTAAGAAGAAAAAGAATTATTCAGACAAAGATAGACAAAGCTATGGCGAAGAGAGATGAAAAAGAAAGCACGATGGAGTCATGCATTGCTTCCAAACTTGCAGACATAGGAGACACAAATCTAGGCCCGGAACCTCTTTCCGATTTGATTGATAGATCCAGAGCGGGAAAGACTTCACTCATGCGTGCAGGAAAAACTTCACTCATGCGTGCAGATTAAAAGCAGTGGAATTATTCGAGCTGCAACTTTTCCATCCACAGCCCAGTTGTCAGAGTTTGTTATGCAGGTGTAGATCCATATCCAGATGCAGATGCAGATACAGACGCAGATGCAAATCCATATGCAGATCCAGATCTCATAGTTGCAAAGCTTCCGATCCAGATCTCATAGTTGCAAAAGCTTCCAGCACAAAGGCTTCATCCTCTTGTTTCGAATGCAGCCCGTGAAGAAGTCAGTGCGTGGAAAATTCCTTCCAAGATCTTGTGCATGTGCTCCCATCTTCCAGTTGAAGCCTTCATTGAATTTTCATTCATCCAGGAGTGCTTTCAGAATTTTTAATTACTCATATGCAATTAAAAATAAGGATGATGAGTTATCTATGGCAAACATTGCATTGATGCATGTACAGAAGAAGAACTGCAAAAGCTTCAAGGATAAAAGAGAAGACAAGGCGAAGGCAAAATTCCAGCCGCTTCCAGATCTAGCTTGCTTGTTTCCAATTCCAGCTCCAGCTACTCCCAGATCCAGTTTGGTGAGAATCAAAGGCAAAAGAATCAGCTGCATGCGGACATGAAAAAGGACAAGACTATAGCTTTCCTCTTCTTTCTTCTTTCCTCCGACAAAGTAATTGAGTGATCAATTAAATTATACAACTTAAGTGATTGGTTTAAAAGCCATTACTTGAAGAAGTCAACTACTTGGAGATAGGTGGCACGTGCAAAAATAGAAGGTTCTATTTTCAGTTGCAAATCACACATGTCATGCAAAGAGGAATTCCAGAAAGGAGATTGCCAATTGTTTCTTTTCTGACTTCCACATGTGTCAGTTCAACTAAAGCTTCCAACTTGTAATTGCCCTCTACATTCTATAAGTAGAGGAAGAACCTTCGGGTTAATCGATCGAATTTTGTAAGCAAGCAATCTTGTGTTCTAGACTTTGTCTTGAACCCCGAGAGCAACTTGGAGCAAAGGAATACAAAGGAGAAGGCTTTCGGAGAACTTTGTGTCACGGTGTCTTGTGTTTCTTGTTTTTAAATCTTAGATCTTTTAAGTAAACTTTGTGTTATTTTAGATCGGATCTAGAGTGCCTTTGTTTTATAATTCGTGTGTTCATATCTATTAAGTTTCTTCTATGTGCATGTAATTAGCTCTGCTTATCTACTAATTGGGATGCACATCTTCCCCATTTCTTCTCGTATTTCCTTTACTTCCTTCTTCATAAAATACTTCTTTTCTTGAACAACTGCTTACTTGCTGCAGAACTTCTTAGTTATGGTTCATGAACTAAGTGGTTAAAGTAAAACCCCCGATAGATAATAACACATTTTTATTGACAAATCGACACAGAGCCTCACCGGTTAAATGAGGGAGATTTATGCCGTGATCGCCTAGGTTTTGTGCTATGCGAGTAAAATCTAGCCAACACCAACCTATCAAGAGTAGAGCCCATACATTCCATGGAATGAATCACTGCTGTTGGGAGGCTACCATAGCCCTAAGAAGCTCTCTATCTGGATCCATTTGCTCGTTGCGGGGAGGGCTATGAGATCCTTCCCGTCTATCACCCATAGTGTCTGCTCCAAAATCAGCTACAAGTCGTGCTTGTCTCCTTGTGTAATATCTGTGTGGCCCAACCTCTCGTGGCTGCATCAAATCAAAACCCTCCAGGTAGGAGGAACATTGCTCTGATACCACTGAAAGATCCCCACCTAGATCTGATCCAAAACTTGATGGACAAGAATGAAACCCCAAATGCAATAACACAAAATCTAAAGACAACTGCTGCAAATCTGATTTATTACTGGTAAATGTGACTAGGGTTTGAGTGGGAATCCAACACAATTAACACCCAAAAATTATATTTTGATCACAAACTGATTGTAGTATTTTTAAAAGCCCAAATATATCAAAAATCAGATTTTTAGATGTTACTGACTGAAAATCAGATCTGAAATCTGCATATAAAACTGACTGAAAATACCACTAAAAACCCTTTAAAACATTCAGAAATTGCTTTGCTTTGATTCCCAAAAATCAGCAGATGATATGGCAATAATATTCAGATCAGAAATACCTTAAATACAATGCCAACCAACCAAGGAATGAGTCGCTCCACTAGAAGAAATTATGATGACACTACTGCAATTTTATTCTCCAAAAACACTTACGAAATGACTGAAAATCTGGTTAAACCAATGAGAATTCTTGAGTGGAAATCCCTCACAATACTCTTGGGGTTTTTTTCCACAAGAGAGAAAATCCTAAGGGTTTTTGTCCTTTGATTATTTGCAAAAGCTCAGAGCTCAAATGGAAGAGAAAATATCATATAAAAATCTGGAATGTCTTACAAGCAAGTCGACCTCTCCTTATATAGGAAAAGGGACCCAAAATGACCTTTAAAGCATCCAATAAGCTTCATTACTCCTCCTACGCCACATTTTTTAATGAGGCCTTTAACACACTTTTCTATTTTTTTGACCTCATGGGGCAAGTCACATTTTCCCCTAGATAAATACAATTAAAATATTTGCTTTTCACTTTTGCACTTTCTAATTTTTATTTTAATGTTAAGTTCTATTAATTTATTATATGTGCATTTTATAATGTTATATTTTAATTTTGCACAATATAATAAAATTAATAAAACTTAAGTTACCCTTGACTCACCCTTTGGCCGTCGGGTAGACAAAAATGGGCCAAAGGTCTTCAATAAAATTATTCGAGAAAGAGGGACATTACATTTTATATATGATTTTCTGAATTTTAGAAGCCAAATCGACCAAGAAAAGCAAAGAACACACTGCTGGAAATTAAATATATTCTGGAAATTGCAGCCACAATAAAAATTAGATATCTAGGGCACAAAAGCCCCAAAAATCACCAAACTTCAAATTCCGGCCTTTAAAAATATTGTGAATTAGATTTATCAAATTCCTCTTCAATGTCTCCAAACCCTACCCAAGGTAGGTCGCTCCACCCTAGATAAATGCAATAACAGCTGGAAATGACAAAAGGATCTTCAAATCAGCTCTCTTCTTCAATGCCAAATGATGATGAAGGGTTTTTGTCCTTCACCTAAGCCACATGAAGGGTTTTCGTCCTTCAATGAGGCCTCACAAGAGGGTTTTCGTCCTCAAGTGGATGAAATGATGCCTCTAATCCTCTTTTATATCCTCCTTTGGCGCCAATGTTTAAATAGAAAAGGAAGACCTATATAATGCAAGGAAACACTAAAGGAAATATAAAAATATTAGATAAAATATATTATAAAGATGCTCAAGGTCTTCTCCTTCATTTTTGCTTCTTTGTCATGGAGAAGGAATGGCAAGAAGACCAAATATCAGCTCTTAGGTGGGAAAAAGAGATATTACATTGACCTTGCTTGTGGGGGTGGGATTCTATAGGAACCCTAGCTTCGGTGGTGAGAGATCCATCCCTAGCCAGCAGAGCATTCTTCGGTGGTGAAAGATCCATCCGTAGCTTACTATTTTGGGGCTTCATTCAAATTAGATTTTCAGTTCAGATTTGGAACTATTTTCTAAGGTTTTATCTACTTAGTTCTAGATTTGAGGAGCAATTTCGGGTGCCTTCCACCCATTGGAAAATTGTGTTTGAATATGCATTGGATAGATATTGGATTTATTTATCTTTTGATCTATCATTTGTAATCAGATCCCAAGTATATCCAGTGTTATTAATTTTGTAAGTTTCAGCTGTATTTTCATCATTAAAAATTCAGATCTAGACATTAAAAATTGTTTCTCAATCGTTTAGTGTTCTTCATATTTTTCTGCATCTTTTTGAAGCTTTTGGGTATTGTTGAAAGTGAATATTTTTGAAGATATAAATTGTTTTAGATTTTTGTACCTTGCCGTCCTGGAAAAATCAGAATTACAGTCTACAAATTTTTTAATAAATTTATGAGTTTAGAGTGATATCCTAAAAGGGATATTTCAATAGATTGATAAGTTCAATGGACAACATTTTCACTTATAGAAGTTCAAAATGAAAGATCTCTTGACATATAGAGATTAGTGGATAGTTGTATCAATAAAAATGAACACTTGTTGGCTTAAAACAAGAATAGTGGGATAAGATTGATAGGAAAGCTAAAAGCTCTATCAAATTATCTATCAGCTTTAGTTTTAGTGAACTTATCTAATGAAAAACGACAAAAGGATTATGGTAGAAGTTGGGAACATTGTACTAAGGTAAATCTTTAGTCAACAAACTATTCCTGCACAAGAAGTTATATACATTAAGAACGAATGATGATGACTAGGTCATAGAGCACATGAATGCCTTTACTACTGTGATTAAATAGTTATTGTTTGTGGATATGAAAATGAATGACAAAGAAAGGTGTAATACACTTCTAAGCTCTTTGCTAGACTATTGGGATAACCTAGAAAAAAGGCTATTACTAGCACCTCATCTAAGTTGAAAATGGATGAGATTGTTGTTGCCTTATTGTTAGAAGAAATGAGGCTCAATTTCGCTGAAGATCATCAAAACAATGATTCATTGATTATGCAAGGTAGATCATAGGAGAAAATCAAGTGGAGATCTTAGGATAAGCATGTGAAGTCTACAGGCAGATCTAAGACTCCAGAGAGACCTTCTTTGAAGAAATGTTGGAACCATGGCATTTTAAGTGGGGTTGTAAAGTGAAGGTGGACAAGGGCAAACCACATGATGCTTCATCATCAAGGGAAAAGATATCCATTAATGAAGATGGAGATGCATTATTGGCAGCCTTAAGTGCACATGCATGCATTGATGCGTGGTTGTTTGACTCCGATTCCTCCTATTGTATGACTTTCCATAGGAAGTGGTTATGTGAATATGAGCAACATGATGATGGTAATGTCTTTTTGAGAGATGATTCTACTCACCAAATTGTGGGTTGAGGAAGAGTGGCTAAGGTATTGCAATGGGAGGATCAAGACTCTCCCTGATGTTCTGCACATTCCAGTCTTGGGAGAAATCTGGTTTCAAATGTTGCTTTGCAGGTGTCATTTGCAAAGGATGGTTATATAATGGTGCGTGGTGCCATGGTGTTGGCAAGAGGAGTGTGCATTGGAACCTTGTTTAGACTGGATGCAAGTACGAGTTCTTGGTGCTCATGCAACAACCTTTGTCATTCTTGAGGCCAATGGAAAACATGAGAAAACCAACATGCTTCAGGTTGAGAAGACCATGCTTTGGCAAGAAAGGATGGATCATATTGGCGAGAAGGCACACGCTCACTATAATCTAAAAGAATGGCAAAAGGTATCAATGACGGTCCTTTGGACTTTGACTTTTGTGAGCATTGTGTGTATGGAAAGCATAGTAGAGTTAAGTTCCTACAAATGTTGTGCATGCAAATGGGATCTTGTAGGTTATACATAGTGATGTGTTTGGGTCGGTCAAGGTCCCATTGCTTGAAAAAGTCATGTACTATGTGTGTTTCATAGATAACTTTTCCAAGAAGGCTTGGATATACTTTCTCCATTTTTTTTGGAAATCTTAATAACTGTAAGGAGTTGAAAATTCTTGTGGAGAATTAGGAGAACATAAAGGTCCTTCGCTCGGACAATGGGGGCGAATTCTATTCAAAGGAATTTTATGAATTCTGCTAGTAAGAAAGTGCAAAATTAAAAGATAAAAGACAACTCCATACATGTCAACGAAATGGAGTTGCAGATCGATGAACATGACGTAAAGCATTTAGTATGCTGGGTGGTGTGCACTTGGAGTAGAAGTTTTGAGTTGGAGTGGTGATTACTACTTTTACTTGGTGATTTTACTCATTATCATCAGCATTGGAGGATAAGATTCTCGGAGGAAGCTTGGAATAGTAAGAAACTATCCTTGAAATTGTAAACACATGAGAATTTTTGGCTGTGATGCCTATATACATTTTCCAAAGGAAAAGAGGACAAAACTTGACTACAAGTTTGAGAAGTGTGTCTTCATTGGATATGGAAATGGTCTTAAGGGGTACAAACTATGGAACCTTAAAATAGAGAAGGTAGTCTATTGTCGGAATGTAGTCTTCAGAGAATTGAAGAGGATACCCACACAAAAGGTTGTGCGCAACAATGAAGTTGTGTAGGATCAACCATAAAAGCAACCAAAAGAAGAGTAAGAAATTGTGTAGCTTGGGAGTCCGAAGAACCTCGTGTCTAAGAACGAGGTTGTTGATGAAGATGCATCGGAGGAAGAAGAACTTGAAGCCCCGAGTATAGAAGATCAAAATGGGTGCACATAATACTTGAAAGGTATAGGCCAACGAATTTCCATTCTACATTCTTACTTTTAGTAATGTGAGATGGTGACGATCTCAAGATCTTTGCGGGAAGCTCTTAGTTCAAAGTAGAGCAAGTCCTGGAAGAAAGTCATGAAGGAGATTGAGGCTTTGGATGAGAATGAGACTTGGGATCTAGTAAGACTATCTTCTAGAAGAAAAACCCGTAGGTTAAGTATGTTAATAAAAAGAAGTGCAACATGCGAGGAAAATTAGAGAAGTATAAGGCTTACCCTGTTGTGAAGGGATTCTCTAAGGTTGAGGAGATTGAATTTGGTGAGGTCTTTACTCCGATTTCATAATTATCTTCTCTTACATTTCTTTTAGCTATTGCTGCTACATTTGATTTGGAGATAGATCAAATGGATGTTAAAACAACATTTCTGCATGGAGAGCTTGAAAAAGAAATATACATGTCGCAACTAGAAAGTTTCAAAGTCAAGGGAGAAGAGGACTTGGTTTGCCACCTAAAGATGTCCTTGTATGGGTTTAAACAATCACCAAGGATGTGGAATCAAAAGTTTGATATCTACGTGCTCAAATGTAGCCTTGTGCACAACAAGATAGATTTGTAATGTCCCTTTCTAGGGCTTAAACCAAAAATAAGGGTTTGGCCACAAACCCTAAGAATCATATTTGAAAATACACCAACACCGAACTGAAAATAATCTGATTTTATAACAGCAGATCCAACAATATTAGAAACCCTAGCAGCGAACTGGAAATTACACTTTTAGGGTATCAAAATCAGCTTAGAACATTAATTAATATCCCTCTAGGGCAGCGAACTGTACCAACACTTAGGAACAATCATTCACATGCAATATGGACTAAAAATTAACATAGAAATATCCCAAATACTCAATAAAACCAACAAGATGAAATCTGGAGCAAATATGTATTTTATAAATTTATTTTAAGTGCAAATACAACTGAAACTTCTAAAATTCATAACTCCATCAATACTTGGAGTTTCAACACAAACCAATGCTCAAAATGATCTTGAAGAGACCAACTATCCAATGAAAGTGAAATCAGATTTTTCCAACCATGGAAACCCCCTCAAAACTGATCCCGAACTTCCCAGGTGGGTCGCTCCAAAGAAGGAAGGGTGCCAACACCCTAGAAAATGCCCTAGTTGAAGTAGAAGTGCCCTATGCACGGATGAATACCTTGTTGTTATGAAATCTGCCAATTAAGTCCACTTGTGACTCCCGTATGAAGCCACCAATGCAACAAATGAGGGTTTTCGTCCCCAATAGGATCCAATGAGGGTTTCGTCCTCAAAGTAGAGCCACACCAAAGGTTTTCGTCTTCAGTGGAGAGTAGGGCACACCGTGCACAAACCCAAGATATCAATTTTCGAAATAAACATGCATGCCTTCCTTAGGCCATTCGATCCACCTTTATATCCTCCCTTTTTGGCACCAAGAGTCATAAGGGTGACTTTTCCCCATGACTGACCACTTTAAGTGCATGCTTCTATTTTTAATTTGTCTTTATGAGCTTTCTAGCCCAACCGAGCTATCCTTAAGAGGAAAAATACAAAAAGAAACATTAATAGAAATGAAAGAAAACATAAATGAAACCCACATACTTCCCTTGCTCAAATTCTTCTTGGCCACGGGAAGAAAAATGGCAAGAAGTCTTCATTTGGAACTAATTTGAAAAAGGGGACATTACAATCCTCCCTTCCCAAAATTGTTTGCCCTCAAGCAATTGCAAACTCATATGCCCAAGTATCATCATGTCAAGGTGAAGGAACATGTTGTAGTGCTCCCATAATCTGGATCTTGTGCTTGTTAAATGAAGGAGCTTCAACCCAAACAAACTCATACCTCTACTGCCCCTTTCTTTGCTTGTCATCATCTCATAATTTCCACCCAAATGATGGATTCCCCATACTTTAGTAATGCTGTCCCAAAAACAACTGTAACCGTGCATTTTTCTCTCAAAAATCAGAATGTAGGTGGCCGGAAACAAAGTATGACAGTCATAAAGCACCTGATTTTTCCCCCAATTTGGAGCTATGTTGGCTGAAGTAGTTTTCTTCTTTAGCTGGAACCATCTACCACTATTTTTGATGATTTAATGACCTCAAAATGATCACTCTTGCAACTGTTCAAGTCTGAAAACAACAACTCATAATCTGATTTTATCAAAATCAGCAACTTAAAAATGGAACAACTGCAAAACTAAAACCTCCTTGCAAAATTAGGAATTGTGAGCATGGCAATGACTAAAAACACCTCTCTAAAAGCTCAAAAATTTCTCCCAACATTCATCAATAAAAAAATGCTCCATCTTTTGATTGAAAATACTTGCCTACCCACTTGTATTTATGCAAATGAAATCATGTAGTGGCTGATATGAATAATGAAAACAACACCAAGTCTGAAATTCTGAGCTATAGTTCTCCAAGGTACATTCCTTTTATCACTACTAACCACCCACATACCTTGTTGGTGATCTCTTGCATGGATATTCAACCATGAGGTAGCTCCGCCATGCTTATGTTGTGCCACTTTGACATTATACTTGGCTGGAAGTGGACAAAATTGGGAATATTTTGTGAGTCTATCAATCAAAACATATAAACAACCCTTACCTTGAACCATGGGCAGCTTGGTGATGAAGACTATGGAAATATTTTCCCATTTTTGAGTGGGAATAGGAAGGGGCTGCAATAGTCCAGCTGGAAATTCATGCTCTGCCTTGTTTTGTTGACAAACCAAACATTCCCATATGTATTGAAGCACCTCCTCTTTAAGACCTTTCCAAAAGAACCTTCCTCTCACCTTTTCGTGTGTCTTGAGATAGCCCGGATGACCAGCCAATGGGGCATCATGAACAACCCTCAATATCTTGTTCTTCACCCTTGATTCAGAAACCAAATAGACTCCATTCTTGTAGAGAATGATCCCATCCATTATTTTGTACCTTTCATCCACAATTTCTTCCTCAAAAACAACATTAACAAACTTATACTCAACTGTAATTAAAGACTTCCAATCAGCTGTTATCTTAGATAAAGAGCAAAGATATGATTCTTTGGACAAAACATCTTCTACCAAATACTTGATTTGAGTGGTTTCCGGAATCATACCTTGAAATATCACCTTCTTGCCTTTATCCATGAAGCTCAACTCCATACTTTGGTAGTTGAGAGTGAACTTTCCCAATGAATGTAACCATTGGACCCCAAACACAAGATTTGTATTAGCTATGCCAATCATATAAAGATCATCACATACCTCATGCTCTCCCAATGTGAAAAGGAGTTGGGGACACCTTCTTGTGGTAAATTTCCTCAATTCACCCATCATTGACTGTTGTTTGGAAATTTCTAGTGAATTGAAAATAATCACGAGGAACCGGAAGTGCCTTTCCTCCATGAACATACCCTTCCATAATGTCATCTTCTTTGCCCTTATGCAAATCTGATCTCTTTTCAACAATTTGCCACAAGCACCCATTAGAAACCAATGAAATATCATTAAATATTGAAGAACTTTTACCTTGGGACACATGCTCCATGATTTCCTTAGGTTCATGCTTCAACCCTTCATCAAATTGTGATGTCTTCACGCTGCTGTTCTGAAAATCAGTCGAGAGCTTTACCTTGGCAATGGTGATGGGGGCTTCTAGGGCTTCAATGGGTTGTTCCCTCTCAATGCCCAACAACTTTGGTTGTTCTTCTTCCTTCTTTGACTCAAGCTCCATGATTTTCCCTTCTTCAACTTGCGTCGTGGGTTCCTCTATGGGTTGTTTCTTCTCCATTACTTGCAGCCCTAGTTCTTCTTCGTGTGTAGCTTGTGACCTAGGCTTGGGCCTTGATCTTCCCTTGCTTACTCCCACGAACTCAGAAAAAGACATGGCATCACGAATCTTCTCCGGAAGAGCCCTATACTCCTCATACCATGTAGCAATGTTGTTCACTTTGGATGGCTGAGAATTATTGACTTCCTTTGAAGAGCTCCTTCCACCATTTGGACCTTGAATGGTATGGATCAGTCGAGCCATTGTGTTGGCCAATCTTTCTTTCCCTAGGGAAAGCTTTTCGAGCCTAGCATCACTGAAAATTCTATCCGCCATTTTGATCTTCTTGCAAGGAAACCCTCAAAGTTGGGAAGACCAAAGCTCTGATACCACTGTAATGTCCCTTTCTAGGGCTTAAACCAAAAATAAGGGTTTGGCCACAAACCCTAAGAATCAGATCTGAAAATACACCAACACCGAATTGAAAATAATCTGATTTTATAACAGCAGATCCAACAATATTAGAAACCTTAGCAGCGAACTTGAAATTACTCGTTTAGGGTATTAAATTCAGATTAGAACATCAATTAATATCCCTCTAGGGCAGCGAACTGTACCAACACTTAGGAACAATCATTCACATGCAATATGGATTGAAAATTAACATAGAAATATCCCAAATACTAAATTAAAACCAGCAAAATGAAATTTGGAGCAAATATGTATTTTATAAATTTATTTTAATTGCAAATAAAGCTGAAACTTCTAAAATTCATAAGTCAAATATTTGGAGTTTCAACACAAACCAATGCTCAAAATGATCTTGAAGAGACCAGCTATCCAATGAAAGTGAAATCAGATTTTTCCAACCATGGAAACCCCCTCAAAACTGATCCCGAACTTCCAGGTGGGTCACTCCAAAGAAGGAAGGGTGCCAACACCTTAGAAAATGCCCTAGTTGAAGTAGAAGTGCCTTATGCACGGATGAATACCTTGCTGTTCTGAAATCTGCCAATTAAGTGCACTTGTGACTCCGTATGAAGCCACCAATGCAACAAATGAGGGTTTTCGTCTCCAAGTGTTGTGACTATTGAGGGTTTTCGTCTCCAATAGGATCCAATGAGGGTTTTGTCCTCAAAGTAGAGCCACACCAAAGGTTTTTGTCTTCAGTGGAGAGTAGGGCACACCGTGCACAAACCCAAGATATCAATTTTTGAAATAAACATGCGTGTCTTACTTAGGTCATTTGATTGGCCTTTATATCCTCCCTTTTTGGAGCCAAGAGTCATAAGGGTGACTTTTCCCCATGACCGACCACTTTAAGTGCATGCTTCTATTTTTAATTTGTCTTTATGAGCTTTCCAGCCCAACCGACCTGTCCTTAAGAGGGAAAATACAAAAAGAAGCATTAATAGAAATGAAAGAAAACATAAATGAAACCCACATACTTCCCTTGCTCAAATTCTTCTTGGCCACGAGAAGAAAAATGGCAAGAAGTCTTCATTTGGAACTAACTCGAAAAAGGGGACATTACAAGATCCTTGTGCATACTTTCAAAGAAGTGGAAAATTATGACATCGTAGTTCTCTATGGGGATGACATGCTACAAATTGGAAATTGTAAGGCAATGATCAAACAGGTAAAGTCTCATTTGTTTGTGCAGTTTGACATGAAAGACTTGGTGTTGCGAAATTCATTTTGGGTAGGAAATGAAACAAGATTGTGCGAGATAAGAAGCTCTAGTTAGACTAGAAGAAATATGTTGAGACAATGTTGGAAAGGCTCCAGATGCAAGAGAAAAAGCCCGTGAGCACACCTTTTCTTGTGGGCCAGAAACTCTCAGTTGTGCAAAGTTGAAAGATATAAGAGGAGTTGGAGGACACGATTCTAGTTTCGTATGTGAGTGTGGCGGGAAGCTTGATGTATGCATTGGTTTGTACAAGACCTAATATTGCACTTCTGCAATGGAGTGGTTAGCAAATACATGTCCAATCTGGGAAAAGAGCATTAGGATCGTGGTAAAGAGAATCTCCGAGTATTTGCTCGGAACTTTTGACCATGCAATTTGCTATCGTGGTAATCTTGATGTAATCAAGAATTTGAGTCTACATGGCTTGGTGGAGATCTTGATTGTCAATGGTCTAAGCTGTACATATGTATTCAACTTGTTCGGTGGAGTTGTAAGTTGGATGAGTAAGGAACAAACAAGTGCTACAATAACCATCACAGAGGTTGAGTACATGAAATCCACTCACACAAGTAAGGAAGCGGTTTGGCTTCAAAGATTATGTTCCACTATCGTGTTTGTTCAAAACATTGTAAGGATAGACTATGAGTTACTATATGATTTGTCCGACAAAGAACCCCAAGTATCACTCTTGCATGAAGCACATTGATGTGCAAAATTATTTTGTAAGGGAATTTGTGGAGGAGAAGCAAATCTTTGTTGAAAAGGTGGAGATTGATCTCAATCTTATGGATTGATTGACCAAGGCGGTGAGTATTGAGAAGTTCCCTTGGTTGAGAAAAGGAATGAGCTTGGTTGCGCTTGATTGTTGAAGAACGAGTTCATGGTGTCGTAATGCAAAGTGTTTAACAAGTGGTAAAATTTTGTGAATGTCTCAATTTTGTATAGGTTTGTGCAACATTATACATGTAGATGTTAGTATTGCGTAGACTTGCGTAGCGCTACTATGCAAATAGAGTTTATGTAGGGAAATGTGCCCAAATATATGGGCACACGAAATTGCTTAGGGTTTGCGCAATGTGGTTAGAACACTTGTGTATAGAACCTCGCGTGGCATATGTGTGTAGGTGGGTTACATTATTGTGCTCGGTGGAGTTTCACAACATTGGAATGTAAGTTATGATGCATTGCCAACACTTGTCCGATTGGACTAATTAACTCGGAGGTGTAAAGTAACGTGTTGATAATGCTCGACATGATTGATGGAGCGTTATGCAATGATGACTCTACTTTGTGCTTGATGAGGAATTTGTTGATTCTTTGGTGTGTGGAGTTTAGAAAGTCACGACCAAGCTTAAATGCTTGTTGACTGTAAGTGAAGATCGAAAACAATTGCAACAATCTGAGAGATTGTTAGATATGGTTGGTCATCAAGTGTAAACATTAAAATTGTTGTTCTGTCTTAGAACATAAGTGGAGATATTGTCCGCATGTAAAGTGCATGGGAAATATTGCGTGTATTGTATTGTAATTGTGCTAAAGTTCATGGAGTACTTTGTGATTGTTATAGTTCTGTAAATTTTGCTATTGAATTTGTAAGTTTGTTTAAGTCAATGCAATAGTACTAGGTTATTGTGCTAGTTTTTTACCCAAAAGGGTTTTCCCAGGTGAAATCATGAGTCTATTTCTTGTATGCCATTCTTTATGCATTGTTTCAATTACCATTCAACAAAGCTCTCCTCATTTTTACTTATTATGCAAAGGCCCTAACTCCAACAAATCAATCACACCAACATAAAGGAAAGAGAAGGGCTAGGGAGACTTACCTTTGTGAAGAAATTTTGGCATATTAACCTCCTCCGGGGTTAGTAGAACCTCGTGAGAGAGTTGTGGGTGGATCACAATAGGGATATGATGAGGTCGTCGTCAATCCTCAACATTAAAGAATGTCAATCCAAGGCTAGTGTCCATGGTAGTATGCAAAAGGAGAGATATTTGGCAATGGTCCCCTCTACCCAAAATCCACACTTGTAGGAATTAAAAAGCACACTTGCAGGAATTAGAAACACACACTTGCATGAAATTGAAACACACTTGCATGAATTGGAAACACACTTGCATGAAATTGAAACACACATTGCAGGAAATTTAAATCACACATTGTAGGAAAGGAAATAAAACTTGCAAGGAAGGGAAATTGCTGAATTGAAAAAAGGATAAACACAGAAAACACCTGTAGGTTCACAACAAACTATACATCAAAAGAATAATTACATGGTACAAAGAAAAAGACAACAAAAATATAATTACAGAATGGAAAACAAAAATAAACATACAAATCCATCTTCCTTGGAATGAGTGGCTAGCTCATTCCTCAGAAGAGGATTTTAATCTACACTATTTACAAATAGATGGAATGAAACCTCAAAATGAATTGATCAAAAATAATGGAGATTACATTCAATGGTGTGGGAGGTTGCATTTATAATTGCATGCTTTAAGCCCACTCTTTATTTTAGGGCATACATCTCTATCTTTAAATTATTCCAATCCTACCAACTAAGATCTCAATCTCACAAGACTTAGATCAATTGTTCGCAAATGATGACAATTGTAGAAAATCGGGAGGAGGTTTTTGTTCAACACATTGTTATGACCAAAAACCTCTCTCAGATTTTCCCTTTGACCTTTTGTTCTTTGATTATACAACTTTTGGTGCTAATCGATACACTTTTTCTCGGACTGCCACATAGTAAAAGTCAAATTTATTCCAAATGGTGAAAGTTGTAGAAAAATGAAAGGAGGTTTTTGTTCAACTCATTGTTATGAGTAAAAACCTCTTTGAATATCATCATTAGGCGAATCATCGTGGGATAGAAATTGTCGGTGTAGTTCTTAACGCACATCTCCTTTTGTCTCAAATTCTACAACTTCTTGAACAAGTTCAATTGGTAATCAAGCAAGAACTTTGCCTTCAACTTGGAAACCATCCTTTTCAATGCTTTAATTTTCTCTTTTCCTTTTCTTTCTCTATCATTTTGAACATGATCCCACCATAAAGATGCATGTCCCTTCAACTTTGTACAAGGAAAATGAGCCTTCTTAAGGTCCTCAACAAACTCATAGTCAAAATAATTTTCCAATTGTGTTATCCAATCAATCAAATCCTTAGGACATCTGTGTGTGATCTCCCACCAATTCTTGAAATAGCTTGTATATACATGTCTTTGGGTCCCTTCCAACTCTTCATCTCCATTGTCTAATGTTTCATTATCACCAAATTCTCAACAAACTCAGTCAAAAATACTTTTCCAGTTGCACAATCCAATGATTTAGATCCTAAGGACATAAGCTTCTGAATAATTCAAAACATCGTGTGTCATCTCCCACCAATTTTTGAAATAGCTCATAGATACATGTCTTCGGGCTCTTCTTCCAACTCTTCATCTCCTAACTCCAATGCTTCATTATCACTGAATTTTCCATCATCACCAGTTTGTCTTTTCTGAAACATTTCCATAGCTTAAATCCTTTCATTTATACCTCTCATAAGGTCAGCTAATTTTGCCACTCTAGGTGGTCTCACTACCCTTCCCCTCATATTGGAATACCTCTATGTGCCATCACAATTGCCTCACATGCAAAACAATAACAAAATATTGCAACCTACACCTTCTACCCAACAACCCAAATGTTGGAAGATGCCTACAACTACCATCTATCCACACTCATACATGTGGAAGGCAGCAAATGAAAAGCACTCATCTACACGACTTAAAATCCCACTCTGTTACTAGACTGATGCAGTTGCGGTTAGGGGTCTCAGTGAAGAGTTGCCTCAGACCATGCAGCCCCGTAAATTCTCAAAGCAAGACAATCTTGTTACAAGCTTACAATGAAGACTGCAAAAATCCCCAAATATATTTTTAATCTTAGGACCTAATCCTAGCTATGCTTGCTAACTCACAAGACTTACACATAACTAGACTTTGTTCCCTAGAATGGAGCTTTAGCACAATTCACCTAAGCTACTCGAATTCGCTTCTACAAGCGCTTGCTTACTTCTCGATTCTCTTTGACTCTACTTGATACTCCTAGTTTGTAATGTCCCTTTCTAGGGCTAAAACTGAAAATAAGGGTTTGGCCACAACCCCAAATGAATCAAATATGAAAATACACCAACCAACAAGCATCAATCTGAAAATGATTGGAAACACACTTTAACCCTATTTGAGCAATCAATAATCAGTCCTTTAGGGCAGCGAACTGTATAGGCACTTCAAATCATCATACAACCATGCAATAACAACTGAAAATGCTTCTAAATAATTATTTCAAGCACGACAACATTTATCCATCCAAATTACATCAAAATAATAGAGGAAATAAGAGATTACACCCAGCTGCAATTAATTTTATGACAGCAGCAGGGCAGCCACAAACAAGGGCTAAAAATAGCTCATAAACCTCTCCAAAAATCACCAAATTGTAGATTCCAGCCTTATAAAATATGAAGAACAATAATATCAACTCAAATTGTCCAAAAGTGCCCTAGATGATATCAAACCCTTCACCCAAGCAAGTTGCCTAGGGTTAGAAGGGAAGAAATAAATATGAAATCCTCCTTAAAGCTCACTTGTGACCTCCGTATGAAGCCACCAATGCACAAATGAGGGTTTCCGTCCCCAAGTGTGATCCTATTGAAGGGTTTCGTCCTCAATAGGTGACCAAGGAAGGGTTTTCGTCCTTCAATGGCAAGAAGAAAAGCTACACTAGCTCCACTCCAAGTAAATGTCAAAATAGATGAAAGATGATAATGTCCTCCATTCAAACCTCCTTAAGTACCCCTTTTTGGCGCCAAGGGTGAATTAGAAGCCCAATCTTCATGGCCGACCTCTTAATGAAGGGGGAAATGCACTTTTAATCTTCACTTCACTTAAGAAACCGACCTCATAAAAGAATATTTCTTTATCTCCCTTGTAGCTCTCAAGAAGACCGACCTTAATGAAGGTGAAGATAGAAGTTCCTTTTTTCGTTTTTCCATTCACCTAATCGAATCACTCTAAGCCATAATTAGTAATTAAATAAATAAGGAAATTACTTTACAATTATGGCAATGTTCACCTCCCTTGCTTTCCTTGAAGCCCATAGAAGGTGGAATGGGCCCAAGGTCTTCATAGTGACTAGCTTGGAAAAGGGGACATTACATAGCTTCTCGTAGCATACTCTACTTTTTGTAGCATGCTTCTCATGTCCATCGCTCCCTCTATTTATAGAATCAAGCGGGAGAAATAAAGATACCTTTGCAAAGATTCCTTAACTCGATTAGATCACCATCGATTCAATCCATTTGGTTAGCAGGTAATCACTCATGGGGGTGTTTTCATTCGATCAAAACACACTAGATCGCTTGGTCATCTAGTTAGCGAAGAAAATAGATTAGGGTCCACACATGCAGTGACAACTTGCTTTGACGTTGACATTTGCACAAGAACACAAAATCCACAGAGTGCAGAAGCTCAATAATGTGTAAAGCACAAAAATTAAAAATGTGCATGCATAGTTTATGCACGCTCTTCATGGACAATCTGCCCAAAGCACAACCCAATAGGGTTGCAAAACTCCCAAATCTTCATGTCTTATCTTCTTTGTTTCAAGTAACACCATGTGCGAATTTGCGCAAAACTATGCAAGATTACACAATTTTATTCTTTTATTAACTCTTGTTGGCAATGCAAGATTACAAGTGAACGTGGATGCTCAAAGCATCAACCGCATACTGACGGTTGATTTTTGTGATATTTCTCTTCACTCCCGTGCTTATCAAGAACTTGTAGATTTATACTTTATACTTGGAGTAGTATCTGGTTTAGTTATTAAGGGGTTATTAAATATTAGTTAAAAATTAACTATTAGTAAACGTTTTCAATTATCAACATACTCAACTACCTCACCGAATAAGTAACTTCTTTTTGATTAATAAAATATGGACACCCATGAGTATGTGAGTGTGCCTTTCATGTGGCTTCCATTTCTCTTCCGTCATTCTCTCATACTTACTAACAAAGCTATGCTACACTATTTTAGTTTAATACATCATACATCAACATAATCAATCACACCAACATAAAGGAAATAGAAGGTTTGTGATACTTATTTTTTTGAAGACACTTTTGGCGCATTAACCTCCTTCGGGGTTAGTAGCACCTCGTGAGAGAGTTGTTGTGGGTGGATCATGAGGGATAGGCGAAGACCTAAGAAGACCATAGTTGGGGATTCCAAAGACTTGGTAGTCCTTTCCGGTACATCTTCTATTTTTGTTTCTTGTAGTAACCCAATGCTTCAAAGATGACCTCCAAGTATAAGCTCTACTAAACCCTAATCCTCTTAAACCTTTAAGGGCAGATTTGCGACTGCAAGTAGAGCAAACTATGTGATGGTGATATAGAGAAATGACAATAATGGCATCCATAAATAGGGAACATAACCGAAGTCGATCTCTCTTAGCCAGCGGTGTCAACCAAATGGCTGGAAAAAGGGTTCTACTTGACCGCATCGACCATGCCACAAATAGTTTGTCAAAAAGGTAATGAGGGGAGAGAGAATGGAGGTAAATAAAATAGTTGGAGCAGGTATGAAGGTGATCGAAGTTGGACTAAAGGTGCTAATACCGAGGTACTAAGGTGGTAGTATTGAGGATATCATATGGTGGCAAAATTGGTAGTGAGAGGGTAACAATAAGGTGTTAGGAAAACATGGTATGGAAAGTTAGGGCTACTGCCAGAAGTCTCTCATTAGGTATTGTCAACCAGCCCAACCTCACTCTTGGTACACCCCTTAAGGAACACACTAAAGGAGGTTAATGCGCAAACAACCTGCAAAGATAAATCATTAGTAAGAGTGAAAAAAAGGTGTATACGGGTCCATCCGTCGGCTTTTTTTGTGTATTAGTGAGGGTTTTCTTTTTGTCATCCTGCATTAATTTCTTGGTTAAAGGGCATTCTTTGACCTTGGGTGTTGTAGCTTGATAAACAAATAAACTGTTTTGGAAGCTGTTATACATATCATTTTTCTAGATAATAAATGTAAGCATAGTATTAAAAATCGAGATTTATCGCATGTTTATTGGCTAGGGCATTCGAAACGATTTATCTTTACGAAAATTGTGATTTTTGTACTACTGATAAATCGGCGATTTCTAGTGAGAAAACCTCCAAAAATCGTGGAATATCACCAGAAAACCGTGGAAAATTGCTTGGGTTTGGTGTAAAAGCAAAAAAAGACCAAATTGAAAAAACGTGAACCGTTTTTCTCCTGTGCGATTCGTTTTTCCTCTTGCGACCATTTCCGCATCTGGTTTAGAGCATTTCGTGGCTTTGTGCCTGGTTTCGTGGCTTCCTGCAACCATTTTTATGGCCTCTTGCAACCTTTATGGCCTCTTAACCATTTTTGTGGCCTCCTGAAAATTCATTTTTTTAATTTATTTTCATAGTTATTCGATAATCTATTCGTGGCCCTAGGTTTCTGAGTTTTTTATTTAGTATATAGTTAGTTTATAATAGTATATGCCCTAGATGATATAGTTAGTTTATAATAGTTTATTTAGTATATAATTAGTTTATAATAGTTTATTTAGTATATAGTTAGTGTATAGTTAGTTTATAATAGTTTATAATAAACTATATGCCGTAGACGATATTTAATATATAATAGTATATACTGTATACATTATACATTAATTAGATACACATACAAAAGTAATAAAGATAAATCGTTTATAATAGTTAATTTAAGTTTAACAATGTTTATAAATCGTTTATAATAGTAATAATAAAGATAAATTGTCTGTAGAGTCACTTCTCGCATTATTTAACAATGTTTTTACATTTAATTTAAGTTTATTTTATGAATTTAAATGCTTTTAAAAGTAGTGATAAAGTTGTCAATTAATGTCGATAAATTGCCGATAAATTGCCGATTCCCAATTTCCGAGTCGAAACTTGGCCTGCCGATTAATTGCCAATAACGATTTTTTGAACTATGTATGTAACAATGAAAAAATGCTAAGGGATCTCAAACCAAACTATTATTGCTTGTGCGGCTTATGATATGAAAAAACTGAAAGGCTAGACCAAACTATTCAAGATAAGACAAACATGGGTATAGGTAAGCTATGTATTTCAAATGACAAAGGACAAGGAAATATGATGGAGGAACTTCGAAACTGAAAATAAACATGAGAATACTTTTTGGTATACAAGCCTTTGGCCATAAATTCCATTATTTGGTTGTACATTGGTAATTTGGTGAATCAAAACAAGAAATACCTTTTGATAATGCATTTGATGGAAATTACCTTCCAACTGCAAATCCCCTAATATTTCTGCATCTCTGAACTAATTACAATGTTAGGTGAAATGCATCCAAGGAAACATGCTATTGCTTTGAAATTTTCAATGCTATTATAAGTGTCAAGATATTGTTCAGATCCATGTCGTCCTTTAGTTGTAAATGCATATATGATTTATTCCTTTGGGAAAAATTTTCTAGCCTGCTTGGGTCACATTTGGTTTGATTACATCTTGTTCAAGGTGTGACTGAGCTTGTGCTGGTTCCTTACCCACAAATATAGGCTTAGATGCTACATGCAAAAGGGTGGTAGTTAATTTATTCTTCTTGAATGACTACCAATATTTGAAATTTGAATGGTTAGAGGGTGTTAATTAAAGTATTCTTCTTGAATGGCTGCCAATATTTGAAATTTGAAATGGTTAGAGATTCGGAAAGATCTAACTCCAAAATTGGCCTTCTAACCTTACATTTCTATCACTTGCGTTAGATGACATTAGCACTACCAGTACCAGCCCTTAGTTGAATCATACATGGTAGCTTCATTTCATTGAATACATTTTGAACATTCACATAGTCTGGGTGCTATTTTCTTTCTTTCCAAGTTTGTGATGTATGGAAATCTATACCACTTTCTTCCTTTTTATTATTATATTTTAAATTCATGTGTTGTGAAGTATGGGCATCTTTGTATTCTCAATATATTGTTTTTCCTTCATTGGCTGAAACTCCAAACAAATTGGAACAAATTGTGAATCAGGGAGACAAACTAAGATTCAAATATTTCCTTTTGCTTTGAGCCCACAGGCACTTATATGCTTACTAATATATGGGACCGCAAAATATTGTAGACACGGGTCTCAAATGTAATCTACTTATTTATGTAACTATGATTGCAACTTGCTTCTCATTCAAAAAGGAAAATGGAAAAAGAAACGAAGCTAAAATGAAAATCTCATCCAAAGGACACAATTATAAATTTGAAAGATGAAAAGGTCTTGAAGTATAAATATAGAGAAGGGAAACATGATATCTTAACAAGCCAAAAGAAAAAGGATGTGAGTAGGGGTTACAACAGTGTATTTTATGTGGTTCTCGATTAAAACTAAAATACTTCCCTGTTCAGTCACCGGTGTTTAACAAACAGGTACTCTAAATCAGAGTTGTTGCCTTGGGTTGTGCAGAATATCACAGATCAAAGTTTGCATCTCCTCGCAAATCATTACAAGGAAATAAAGCATTTGAACTTGACCAGGTATGTGTGAATTAGCATCTCATTCTATATACTTCATTTTCCTTCTTGTTTCTCTTTTAAATGATAAGATTCTTTAGGTGACTTGTATAATGGTGCCCAGACAAAAATTAGTCTCTCTCTGTCAATGCCTAAGGTAACTCCCAAAAATTAGAATCTTTTTTCTTTTTCTTTTGTTATGCTGTAATACAAAATGTAACCATCTTGTAACAATGTACTTGAACATAACAGAAGTTCCACCACATGTAAAGACAGAAATTATTTACGAGAATTTATATGTTGCCGTCATACTCATGAATGAACACAACAGTAAAATTAGGAATGTCTTCATTGATATTTTCAGTAATATAGACGGACTTAAGCTGTCAGACCTGACTCACCTTTAATGCACAATGGATTTGTTGACAGAGAGCTCTATATATAAGAATATAATTTGTACTGATAGAAGTGGTGATGGTAGGTATGATTGTTTGTCCACAATGGTCCTATCATAACAAACCTTATCAACTTTATTAACCTGGAAATTAAATTAAGGCAATGACTAAATTACATGGATACATAGGTTTTGTTTATAGGCACTTTCTTTATTCATGATTATGTTATATGTACGATGATGGAAATCTTTGTGATGACAAAATATTACTCTACATCTATGCGCCCCTTTGGCTTGATGGAAATTCTTTTCGACAACTAGATAGTTGAGGTCAGGTGAGCAGATGCAGAAGTAGAGGTTCTGATAGCAGTAAAGAAGTGAAAGGAAAGGGTACTAGGCTAGACTACATAGATGTTGAAGTTAACTGCTGAAATGTGAACCTTCATCTTATGGTGACGTCTCCTATTTCTTTGTCTCTTATCTCTATGCTTTGTCTGCATAGATGAAGTCAGATGCTGAAATGCTACCCTTTATCTTATGGTGCTTTGTCTCCTATTTCTTGCAAGCTCTCCTAGCGTTGTTAGCACCTTGCATCACCTTTCTAATGATGATGTGGGCGGTTTCTGATCAGCTTTGGATGGACAATTTGTGGGTTGTGATGTTTGGGGTGAAATATGCCCACCCTTGTGCGACCTTACTAGTTGAACATCTGTTTTTTTATCTTTGAAGTTTCAATTTTGAGCCCGAACCCTTTATTTTTCCCTATAGACAGCTCAATATGAAATTTTTATCGGCTCAGAGGATTGGCTTGGGTTGTTGTTTGGATGTTCCTCAAGGCAACCTTACTTCCAGGTGCAAAATATCTTTGCCTCTTTGGTGGTTTATTTTTGAGTTTTTCTATGCCGAACAAAGGAAAATCTCTGCAATTTAAGTGAACGTATTTTGCAACTTCAAATACGTTTTCCGCTTTAGATCAAGCAGATTCTCCATTGGAAGACAGTATTGCCACTGGAGAAACAGAGCACGGAGCTAAAAACTGCCAGAGTTTTCAGGATCATTGTATACAGGTTATCCAATAATCTTGACAGGATTTGAAAGTGTACATAAGAATACATATAAATTAAAATAAATGAAATATGCAGAATAAAAGATTTATACAAGACAGGATTCTACGTGAGAAAAGTTAAAACCTATTAAAGGTAAAAACTCATGGTCAAACGCACTATCCACTTTATTAACACGAGGAACTTTACAACTTTTTCTGACAATCTCAGACCATGAGAACCCAGCATACTAATCTTCCTCCTCACTTCTTCATATACATCTGAGACTCTCAATAATATTTCATTGTATCAATAATCATCAGCTGTGTATCAATTTCCCAAGGAAATCACCTTTATAAGGTGGGTGATTGGTTACAACTGAAAGGTTGTACTGAATCACTCTTCCCAACTAATTCAATTAGTTGGTCAAACTTTATATATATATATATATATTATATAATATATTTATAAATTATATATTTATAAAACTTATGTTTTATAAGCTATTTTATAAGTTTATCTAATAAACTTAACTCGAACATGAGTTTGTGATGGGTGGGCCAAAATAAGTGTGACTCCACAAACATTACATGTTCCAGCAAAAACATTGAAAAAAATATCAAGCTCACGTAAGAAAGTGCGTTTGGAAACTCAAATGGGTCAAATCTATATCCATAGGACACAATGGAGGCGTCAGAATGATGTTGAAATGAAGTGTGAAAAGAAATTAAATCAACCAGACACATCCTAAGTTCTTCTCCTTTTGACAGTGGGAAAACTGTAAATACAGAATCAGGCCCTGCCAAACGTTAGTAACAGGAAATTTTATTTTGTTCCTTTCTCCTTCCTGGCCAATTGCAAACCTTTGTATGTTATTGCTTCAGCAATATTTTCTGACACCAGATACCCCTTTAGGTGTTTTTCTTCAGTTGCCTTAACCAGGATCTGATACCTTGTGAGACTTTAGGAACATGGAGAAAAAGGAAAAAGTAAACCTCGTAAAGAACATAGTCTAATTGATAAAATGAGAGAGTAAATTTATTCAGAGGATGGAAAGACATAACTGTGTTTGAACTGTTTTCATCGTGGATTGTCTTTTCCTCACAATGACTTGGGTTTAATCATGATATCAGTGACTCCTATCCCAAGTCATTATTTTGTTCATCAAATTTATAGGGTATATACAAACATTGCATCATTTATTCAAACATACGACCATGACATTATATATGATCACAATATTATTCTATTGATTGTCACATCCTGCATTTGGCGATGTGGTGGTGGTGGACAACAATGCCGGCAGTTCAGTTTTGGTTTTCTTTTGCTTAGTCTTTCCCTTGGGTGATTCTTTCCTCTGCTTTTGTATTTGTACTTTTATATTATGGAAAGGGTTTACCTGCCTCAGGTTCACATCTTGTTTTGCTTTTATGATCTTTCAACTCCTAGGGTTCGTTTTTACTCTAGTACTTTTCTATTGTCATTGAGTGCTCTTACAAGTCCCATTGGCTTGCTTTGGTCTCTCGCAGACATTAATGCAATTTCTTTCTTTCATTCCTTCATTTATTCTTTCTAACAATATACAAAGTTAGACCCACTAGAATATGCTATTATGGTGTCTTGCAAGACAGTCATGGTAATGCCCTCCTTGTGTAGGTTCTGCAGGCAGATTCAAAGATCATGCTATCTGACCATGTCTTATAGCCCAAAATCATTCTAAAGCTCAGTAGGTCCACATCATGTGTCCATTGAAAGCTGTGGTTAATAAATCTATCCTATATATTCCACAAGCCCAAGTATAGGCACAACCTTTAAGATAAAACATTACCTCTTTAAACATCAAATACTCCTTATGACGTTTATTCTGACATATATTTTATGGACTCTCTATTTGTGTTTATGTGATGATTTCAAGGGTCTCTAAGTTACATCTCTTCTTGGACCAGGTGTGTGAAGCTAACTGATAGTGGCTTGGTGCAGCTGTTAGACAGTTGTCGAAGCATTGAGGATCTGAACCTATATGCTGATTCAAGGTTCGCCACTTTTCTATAATGTGTTTTCATGGATCATTTGTTGGCCTTGGTTTCAGTATATTCTTAATTTTAGGATTGAATGTCTTCCAGTTTTACCAACAAATCTTATGAAAAGATCTCAAATCTTACCGAGTTAAGGGTCTTAGACCTCTGTGGTGCTCAGGTATCTTGCTTAACTTATTCAAACATCTCTATATGTAATTGAGGTGTACATGGAAAACATTTTAATTTGTTTGGTTCACATCTTGATAGATTGGTTTATATTTGAGCTTGATTGTATATTTGTTGCAAGGTTTGTATGTTAAACTGAATGATTGCATATATGTTAAACTGAATGATTACATATCTTTGTGTTTGATAGTACATATCTGATCAAGGTCTTTTATCAATAGCCGAGTGCAGGAAGCTGGTATCACTAAATTTGACATGGTAATCCCGTGAATCCTTTCTTTAATCACAAGTTTTTTTCATTTTTGGGTGCAAATTGGTGAAATTTTATTTGCAAGTGTTTGATGCTCATAAGATTTCAAGACTAATCATTTTTCGGTGCAGGTGTATTTGTGTTACAGATGTTGGTGTCAAAGCAATAGCTCAGTATTGCCCCTCCCTTGAGTTTCTTAGGTACAGTCGGACAGCTTATATGTAGCTAATATTTGAATCAGCTAATTTATAATTCAAGGACATTTTTTCAATCCCATTATGGGGAAGAGGATGGATATATAATGAAATTACTACTTGCCCGTTTGTAGCTTGTTTGGAATTCTGGGAGTAACTGATTCAAGCCTGGAAACTCTTTCCAAGTTCTGTTCAGATAAACTGACAACATTGGATGTCAATGGTTGCATCAACATAAAGGTATTCAACCACATGTTAATGATTATTGTTTTGCTATTTTGGTATTCAAATTGGTAGAAGTCAAACAGTGTAACCTGTAACATGTTTTCTGACGTCAATAATTTTTTTGCAATGGTTTTGGAAAAGCTCATCTGAGTACTGATTTCCTCTGTTTTCTGCAGAAGCGGTCAAAAAGTGAACTTTTGGAACTTTTTCCGAAGCTTACTTGTTTCAAAGTACATAGCTAATCATTACCAATGATTGCTTTTAGAAATGCCCTCTTAATAACTTGTTTGGGTATTTATTTGCTTCCACATTTGCCCAAATTTTTCATTCGGCTTCTTTTTTTTAATTTAGTCTACTTCAGTATTTTTAAACTGAAATTATCTGAATGGAAGACATTCTTCAACTAACTTTAAATCAATCTATTATCAAATGTCAATAAAAGCCTTTGAAATAAAAGACAAACACAATGAATTATGCTATCAATCCCAATTATGGTATAGCTAGCTTGAAAGTTGATTGTTTAAGAGTAGATATAATCATATATGTACAGTGGCACTGATAAGGAAGTTGATTATCTATAGCTCCAACACTAAACTCTTGGTTGTAGCTTGAGGGTAACCTATTTGCTCACAAGACACTATCTATAGAATGGGAATTAATGAGCAGTTGATTAAGTGAAAGTCAGAAAAACTCAATGACTGAAACAAAACAGGATTATTCATCCACCAAATGGGCAGAGACAACACTTCAATACATCTATTGGCAAAAGTGTTCATCCTAGAAGTTGCAGTGTCAAATTTCTTTAGAAGATGTCATAAATTTCATTTTATTTTCTTATTCTTTACGTGGTATAATTTGATTAACAGAAGTTAGAACTAGCGAATGCACCTGAGGGTGCATTGGAGATGCAGAGAAGCATAGGAATTGAAGGGAGACCTGATACAGGCACTTGTTCAAAAGATGATTGCCATGATGTTGGCTACACACTGCAAAATTTTGAAAAACTCTTTTTTAAAGAAATGTAAACTTGACCTGTAGTGAATGAAGAATAAAACATTTTTTTCGGAAGATGAAATTACCTCAGGAGAAACAAATATTTACGCCGAAGGCGTTTCTATATGAGATCGATCCCCCTAGCTCTGACACATGAGTCGAAATCAATGGCGCAGATTGAAGAGTCGTGTATGTGTTGAAATCAAAGGGTTGAAAGTGCTCCATGTCAAGGCGATGGTGGCAGGACACCGTAGCAATGGTGGAGCCTTCTGTCAGGTCTGATGGGATCAATCACTGTAAATGACACTTTTCTACTCTCCGTCAGACCACCCAATAAACCTTAAGGGCAGACAAGGTGCTCTCCTTCAGACCGCCCAATAAAGCCGACTATTTTCCCATTTCAGAAGCAACCTGAACATTTTCAATGGCCTTTTCTTTTCTTTGTTCTGCCTCCTGACCGGCTGCTGGTGTAAGATATTTGTTCAGCAGAAAGAGGAACACAACAAATCAAGGCTAGAAGAATCATTTTAAAGCACGTGCTGATTTCCTGCTGCATCTTTGTATGAAGTTGGGGGCATAGCCTTTTGTTGCAAAGGTAGCACTTAGGTCATGGGGTGGCCATGCTGAGAAAGCATGGGCCCATCGACACGTAGCAAAATATGCATGCTTACCACAAGTGTCATTGGTTGAAATCCAGGCCTCCATCCCACCCGTAATCCCATAGATGGATACATGATACCTTGACGTTGAGGGGCTTGTGTGACAACACTAGGTGTATAGTACATAGCTGGATACCCAGAAGGAACAACAACTCCCCCTGGACCAGGCAGGCCAGGTGTTGGCTGGGCAATGTGAGTAACTGCACACGCCAAACCTCCTTGCGTTGAGCAATAGCTACATAAAGAGGTTTAATGTTATGCAACATATACCCTACATTTGTACTCAAAAGTGAGATCTCCTACACTACTCATTGATACCTGAGCCTCTACAGTGATCCATGCCAACAAATGAATTGATTACCAGATAGGTTTATTATAGCTTTGTTTGCTTCTTCTGGATTTGTGAAGCAAACAAATCCGTAGCCTTTACAGAGTCCTTTCTCATCCAACATTATCTTTGCAAAAATGATTGTTTCGTGTTGACCAAATACTTTTCGCAGTGCCTCTTCATTAACCGTGTCATCAATGTTTTTAATATACAAATTTGACCCCTGTAAGTGAGGCATACAAAAATGCAAGTGCAATAAGGATTGGAAATCTTATAGAACAAAACAAATAGTTAAAATGAGCACAAAATAGGTAATGCAAGCTAACTGATAGATATGTGAAGAATATTCCTGATATTTTAATATATTCTCTTGGGCTTTCTCATCACGTTTCGAACACATGCTCGCTTCAAGGTCGATGGGGTTTGGACACGCATTACTCTCGCATGGAACAATGGCTATTCTCCTTCCATTTGGTGCTCAATCGTGGGTCACCGAGGTATGGATATAGAGCATACACGGATAGTAAGGTTGCCGTGGAGACGATGATCACATACAATTTTTATCAATATTTAGAAGGAAGAAAGGAGTGTGATGTAACTTGTTGCTTGCAACATCAACACACCGTATCAATGCAATATCAAATGGCTTGTGTTTAATACATCAGATGGTCAATAATACATCAAACAGTTAATCTGCTTTATATTAAAATGTGTCACCCGCCTCATCGTTTCTAATTGGTATTTTATTATGCATGGAATTTGAGTTGATAGGATGCATTTTTGCAAAAACTTAGGGGGTTGATCGAGGCAGATCCGTTGACCACATAATTTCTTGACACCTTTATGAAACAGGCGATAATGGAAAACATGTTTTAGGCCGTTATAATATCAAAATAGCCTTCCGTATTGTGCGAGCCTTTCTTCAGTGTTGTGCGCTTTGTACGTTATTGTTGCCACTAATACTACTTGATCATATTTAATGGAGACCCAATCTAAATGACACCACATATTACTAAGTCCATTAAAAGAGGGCATACTTGATATTATTAATATATATTATGAACATGATATAGGGAATATGTTGTTGGGAGCTTTGTTCTACAACTACTCCATGTGCACAAACATAGGAAAATAGCGTGTTGACATATGCAAAGTGGCTACTTCATGTGTGAAGCCCTGAATGAGCCACCTAAATCGCCAATTGCATGGCCCTACTGCTGCTATCTCTCTTATCCATAAGACGTTATCACTTGTGAGTTTCTAAATAAATTGGCCAGACATATTAAAAACTTAGAGATCCCGAGTGTTGGGCATTATTGTAACACAACAACAACCATGTGCAAGCCATCCACTCCTTGTGTGTAATTCATAACAAGCTCTACCGATGGCCTCCACAACACCGAGAGAGAGGGCATGGTGTCCTTCCAGGTCAATCACCAGTATATTCTCATTTGAAAATTCACCACGCTCTTCAAAGTGTATGATAAAATGAGGAGGAAGTTTGTTAGCTCCTTTTCCACCAAAGCTTTCACTTTACATGCAATTGTTAAACATTACATTGGTTGACTCTCCAAACAACTAGATGATGTAGATTGCTCGTATCCTCATGCGTCGACATACGGGTTGGAAACTCTTCCAATTGTCCTCGACTTACATCCATGCATTCAATGATTCAATGTTTTCAGATTCGTTGGCTCATCACTAGATTATAATCCTTATGCCGACCAACCAAATTATAATCTTGTAATTGATCAATCGAATTATGATCTTTAAACTGAAATGTTCCATTTTATGACCTTGTATGTGTTCTAGGATTGAAACACGACCGAGATGTGCGCACAAAAATGATTTTCCTCTCATGCCAATTCTTTAAAAATTGATTATGCTAATAGGAAATTCCAAATACGCTTCTCCGTAACTTTTCTTGAATGCATGAATCGGGAAAATGAGAGGACAAGGTTTTGTGTTGGTGATCATTGTTGGAAAGTTTCATCAGCACTACTGATGACATGAAACCCTAATTGCTACCTTATTCACTTCATAGAAACTCTTTTCACAATTATGCATGTAATCGATGACATGAGGAACGGTAAACTTAGAGGTTCGAGTGTAAAACATATGTACGTTTTGACATTAAAACATGTGCAAGTTTCCCTCCGAACTATTCATCAACCATACCTTACTTTCATATATATCTCTAAAGTATGTCTCCTCGACGACTACCTCTTAACACCCCCTTTTTGCTTCACATGATTGACACAAATGGCATGCGCTACATACATTCCTTGTTGTAAGAAAGGGGATTTTTCCATAGGTCATAGGTTCCCAACTTGTTTCCACACCAATACACTTCTCCTTTTCCAATCTCCTTCTTCATACCCCCTCTTCCTCCTCTAATGTTCATCTCCCTTAATTTTAACTTCTTCAACGCATCCCCTTTGGCATTTCCATCGCACATTTCACGTTCTAGAAATTAAAATTTTTGAAGCGATGAAATTTGCCTATCATTGCAAGAGTAACAAAGGCAAATAAGAGGCGAAACTAGTATTGAATGGATATTAAAGAGGCATATTTAACTAGTCGAATATTTTAAAACCAATGAATACCAACATGTTGGGAGTCTTGTCATAACTATTCAACTACAAGTATGGACCTACTCCATTTCATAATTTAAGTAACAAGAAGCGCAAAAGACAATTGTAACCACAAAATAGTATTTGAATCCACCTTGAAAAACTCGAAGCAAGAGAGAGTTTCAACTGAAAAAATATGTTTTTATTCCGGTCTCAAACACCGAGATATGGAAGCAATCGTTATTTATAACAAAGAGGAAAATTAAAACACTTTTCTAGAAAATTTACAAAACAGGAATATACCAAATCTGCACAATTAAGCTGAGAAAGAGCAATGCACTAACTTCACTTGAACTAGATAACACAGCAATGCCTCCAAGGGACATCCTAACAAATCTAGATTGCAAATCAATGTCTCACCAATCCCCAAAGGTAGGCAAGGTAGTGAGCATAAAAACAAAAAATCAATTATAAGATCAAACTTGATAACAATTTAGATATCAATAAAATGGATTAATGGACAACAAAAATATTGGATCTATGAGCTTAATGTAGAAAGGGAAATTGATAGACAATATCAAACATATGAAAGAGTTATGATAAATTTTTGAGGAAGATTTGATGAGACTCACCCAATTATCACATATGAGCTACTTTTCCTAGAAAACCAATTATGTCGATCGATTCAAGGCCACATGTGCTATACATTATTGTAAAACCTTGTTATATACCCTAACAATTCATTCAAATTACTACTTGAATGGATACAATCTCCATATCTTACCATTGGCTTGAAGTAGTTGCATTGTAATTCTAGTTTGCATAATGCACTAGCCACAAGTTCTCATTGAGTTTCTTACGAGTCATCTTCCTAGTGTGTTCCAATTTACCTTCATCATTTTATTATAATGATGATTGGACTGAGCCTTTCCAAACCTTGAGGCAATCCTTAATGTAAGTAATCTACATTATAAACAAACAAATAATCAAAACAAAAATGGGATATTTTAACAACCCCTAAAGATGTATGAAATTTGAACTCTCAAATGGTGATACCATAAACTTGCAGATGAAAATCGCACATAAGGAAACTCAAACATTTAAGAAAGATGATCTTGAACCAATCTATTACAATAAGTGAATAATGTGATTAGCGAGAATAATAATGATCACCGGAGATTTGTTTCACAAATCATACCAAGCCAAATGCCATGTGCAACAAGAAAAGATCAAATTTGAGAGACCTTTTAGTTTAATTCCAAAAAGAAGTGGGAATACAATGAAGAAAAATTGAGAATTTGCATTCTAAAAAGGGTAGACTAAATTTACCTTTGCTTGGAGGTTGTATAAATTTGAAAGGGTCGACGAGAAGGTTGAGAATATTTTAGCCACTTTAACTTTTATAAGTAAAGTTCACAGGATACGAATACAAATGTGGATACAAATATAGTGTCGATGTATATACGACTAGTTTTTAACGCCTTTTGATATGGATATAGTCGGATATGGCATAATATATAATATATACAATATTATAATAACCTAGATTATAAATTAAGAATATATTAATAATAAATATCAATTCTAAATTATAAACAAACTTTATACATTACGGTAAAATTACATGCAAATTACACAATCCCAACCCATGGGAAGGTAGGAAGTTCAATACTTAATGGATTTTAAAAATTGTGGGTTGTGTAGGCCAACGGAAAATAGACAAAATGAAAGAAAAGAAGTAGAGTATGCCAAAAGAAACATAGGGGAGAAGGGCCAGTATGCGAACACCCTAAGTTCGCAGGCCCATGGAGCCAATTCCTTGCCACGTAGGATCACCAATTTGACAGCTAGTTATAAATAAACATTTTTTTATCCTAAGCCTTTAATTTTGAAACATATTGTAATATTATTTGCTTACATATGATCGATCAAATAAAATATCTCAAAAAAAACACATTTACTGGTGGAGACCCGAAGTGGTTCACTCAACTTGACAGGTGTTGTGCATTTAATTCGAAATAAAAGAGGGAAACAGTATCTGTCCTCCTCATCTTGACGCGCGTAATAGATAAGCCCCAATTAAATGCTCAACCACCCTTTACCAGCGGTTGTTTTACCCGCCTTCCAAACTGGTTTGCTCAACCCACTGTTCCATGGCGCGTTTTGGAGTCGTTTCTCACTGTTTTGTTCAACCGCCATTTACCATACTGTTCCATGGCGCGTTTTGGAGTCGTTCCACACTGTTTTGCTCAGACGCGTTACACACTGTCTCCTCCTCTGGACGTGTTACACACTGTCTCCTCCGCTGGACGCGTTACCTACTGTCTCCCTTGGACGCGTTACACACTGTCTCCCTTGGACGTGTTACACACTGTCTCAGTGCGAGGTTTGCGTGAAGGGTGGCTTCTCAGTGCCTTATACAGTGAACAATACGACCTTAGGTACGCATTTTTTTCTTTCTTTTTCTCTGTAGTTTTCTCGTTTTCTCGTTTTCTCGGCCTCTTATACTTGTTTTCTTGTTAGCCATTTTTTTCTTTTTTTTTCCTGTAGTTGCAAATGGTGGTTGTTTGTGAGTGGGCTTACAGCCTGTGCGAGTTTTGCGTGAAGGGTGGCTTCTCAGTGCCTTGCTCGAGGTGTTCATATTGCCCACAGCATTATACAGTGAACAATCCGACCCTACAGGTACGCATTTTTTTCTTTCTTTTTCACTGTAGTTTTCTCGTTTTCTCGTTTTCTCGATTTGCCTTATACTCGCTTTCTTTCGTTTTTTGTTTTTTTTCCGTAGTTGCAAATGGTGGTTCGTGAGTGGGCTTATACTGTGCGAGTTTTGCGTGAAGGGTGGCTTCTCAGTGCCTTGCTCGAGGTGTTCATATTGCCCACAGCATTATACAGTGAACAATACGACCCTACAGGTACGCATTTTTTTCTTTCTTTTTCACTGTAGTTTGGAAACTCTTTATCTTATCCAACTCGTTTTCTCCTTTTTTATGAAATAATCCAACTCGTTTTTTTAGCCATTTTGTTAGCCATTTTTTCATCCTTATGCTTTTTTCATTCTCTGTGTTCAAACAAATTCAGTTTATTAATAAATGGCTAAACATGCATGTGCAGATTGCATGGAAAACTTTGGAACGACAGTTTTATGCGTCGAGATCGGTTGAAGCAGGGTGGAAACAGTGTGTATTCACACTACTAATACTCAAGGAAAATGTTACCTACAATTCTATGTTTTTAAGCCATATAGAGGTGAGGTTTCTACCTCACCAAGATTCAAATAAATCCTTGTCTTTCAGTTTTTATTTCACGGTGTTCATTTTAAGTTGCAACAATTTAACGTAAACCTTTAACAAATTCTGAGCTGATTTGGTTTCCACATCTGAAACAACGATTACATTTCGAGCAAAATGTATTAATATAAAATGCATGTCTTTATATTTCTTACATTTGGAACAAAACATATAAACTTATACTGTATGTGTCCATATTCATTACATTCGGAGCAAAACATATAAACTTCTACTGTATGCGTCCATATTCATTACATTCGGAGCAAAATATACCAACTATAAACTATAAACTACATACCAACTATAAACTATTACTATAAGTTTGTTAGTCAATTTCCATGTCACACCTTCAAAAAGGCCCTGAGTTTGGACTATCAGGAACGATTGTATCATTGACGGATGTTGTTGGAGTCATTAAGAGGTTCACTGGATGAACCCATGGTGGAATAGGAAAACCAGATATGGTATGAAAGGTTGTATGTGAAGTAGGAGGTTGTGGGATAATGGGGTGTGTAGTTGGAGTTGAAGTTATTTGCATTCTGTTGGTGTCAAGGAAGTAAGGGTGGTAATCTGGGATAGGAACTTTCAACATATCTTGTAACATGGAGTTCTGTATGGGCATGGAATGATGCATGGGAAACAAAACCTGGATTGTTGAACTTGTTATCTCTTTCTTGTTTCTCTTTCTCCCTTTGATGGCGAGTGGCTTCCTTCTGTTGTAATTCCAATTCCTTTTTTTGGCGAGCTACTTCCCGTTGTTTCTCGCGCTCCTGTCTTTCAACAAACTTTTGTAGATCCCTTTCTTGCCTCTCTTTAATGCGTTGCAATCTCTCTTCCTTTTTTGCTCCTTTGCTGCCAACCTTTCTTGCTTTTTTGCCTCAATATGCTCCTTTTTACGTTGTTTCCCTTCACATATTTCTTGTTTTTTTGTTGTGTATCTTTTAACATCTGAACATAAGCATCAGATGTTAACAATTGTGAAGCACGACTTATCCGGAGTGCAGCATCACTCTTACCTTTGGAAGGATCCCGTACAAATTGTGTCGGTAACCTTAAAAATTTACCCAATTTCTTCTCATTTGCAGCAACACCATCATTTGATATACCACTTTCAACATCATGGCCAGTTGTCTCTTCCTCGTTTTTATCTTTATCAATGACCTCAATTTCCTCTGTGTCAGCATAATAATGAGTAAAGTTTGCTGGTTCAAAGTCTGCTGGCTCAAGGTTGGTTGGCATCGAAGGTAAAGATATACTTTCATCCTCAATGTTTCCAATCTGATCAAGTCCCAACTCTGCAATATGCTCTTGCAGCCAAGTAGGTTGTTCTGGTGCACTTGGCAATGAGAGATCGTCCTCTCCAAATCCCTGGGCCTCAGTGTTGCAGCTGGATGTGCCTTGGTCACGAGTATTCACAATGTGGTTCACTTCATAATCTTTGGTCTGCATTATACTTTGTCTTTCTCCCTGTACACTTGGTTCCTCCGTCTCTGTATTAGCAACAACCATTGTTTCAATGGTTGGATGGAATTCTTTTGCTGTTGACAGATTCTCAACTGATTCCATTAAGTAATTTTCTCCTATTTTGTCACCAACTGGTGGAGCTACATCTCTTGACAAACTTAGTATGTTTTTTGACATCAACATCTATTATGTTTTCAGTACCATCAACATTCATAATGTTTTTAGTAGTATCATCATCGTGACATTTTCAGTGACATCTTCGTTGGCATCTTCTTGATGATATATAGTTTACTACATTCCATGTCATTCGTAATGCATTTGGATCAAGTGGCCATATACTGTGCGTCTTAAACCAGCACGAGATATTTGCAGTGTCGAGGCCTTGGCGAGAGCTCTACTACCTATTTCTCGCTAAGTCGAACGTTTGACTTCTTGGTACTTATTATTACACATCCACTTTGCATCCTCTCGGATCTAAAATATGCTCTAAAAGGACCAAAGACACTAACATCCAAAGTGGTTCTGACACGTGTGTGTAGTATGTCTTTGGCAATGTCAATAAATCAATCCCCAATCGCTTTGGCCTCTTCTATAGTTGACAATGCCACATGGCTTCCATGACCATCAAATATAAGTAAATGCCTATTTTAGGGCACACCCCTCCAGTACGAGACTTACTGAAATGATACAACCGACTTATAAAGAGCTCTCTAGTCATCCAAGCACTTGGATGAGCAGCCATGCAAGCACTGGTTCACATCCCTTGATGTAATTTTGTGAAACTTTCGACCTTTAAATAAGTAAAAGTTAGGGATACATTGCCACGCAACATTTACACAAGATAGAATTGTCATCCATTCTCTCGCTACGAGGAATGATTTTGGGAACATTCCTGTGACCCTTGGTGGCAAGCACCCTCATGCCACAATTCTCTCCTGCTTGGATTCTGTCTCATCACAATTCCATATTTTCCCGCACCATAGGAATTGATATAAATGTTAGCTAGTTTTTCATAAAACTTGCTAACCACCTCTGGACGTAAACCAATTGCACGATCTCTTTCTAGACCTTCAGCAGTCCGAAGGACTATGTCTAGGTGTCTTTTTCTAAATCCTTCACACCAAGATTTTCCAGGTAATCCTTCTCGAAATGGAGTCTCTCTAGTTTCACAAATTTGTGCAACACATGCCCTCAGTTGCATAAATCCCACTCCATGCCCTAAATCTGCCATTTGCTTACACCATTCAACTATCTCTTTCTCCTCTCCTTCACTCAAAACAGGTGCAGGGCCCTTCCTTTTTGTATGGGTCAGACCATTCAGCCAATAATGAACAGATGTAGGAGGTAAATTATATTTCAGTGCAACAGCTCTAATAGAATAATTGTTGAATTCAATATCATCTATGGCCTTTAACATATCTTCTTTTGACCAACTAGACAAAATTCTAACCTTCTTGGTCGAAGTGTTGCCTCTAACAACCACAGTCTCCTGTAGTTCATGCCTATTTAGTTCACATCAAGCGGAGTTCTGGGCCGATGATCATCATTTGTGTTTGTATCTCCTTGATTTGTTGTTGCACCATCCTCTTCACTTATTATTGTAGCATCCTGTTCATCTGTTTCATGGTTAGATGGTTCAATTTCAAATTGTACACCTCGTTTTTTGGGCATACGTTGTGCTCGATGTAAACTCCTCTTTCTCTTCATCTTCTCTAAACGCTGCAGTATGAAACAATATAAAATTAGTAAAATATGTATTAATATATCAATAAGATCATCTACAATGGGAAAATTTTAGCAAGCTTATGATACATGACAGTATGAATTATGAACTTGTAGGTGAACTTGTGATTACCCCGTTGGGCGCCATTAACGATGATCGAATACATGTTTTATTAATTTCATATTATTTGATAAAGACAAAATTTATAAGCTGGGTTGTTGATTACATAGGGGAGAAGGGCCAGTATGTGAACACGTCCCAATACTTGAACACTATTTTTCATTTAAAATATCCAATACCTGATGGAATAAAAACCCAAATTTTGATTATTGAAGTTCAAAAATTTGTTTTTTATAAACCATATGTGAATAGGGTCAACATCTCGAGCAAGGCACTGAGAAAGACCCCTTCACGCAAACCTCGCACAGGCTGTAAGCCCACTCACAAACAACCAGCATTTGCATTACAACTCGGCATGAGGAAATGCAACGCGTCCAAAGGAAACAATGTGTAACGCGTCCAGAGGAAACAGTGTGTAACGCGTCCAAAACAAGCCATGGTAAATGGTGGTTGAGCATTTATTTGTGTCTTATCTATCAGGCTTAGGATAAAAAAATGCTTATTTATAAATAGCTGTCAAATTGGCGCTCCTACGTGGCAAGGAATTGGCTCCCTGGACCTGCGAACTTAGGGTGTTCGCATACTGGCCCTATATAAATTTCAATAATCAAAATTTTGGTTTTTTTTCCATCAAGTATTGGATATTTTAAATGCAGAATAGTGTTCAAGTGAAATATCATGTCACGGATGACATGATATTTCAGTGCAGCAGCTCTAATTGAATAATGCGAGTAACTCAATATCATCTATGGCCTTTAACATATCTTCTTTTGACCAACTAGACAAAATTCTAACCTTCTTGGTCGAAGTGTTGCCTCTAACAACCACAGTCTCCTGTAGTTCATGCCTATTTAGTTCACATCCAGCAGGTTCTCGCTGATGATCATCAGTTGTGTTTGTATCTCCTTGATTTGTTGTTGCACCATCCTCTTCGCTTATTATTGTAGCATCATGTTCATCTGTTTCATGGTTAGATGGTTCAATTTCAAATTGTACACCTCGTTTTTTGGGCATACGTTGTGCTCGATGTAAACTCCTCTTTCTCTTCATCTTCTCTAAATGCTACAGTATGAAACAATATAAAATTAGTAAAATATGTATTAATATATCAATAAAATCATCTATAAACACTTCTAAAGATGAGGTGTTATCAAAGAACACTACATTCATCAGCTTGTTTGTAATTGATCAATATTAATTAGAATGTTTCACTCGAACATGCAGTCGCCCCTTTCGACATTGTAATTCATATCGATCAATTGACGCAGGTCTTGTTAATGTAATGTTTTGTGACATCAAATCATCTTCAGAAGTGAATGCATGTAAGAATCGTAATTGTAATAGCTTGACTACATATGTTGTTACGGTGGCAGCAAATCTGTTGTACTACTGTAGGTCTTGGTATGGACCACTTCGGATCTCCACCAGTAAATGTGTTTTTTTTTTGAGATATTTTACCTGATCGATCAGATGGGAGCAAATAATATTAATATATGATTCGAAATTAAAGATATAGGATTAAAAAATGTTTATTTATACCTAGCTGGCATACTGTCACTCCTACGTGGCAAGGATTTGGTGAAGTTGGTGAAGCAGTCGGCGGTCCAAGAATTGTTCTTAAGGAGATTATTCTTAAGAACAATTCTTGGAGAAAATTTGTTGGGGAAGCAGCAAGCGGTGTTGCTCAACTGTATTATCTTTTTGATTGAAATACAAAATGTGCTATATAACTGTATTATTTGGACTGTATGATGCTCTTGCAAATGAGAGATGAGAAGGAGATGTTGAAACAGGAATGGGCAGAACAACTTGAAAGTCTTAACAGGTCGAGGACTATGGCCAGGGACACATGGGGAGGTAGAATGCGACGTCATAGAGAAGCAGCAGCAGGCCATGCGAATCTATAGAAGTTTCAACATTGTATTTACTTTGCAGTGCATAAAATGTAAAGGTTGAAGAACATGGTAAATTAATATTTAGACTTCGGTATCTCAATGGCAGTATTGTATGATTACAACATAAACCTTCTTAGTATCTCTAGAAAGTGGCTGTGATCTAATAATGCACTAAAGTAATCACATTACTTTGGAACCATGTTTAATTCAACTTCTAATCATTAAAACAAACCTAGTTAAGGAGTATTGAACGATCCATACCATAGGAAGTTGCTATAATAAAAATGCCTGAAATAATTACGTATGTTAGGGTCATATTCAAGTTGTTGTGAATCAGAGATGCTAGCAACAAATATTTAACAATACAGAAAGGAGTGAATAGGGAACTTATTCCCAAGAGCAGAAAATTGTACAATTGTAGAAAAGACAAAAGGAAAAAAAAACCATAAAAACATGATTTTGCCAAATTTATTGAATTATTAAACAATTAAACAAATCTGATAACCTACTCTCGAGTTTTGTAAGCTTCGTTATTTTTTTAGAATTTATTACAAGTCTTTGATATTGTTAATGTTTATTTATACCTAGCTGGCATACTGTCACTCCTACGTGGCAAGGATTTGGTTCACTTAACCTGCGAACTTAGGGTGTTCGCATACTGGCCCTTCTCCCCTAAACTCTTCTAAATAAATGGCGGTTGAGCAAAACAGTCTGAAACGACTCCAAAACGCGCCATGGAACAGTCTGGTAAATGGTGGTTGAGCAAACCAGTTTGGAACGCGTCCAAAACAAGCGCTGGTAAATGGTGGTTGAGCATTTCATTGTGGCTTATCTATTACGCGCGTCAAGATGAGGAGGACAGATACTGTTTCCCTCTTTTATTTCGAATTAAATGCTCAACACCTGTCCCGTTGTGTGAACCACTTCGGGTCTCCACCAGTAAATGTGTTTTTTTTGAGAGATTTTATTTCATCGATCATATGTAAGCAAATAATATTACAATTGGTGATCCTACGTGGCAAGGAATTGGCTCCATGGGCCTGCGAACTTAGGGTGTTCGCATACTGGCCCTTCTCCCCTATAAATAAACATTTTTCTTTCCTATATCTTTAATTTCTGGGAGTAGTGCCATTATGTCAACACCCTGAGTTCACGGGTCCATCGGGCCAATTCCTTGTCATGTAGGTTTATCAATTTTACAGCTAGCTATAAATAAACATTTCTTTATCTTATCCCTGTAGTTTGGAAACTCTTTATCTTATCTCTTTAGTATTGGGCAGTGTTCACATAGAGTTACAGAATTCTGTTTTGTATTAAATGGTACAGATTTTATATCTTACAGAGTTAGCGAGAGATATATAAAGAATGTGCTGGACATATGTTTGAGCTGTTGCATTCTTTACCTACACTGTACTACGATTTATATTCACTACCATTAATCCTTGTGGATTTTGATAATGGTTTGAATTTCAGTTTTTCAATTTTATAGGATGCAGTGGATGTTGTTTGTGAGAAAATTCAGTTCTCATTATTTGGCAGATGTCTATGGGTTGAGGACGATACCAATTGATATGTCCAGCACATTCTTCATATATCTGTAGATGACTTATTTTTAGATAACAAGAGACTCCAGCCATATGATCGCAGGTCCATGGAGCCAATTCCTTGCCATGTAGGATCACCAATTTGACAGCTAGTTATAATTAAACAATTTTTTATCCTAAGCCTTTAATTTCGAATCATATTGTAATATTATTTGCTTACATATGATCGATCAAATAAAATATCTCAAAAAAAACTCATTTACATTCGAAGTTACTAATTCTATTGTGAAGTTAATATTATTTGCTTTTAAGGTACTTTAAGGGAGAAAACATAAAGCCATTATCTAATAGATGTTCACAGAATTAATTAGCAGGATGCTATGATCAAGAATCACTCAATTCCAATCTTAATATTTTTTTAATGTGCTCTGCTGTATGGGCCAATTTTTGATAAATTAAATAGAAATCAGTCCATAAACTTGCAGTTCTGCTCAGCAATCTGTTATGTCTAATTCTAACTTAATTGAACAGATCTTTGGTCAAACAAAAAGTAGATCACAACATGCTTTCAGCAGAAGTGCAAGGTATACGTTAGCTTATATCAGAGAAAACAGGCAGTTGAGGTTATATATGAATACATTCCAGTGGAAAAGGGCCTTAAGTAATAAATTTGACTATTTTTTACATATTTAAGTGTCCTCTTGAAGCAGTAGGTATGAAAACTAACCTGCAATTTTTGCTTTGCTGGACCTTTCCTTTCAAAACTTGATAGAAGTAACCTCTTCTTATAAAATCCACTGTAATCAGGCACCCTGCAGAAGTAAGAAAGCAGTAAAGAAGACTAGGAAAGTGAATATATAATACCAACATTGATTTGAGAGTATCCAATCAAAATGTAAGACATGGATCAAGGTGTAGGGTCTTTTTAATCAAAGGTTGAAATTGATTTTGAGATGATCTTGTGGCTGAAATTATTTGATTTGATATTCATATTTATTTTTTACCTTCAAGTGTACAATTTTGTTTGTGTTTTTAATGGATGAATTTGAATCTTGAGAAGAAGGTTCCCTCTTTTTTTGCAGGTATGTATTAATGTCTGGATATGAAAGATCTGGTGATTGAACAACCCAACTTGGAATATGGAAAGAGATGAATTGAGAAGACAAATATTCAACCCATTAAATAGATATGATGGGTTTGTCAACTGATATGTTGTTTTTATATTTTGAACAAATGAGTCTTTTATTGTAGAAAATGAAAGTACCAATCAGTATTTATTGTGTACTAAGTAATACTGAGATGTTGACCCTATGCACATATGGTTTATAAAAAAACAAATTTTGAACTTCAATAATCAAAATTTTGGTTTTTATTCCATCAAGTATTGGATATTTTAAATGCAAAATATTGTTCAAGTATTGGGACGTGTTCACATACTAGGTCTTCCCCTATCAAAAGAATTGTATGTTGATTAGAGCCAATGTGAAAGCTTGAAGTAAAAGAACGAATTAACACTCTCACCTCCATGTCCTCAATTATTGATGTTAATATGTATTATACAAGATCATATGCTGTTTTTAACATCTTTTTAGCCTTTTGAAGGGTTTTTTGGGTTTCTTTTGTAAGTTTTAAATCAAATACGACTATAATTTCCATGCTTGCCATATTCGGTTGATATGATACGACACAATTACGGGTTCATATTTGGATACGAGGTGGGTATGGAATCGAGCCATATTTGAGAAGTGCCCAAGCTGTATCCATATACAACGCCGAGTACAACACCCTTGTAGGAGGGGTGGTATATCCGACAACATTGTTTATAAGTTTTCATGAGTTTCTTATAAGTCATCTATTTAATGTGTGTACCAACTTACTCAATTAAGAATCTATACACATTGAGGCATTCCTCATCTTGAGTAGCCTATGTATGCAATGAAAAATCCCCGAGAATGAAAGAAAAACAAAATACAATGCAAACCTCCATGTAATCCTTCAGTGCAAACCTCAGTAAAAGGTTATTTGAACTTTTCGTGAACCTTGTAAATGGATGTGGGTGCTCTTGAATGTTCTCCAAATGTGAGTGCAAATGCTACAACAGATACTTTGGCTTGAAAATTTAGTAGAATTATTGTACTTAAGATTGAAGAAGATTTGTAAGAGAATAAGCCTGCAATTTATAGAGGCGTAGTAGTTGAAAATCGCTTATACCGATTGAATGCTCATGCCAAAAATAACATTGGAGGAGGTTACAGTAGTGCCGAGGCATTTAGGGGCAATAATGAAATTAATTACAAAAAGATGCATCGGAAAGGTGGTCAGACGTGCAATTCAATTGCCCCCATCTTTCTAGGATTCTAGAAGTGCAGTTAACTAGGATGAGGATATGAAATACAAGTGGAGTCTAAGTGGATGTTGACCAAGTGATAGTTGACTAGGATGTGCACATAATTAATTAATCATTTAATTAACTTAGCTAAAGGGGTACTAAGGATACATGAGATTAATTTAATTAATCAAAGGGTACAATGTGTATGAATTAATCAATTTAATCAATTAATCACAAATGGGTGAATAATAGGGTGTATTAGGAAGTGAACTGGGAATAGGTGGAAACATGTGTGTAATTTTGGGGTGTCTACATTTTGCCCCTCTTTAAAGTGCTATTGCAAAGTAATAGTGCTTTTAAAGATAGTAGACGCATGCAAATCAGCGAGTGGAAAATTGTGAAGCATTGGGATGCCCCAACAAGTAGGAAGAAATGAAGCATTGGGATGCCCCAACAAGTAGGAAGAAATGAAGCATTGAGATGCCCCAACAAATAGAATAGTAGATGAATGCCCCCTCAAACGGGTGGATGACGTAGCAAGGCGATGGACAACCGCTTGATAGGAAGAAAACAAGGGATTGGAACAAGGACAAGAAAAGACTTGTGCCCGTAACATGAGTGTTCATTCGAGAATAATTTTAGAACAACCTTATTTTTTTGTTGCACAATAGAGTTGTCACCATGATTATAAAAGAATCAAGATGGTTAACCTAGATGCACGTAAACAAATACACACAACAAAGAAAAGATAAAAAGAAAAACAAACCCAATATACAAAGTAGGTGTCGACATCAGGGTTATAAAGGAACCAAGATGTAATCACACTACTTGCAAGTGGTCCAAAAAAGTAAACATCAACAATGCAACACAAAGTCAAAAAGAAGACAATCAATTATGCCCCTAATATGTGCCACAATGATGATTAAGTAGATACAAATGCTCCCAAGTGGGAATAGGATCAGATTGGAAGAGTGGAGTTAAAGCAACTCCTTATGACACTCTTATTGAATCCATTGTGCAAATGATCAAAAATAAATTACCCTAGGTAAAGTTATATCACGAAGGAAAAACAATTTTGTGACTTGCCCCTAAGCGAGTTAGCATATCATGTAAAGGGAAGAAAGTGATAGTTGTAAGATTGACACAATCACTAGGGTAATAGATAAAAATATGACATTTATCAAGATTGTATTAAGATGTTGAATGATTCACTTCAAGGGTTTTCCAATTGTAGGATTTCTATGATAAGTGAATGTTTGTTCAAATTTTGTAATTATTTTTTTGAAATATCTGATTTTTTTAATTTTGCAAATTTTTGAAATATTTGAGAAGGAATTGAAAAGAAAAATGCAAATAAAATGCAAGCAAACATGAATACACAACAAAAAGGAAAATGCTCCATGGCTTAAATAAACTAGGAGAAAAACACAACACATGCAAGTAACAAGAAAACAAGTAACAAACATTGAAAACAAACCCAATATGAACAAGAAGGAATAACACTAGAGTTATATGTGAACTAAGATGTAAATAAATTTCTTGTAATTGGTCCATAAGCGCATTCCAGATACACAAAGTATTGGTTATTCTAACTAACAAACATAAGAGACTAAGCTAAGAATATACAAGACAACATCCCATATGTACAAACTTTAAACAAGAAAATACAACAAACAAGCTAGTGAACAAAGCACAAAAATGTTAAATACTAACAAGCAAGCTATAATATAACACAACGCATGACAATAATGTTGAAAGACTTTCGAGTGTTTTATACAATGAAGAAATGAACAGATGTCAAGTTGCCCCAAGAGAAAGCTAAAGCCAAGTGATGTCCCTAAGCAAAGTTACATTGCAAAGAGTGGCTTGATTGATTGGAAAAGATGATTGGGAACAATTAGAGGAAGAAAATGGCGAATGAAATTATAGAGTCGCGAGTGTTTTTTTTTTTTGGAAAGCATTTTCGAATTAATTTGTATTCTTTTTGTATTTTTGAACAATTTTATATTGTTTTTGGTATTTTGTGAAACGTTTTGCTTAATGTTTTTGATCTTTTTGGAATTTTGAACCACATGCCAAAGAAGAGGGAAAGAAAATTCCCAAGTCAAAACCAACATGCTATGCATGAAGGAAGTGAATGAAAGCATAATGGAAGGTGAACAATAGTGGTAGACAATGGGCATGACAACCTAACAAGGAGAACATGCGACACACGGCGAGGCAAAAAGTTACAAGTGGGAAACAAAGTGAAATGACGAAACAGGTGGATGCACTAATATGCCCCCAACACAAGGGTTACTCTTTGGAGACTTAGGAGTAGAACTTATTCAGATGAATGACATTCATAGGCTCCTTCAACTCTTTGCCATCCTCGGTAGATAGTTTATATGTGCCAGATCCAAATTTAGCAGTTATAACATAAGGACCCAACTAATTAGGCTCAAATTTTCCTTGTTTTTCTCGTGGTTTAGTTGTGTTCTTTTGATTTTCCTTTAGGACCAAATCATCGATTTCAAATTGTTGAGGTTTGATCTTGTGATTATAATTACAGCGTAGTCTATTTTGGTATACCTGCATATGGTCTAAGGCGCGAAGCCATCTCTTGTCTAGTAATTCTAGCTTTGCAAGGCATGCAACATGGTAATCCTCTTCATGAATGAGGTGCTAAAGGGAGACAAGAAGTGAAGGCAGTTCAACTTCGATAGGTAATATGGCTTCAGAGCCATATACTAGAGAAAAGGAGTAGCTCCTGTAGGAGTACGGAAGGAAGTGTGTAGGCCCAGAGGGTCTGGATACAACTGCATATGCCAATTACGTCCATGTTTATTGAATTATTTTCTAGAATGGATTTGATAGTCTTGTTTGATGCTTTAGATTGGTCGTTACATTGTGGATAGTAGGGTGTAGCCCATTTGAGGAAAATATTATATTTTTTATCTAGGGCTTTGAGATCTTTGTTTTTGAAAGAACCACCATTATCAGTGACAATAGCAATGGGGATGCCAAAACAACAAATAATATGGTTGAAAATGAATTTAGAAATATTGCACCCAATAATGTTGGTAAGAGGCATAGCCTCAACCCACTTGGTGAAATACTCAAGTGGCATTATAATAAATGTGTGGCCATCAAAAGATGTGGGATTTATTTTTCCAATTAAATCAAGTCCCCATTTTGAAAAAGGCCAAGGTGAAGTAATGGGCTGTAAGGCTTGGGATGGTGCATGAATGAGATTACCGTGTTTTTGGCAAGCCTGACATTTCTTCACAAAGTTGCATGCATCTTCCTCCATTGTGGGCCAGTAGTATCCAATGCGCAAGATCTTCTTCACAAGGACCATTCCACTGGTATGGGTGCCAAAAATACCGAATGTACTTTAGCTAGCGTCTGATTAGCTTCATCCTGATTGAGACATCTTAAGAGAGTCCCATCATAGCCTCTTCGATACAAGGTGTCAACAAGAAGGGTGTAGCACGAAGCACATTGTGCTAAGGCTCTTTTATTAGCTGAATTAAAATTAGGAGGATAGGCTTTAGTTTGAATGAAGGTATATATATCGTGGTACCAGGGATGATCAGGACCAACAATCTCACAAACCATGGTGGACTCGACAATTCGTATGCGAGCACCAAAAGATGTTCAACAAGGAACTCGTGAGTTTGATTAGTGTCGAATGAAAGAAGGGAGGTAATAGTTTCCATGACATCCATTGCTTTGTTTTGTACACGAGGAACTTGTTCAAAATTGATAATCCGGAAATACCCTCTAAGGCTATCAACCATTCTTTTATAGGGTAAGAGCTTTTCATCTTTTACTTGATACTCTCCGTTAACTTGATTAATGACAAGAAGAGAATCGCCAAGAACTGTCAATTCTTGTAGGTGCCATGAGATAGAAAACCCTAAGCCTATTATCAATGCTTCATACTTTGCTATGTTATTTGTGCAAGGGAAGTTGATACGATAAGATTTAGGTATGAGGTCTCCATCCGGTGTATGCAAGACGATTCCTGCTCCAAAACCATGGATGTTGTAAGATCCATCAAAGAATAATGTCCATAAGGGTTTTACTTCTATGTACAAAAGGTCTTCATCTAGAAATTCAAAATTTAATGGTTGTGAACTGGTAGTGGTGTTGCGGCTACTTGATTTTCTAGTACTTGACTTTTGATAGCTTTTTGATTGACAATTTCAATGTCAAATTCACTGAGTAGTGCAATCCAGCTAGACATTTGTCCTGTGATGACTGGTCTCGAAAGTAGGTACTTAAGAGGATTAACCCTTGAAATTAGCTTGGTGGTATGATTTAGGAGATAGTGTCGCAGCTTACCAAAAGTATAAGCAACCGCTAAACAAGCCTTTCAACCTGTGAATGCTTGGTTTCATGTTTAAGAATTCTGCTCAAGTAATACACAACTTGACCTGACCCTTATCATTATGTTGCGCCAATAATGCCCTAATGACATGTTTTGTTGCGAGATGTACACAATAACATAGGCTTATTCTCAGTATAGGCGGCATGAGTATTGGTAGAGATGCTTAGATATTCTTTCAATTTCACAAAGGCGTCTTGACAGTCTTGTGTCCATTTGAATTGGACATCTTTCTTAAGCACTGGTTGAAGTGATGGTACTTATATGCCAATTGAGAGATGAAGCAACAAATAGACTGTATTTTTCCTTGTAGGTCCCTTAGTTGTCGAAGGTTCTGAGGAGACAACATATCTATTATAGCTTTGACCTTGGTAGGGTCCACTTCAATTCCTCTTTGTGAGACAATGAATCCCAGAAGTTTCCAGTGACACCAAAGACACATTTTTTTAGATTAAGGTGAACCTTGTATTCCCTTAATCGCTCAAATATACACCTAAGAATTCTTTGGATGATCCACTCTAGTCTTTGATTTAGCAAGAATATCATCGACATAATCCTCCATTATGTCATGAAGAAGGTCATGGAAAATAATCAATCATGGCACGTTGATAAGTTGCACCAACATTTTAAAGGCCAAAAGACATGACCTTGTAATAAAATGTCCCCATGGGGTTGTAAAAGTTGTTTTATGCTGGTCTTCTTCAACAATTTGAATTTGGTTATACCCGGAAAATCCATCCATAAGGGATAACATCTCATGGCCCGCAATAGAATTGACAATCATGTCAATATTAGGCAAAGGGAAATCATCCTTGGGACATGCTTTGTTAATGTCATGAAAATCTATACAAATACGGATTCCGGGGTCTTCTTCGCAATTGGTACCATATTAGATATCCACTCTGATTAGTTAATGCACAATATAAAGCCTGCATCCAATAATTTTTGTAGTTCAGCCTTAACAAGCAATGTGACCTTGGGATACATTTTACGTAGTTTTTCCTTACAGGTTTGGCATCTGGGTGCACCATAAGGTGATGAACCAAAAGAGAAGGATCAAGGCCTGAAATATCTTTGTAAGACCAAGCGAATACATCTTGAAACTCGATTAGAAGTGCTGTGAAGGCTTTGATTTTAGTTTCCGATAAACTGACACCTAGTTGTAACAATTTTGGTTGGTCTTCAGTCCCAATGTTAATGGTTGTCGCTCTTCTACCAACAACTTAAAAGTGTCATTATCTTGAAATGATGTTGCAGGCTTGTGTAGGTGTGCCAAAATGTATGCAATGAAAAATCACCTGAGAATGGAAGACAAACAAAATACAATGCAAACCTCCCTGTAATCCTTCAGTGCAAACCTCAGTAAAGGTTATAGAAACTTTGTTTGTGAACCTTGTAAATGGATGTGGGTGCTCTTGAATGTTCTCCAAATGTGAGTGCAAATGCTACAAACACAGATACTTTGGCTTGGAAATTTAGCAAAATTATTGTACTTAAGATTCAAGAGGATTTGTAAGAGAGTAAGCCTGTAATTTATAGAGGCAGAAGTAGTTGGAAATTAGTTATACACGGTTGAATGCTCATGCTAAAAATAACATTGGAGGAAGTTACAATAGTGTCGGGGCATTTAGGGGCGTAATGGAATTAATTGCAAAAAGTTGCATCCAGAAAGGTGGTTGTACGTGCAATTCAATTGCCCCCACCTTTCTAGGATTCTAGAAGTGCAATTAACTAGGATGAGGATATGGAGTCCAAGTGGAGTCTAAGTGGATGTTGACCAAGTGACAGTTGACTAGGATGTGCACACACTTAATTAATTAATCATTTAATTAATAAATGGTAATTAACTTAGCTAAAGGGGTACTAGGATACATGGGATTAATTTAATTAATCTAAAGGGTACAATGTGTATGAATTAATCAATTTAATCAATTAATCACAAATGGGTGAATAATAAGGTGTATTAGGAAGCGAATTGGGATCATGTGGAAACAAGTGTGTAATTTTAGGGTGTCGACAACCTACATTACAAACAAAAAGATAATCGCATAGTGGGGTGATCCATCTTGAAATTAAGGTTAATCATCTTATTATTGGGCTATTTGTCCATGATTTGGTGAGAATATGTACCCCATGCTAGCGAATTTCTCTATATTCGAGCTTTGAACTCAAACATCCTAAGAAATGTGGATTAACATTTGATTCTTGAGCTGCGCCAGCTCAAAATAAAAATTCAATGAAGCAACAGTGTATTCAAGTTGAGATTGCAATAATTAATGATTTATGTGTATGAAACCTATTACAAAAATTTGACCATGTCTTAGAAAGGTATTTTCTTGTATTCAGGGATTGCTATGATTAAAGTTCCAAACAAAAACCAGTTCTCTAATTACCTAGTAGTTTTGAATATTTGACTAACTTATAGTGATTAAAATGAAGAAGAAATTTGAAAAAACCCTACAATAAGACTCAAATTCCCACAGACCCTAGAACTATAGTCCATTTAAAAATGGTAGAGTTTGACATATTTTCTCTAAAGAACAACCTTGTTACAAACTTAAAATGACATTCTTATGACCATCCCCTTGCTATTCTACTTTCTCTTTTTAATTTTAACATGTGCAACAAATCAAGAGAAATTAGCAAAGGGAAAAAATGACAAGAGTAACTTGATCTATAAACCAAACACTTAACACGAGGTTTGAATATAGACCTTCACCATATAGACATGACATTCACAAATATGAAAACAACACCAATCCAGCCCCCTATTCTACTCGAGGTTTAAGATTGTTTTAATATATGGTTAGATTTATAAACGCATCTAGTTATTGTGAACATAATAAAACAAAATCTTTGAATTCTTGGATATTTGCAAGGATCCAAGTGCTTTATGGGTATTGTAATCTTTAGGTGATGTAGAAAAATGACAGTTAAATGAAGTTGCATGTGACAATCTTTTGAATAGCTATTTAAAGACTCAACTATCATTAATGATTAGCACCCAAAATTCAACAATCTGGGTCATGGGTAGAAGTTAATACTTACAAAATATGATTTCCAAGCTCCCCAAGGTTTTGATTTGGTTATCATTCTTCTTGCCATAGTTGTTAAAACAAAAGGAATAAATAAACCTCCATGCAAGATAAATAGTAATGAGATGTGCTTTATGATTAAGGCCTTGATAATAAAGAACTACTGCTATATCTGTGTTGAATTCGGTGATGGTTTGATAAATGGTAGTAAATAGGAAAATATATATTACTTGAAATACACAAATCACACATCCTTTAAAGGGCACATACAAAATAAAGCACAATTACAATAGAGTAAATGACTTAGAGAAAATGCCAAGCTACCAATATCTTCTTACACATTGAATGGTGGTAGATGGCCTAGTTACCTCAAGCCTTATGCTATAAGTTGTGAGTACTTCATTATTGGCAACAAATGAAGATGAATTACACTTATTGTGGTGGGCGTTTGGATAAAAATCCATTTGTGGAAAGTTTGTTTGCATCAATTGTAGGCCTTTGCAACCATGTCGAGAGCAGAACAACTCTTGAATGGAGTTTGTTTCTTCAATCGATTAGTGATTTCCACTTCTAAATTTGGTGGGGATCCTTTTTCATCACAAGGAAATCCTATTATCATAAGGAACCAATGTAAAATTAGTCTTTTTCCTTAGCACCTTTGTGTGCTTTGACTACATTAGCATATGTGGTCACTTTGCTTCCTCTAGTGTATCAAATGTCCCAAGCCATACCCAGGTTTATTTCCACGGGTATTTATTTTTTTGTAGCAAATCCTCCCCATGATCATTTTCTAAAACATTTGGGAAAATCCAAGATTAATTTAGTGAACACCCTTCGGATGTGATATCTTTGTAACACATATATAAATATTGTTCTAATATCCGGCTAGATTTATAAATGCATCAAGTTGTGAACATAATAATAAAAGAACTTTAAATTCTTGGATATTTCCAAGGATACAAGTGCTCTTTGGGTATCAAAACCTCTAAGGAGATGTAATCCAAATTAGCAACGCACCCCCGCTTCGTGGGATCCTTGGTGAATTGAAAACACCAAGATTAGGGATGTAAACCTTACAAATTTATGTGGTTTAATTGAAAATGAATCCAATTGCTTTGTTGACTAGGTAAACATTCAATCTTAGAAAGCATATATTATATATCAAATGAGCATTTCCTCAAGGGAAGATGATAGAAAGTCATTTGGTACACTTGAGTGATTTTCTTTGACATCCTTAATTAAAACTTATATCATTCGATCTCCAAATTGAAAGCTTCACAAGTGGATTGCATTACATCTAAACCTTAAGAAGGTGCTTAAGAATATGTAAAATTACCTAGAGCGAGATCAATAAACTTCAAAAAAAAAAGTTTAGTTCCTCATCTCGAAATGTAACAAAAGTACCTACTATAATAAAGAATTTAAAAACCAAAAACCAACGAGATAGGAAAAATAATGATTCGACTTTTATTAAATTATCTTTGTTTCTTGAAAATTTAAGGGCTAAACAGAAAAAACCATCAGGGAAATGGTCTAAAATGTGGATTTCAATTGCATGTAGACAAGACAATGTACAATTTCATTAACCCGTCTACATTGGAAGCACAAAAAGGGCTTATAGATTGAATTTCAAAACAAATATTTGGTCAAGTAACAAGAAATCGTAAAACAATAGAGGGTTGAACTGGGCATGTAGATAATTATGTCTCGAAACAATCTGAATTCAAATTATTTTATTTTATTTTGGTATATGTTTGAATACTATTTTAGTGCTTACATTATAGTGGTAAATGTAAATGAAAATATAAATTAGTTGTTGTGAGGTACAACCAATGTAATTACATGAGTGTGTTGAGAGTTGTTTTAACAACTCATCAACAATAGTTAGAGTTGTTATAGGAGGTTTCCTAAATAATAGGAAAATGCTCTCCTATATATTTGTTAGTGGTTTCATATGAAATCAATCAAACAATAGAAGTTGTGTATGTTTTGTGTTTTGATCCTGAGCAAATATGGTTCTGCCACTTGATTTGGTATTAGAGCGATCAACACTCTTGCGGTTGTGAATAATCAGTGCAATTGTAAGTTGTTTAATATGATGTTATTAATTCCATACTTCTATCAACACCCATATCGGGAAGAACTAAATATTGGTAGAAGAAATTGAGATGGTGCTATTTAGTCCTCAACCCGAATCACATTATTTGAAAGTTGAATTGAATTCATTTTGCAAGGCCCACAATAGATTTTTATTTGATGTTTAATGGATTGCTTAGCCCCGCTCAATGGCGTATTAATTAATTGACAAGGTCAATGTTTTGTTTTTCATTTAGTGATAGTATTTCTTTTCTCCAAGATTGAAGATCCCGATAGGCATTTGAATCCTTCGCTCGAATTTGTAAATCGTGGCAAGTTGATCGCACTCAGATGGATGAGATAGATCTGCAATGAAATATTTGGATTTGAGTTGGTCATTTGGCTCGATGGCATAAACAAACTACTCTCGTTGGCATTCAAAATTCAACACTGCATGCATCTCTCTTTGTATTGATTCTCGTTTGTATTGGCTCCTCTATTAAACTACATTTGACAGATGCATGCATCTGGTGTTAACATCGGTTATTCATGGGCGTAGCAAGATCTTCCATGTCCGAGCTATAAGATAAAACATGTAGCGCTATCATATGATTGAACCATTGCATCAAAATTTATCCTTGAGGTGTGTTCAATAAGTCGTTTTCATCTTTTTACTAAAATGTCAAAAGGGTGAAAAATAATGGTGTTTATTATTGTCAATATAGAGTCATTTTTTCTTATTAAGAGTCATTATTAAAAGTGTCATATTTATGGTTTTGTGCGTCAATACTCATTGTATAAAACATGTCATCATATTAAGTTTATTATAGGTCTTGTGTTGTCTTTCACCTTTGTCTTTGTGTCTCCATCTCACAAATGGAAATCCCACTAGAAAAATTTAATGGGCTCAATTTTCACACTTGGAAAGTGAAAATCCAAATGCAATTGATGAACAAGAATTTGTGGAGAATTGTAAATGGGCAAGAAAAAAACCATCGGATCTAGCTAAAGAAGCAGAATGGGAAACAAGGGATGATAAAGCCAAAGCCATTATTGGCTTAGCTCTTTCAGATTCAGAATTGCATTATGTTGATCTTGAGAAAACATCAAAGGAAATGTGGGATAATCTGAATAAATTATTTGGATCCAAAGCAGTCAATGCGAAGTTTTCTCTGAAACTCCAGTTGTTCAAACTCAAAATGAGTGATGGAGTTACAATGTCTAGTCACATCAACGATTTGAGATCTCTTTTGAGACAACTTGTAGAAGTCAAAGCTTTAGTAGAAGATGAGGATGCAAAATCTATTCTGCTGAATAGTTTGCCACCCAAATATAATAATGTTGTTTTCACTCTTGGTCAGATGCCTTCTAACTCATTGGAAGATATGATATCAACTCTTCTAGCTGAGGAAAAATGGACCAAAGAAGATGTAGAAGAAGAAACAACAATGTATGTAAAAAGGAAATATAAAAATTCTCTATAATAAAGAAGAAATGGGATGCTTCTACTGTAAGAAAAAGGGACACACATCTTCATTTTTTAGAGTTAGAGCTCAAGATATAATTAGTGGAAAACTCAAGGAAAATGAGGCCAATATAATTACTGAATAAGAATAAGAGAATGAGGAAAAACAAGTAAACGAAGACAAAGTGGCACCTGAATAATTCTTGTACCGAGAAGCTTCAGCGGAGGGTGGAGGCAAATGGAGGATGAAGGTCAATCAATGACCTCTCATCAGTCACCAATGATGGGGCCACATCAAAGGTTTGGTGATATGTGTGTTTGCGGCCAGGCAAAGTGTGCTTTCCACTTTGTGTTTTTCAGAATTCATGTGCTTCATATTTTAGTGTTCTTGTTATTCTTTGTGTGACGTGAATAAGTGGAAATTTCACACTGGGGGACATGATCGAATGTTTCATTTCTAGTTTTCAGTTTGTATTGTGTGAGCATATTTTCCTATGTTATTCCCTGCGGTGAAATGTGATGAGAGCTGATAATATTACTTGGCACATCACGATGTGGTTGTAGGAAAACCATGAAAACCTTCCTTTGTGGTTTATGGTAAACCAATTACAAAACCACCATTCTTGGTTGTTGGTAAACCATTTGCAAAACCATCACCTTGTGGTTTGTGGTACTCCAAATGTAAAACCACCATTCTCGGTTTGTGGTCAACCGTTTGTAAAACCATCCCTTTAGGTTTGTGATTATCCTGTGAAATTCACCAGATTATGAGCAGGTACAAGTATAAAACATGTTTTTGAATGTTTGCACTAAGGGGGAATGTTAGGAATACTATTTTAGTGCTTACATTATAGTGGTAAATGTAAATTAGTTGTTGTGAGGTACAACCGATGTAATTATAGGAGTGTGTTGAGAGTTGTTTTAACAACTCATCAACAATAGCTAGAGTTGTTATAGGAGGTTTCCTAGATAATAGGAAAATGCTCTCCTATATATTTGTAAGTGGTTTCATATGAAATTGATCAAGCAATAGAATTTGTGTATGTTTTGTGTTTTGATCATGTGCAAATATGGTTATGCCGCTTGAGTATATACACTACCAACAAAACTACTAAACATATGAAACAACATAATGATAACAATAATAGTTGTGAGGAATTAAATAACATGGCGGTGAGAGAGGGGGAAGAAGTGGAAGTGTCAAGTGACGAGGATGGGTTCGGAAGAGCATGGTTCAACACGAGAGTGTTGATAAAGGTTCAAAGGGGAAGGGTGAATGTATTGATCAAGTACGGTGACTTGAGGAGCAACAAGGACAAGACCAAGGCACTCGGGGAGATAGTGAAGCCGCGCTATGTGAGGGCTAATATCTCCCTTTCTCCCTACCCAACACAACCATGCTCCTGTATGAGGAAGTGTATGCCTATAATAAGGATGGTCGATGGGTGGGCATGTTCATAAAGCTATTTGTTAAGCTCAAGCATCTTGTCCAATTTTACCATTCCTATTTGCATCCACATTTTAATTTCATCGATGATAAATGGGTTCATGCTTCAACAGTTTTAGTAGGTTCCCTTTCATTCGAAGAGGATGTGGATCTAGAGAATGAAAATGAAACCATCATGCCTTATATTTTCTTTTAAAACATAAACAAGGAAACTTCCAAATCCCGTAGTTGTTGACAAGAGAGTAAAAGATAACATTTCAAAGCCTATAAGAAGAAAACATTTCAAAACCTATGAGAATATTTTTGCGGTGTACTAACACCAAGAAGAAATGAGGAATTGAATTTGGCGTGGATAATATTTCACCTACCAATATGAAAAAGGTTGGGGAAGAAATAGTACATTTAGAAACTCCAGAGCTCTCGCCTCAACAGAATGGGAAACAAGAAAGCCATCAGTTTTCTGCATTGCTTTCTTTTGATGGAGAAATCAATGGAACACTTTTGTATGCTCATCAAGAAGCAATAAGTTTTCCCACATAATTTTTGAGGAAAAAACATTGAGAGAAAAAGTGTCATCAATTTGAATGATGTCTCAACTTGTAAAAGGAAAACGAGAATACAACAAAACGTTACAAAGAAAACAAAGACCAAAAGTATTTTTCAGAGGACTAATAATGGTGATCTTTACTTGAATTTTTTCATATTTAGAATAGAAAGAAATGTTTCAAACTTTGGCATGGGTAGGAAATTATTCGGATTGAAATCAACAATCTTTTGATGTAGAAAAATATTGAAATGAAGAATTTTCCCAACCATGACACCCCCAAACGAGCTAGAAGTTGGTCCAAAAATACTTGTGGGTGGGTAGTAAAGTTTCAGAGAAAACCCTAAAAGCCCCACATCCACAACGAAATAATTTTTTTGAGGAAAACCTAAAAATCCAAGATCCATTGAATAAATCAACAAACGACATTCATCGATAGTCTTTCATATAGGGCTAAATTGTCTACCATTTGTTTGAGGGATTCCCAAGTACCAGGGCACATAAAATTCTTGAAACAAATGGCATGCCCATCAATGATGCCAAAACCTAGTCTCAAAGTTGCTATCGATAGAAATAGGCAACTCAGTCTAAAACTTGCCGCTAGGAGGAAACCTTAGAAGTCGGATTACAATGACCCCAAAATTCCTTAATTGTCTTGCACATGCACATATTTCCCGTTGCCATTGATGGAAAGTGTACTACCCAATTTTGGCTCTAAACAATGCCTACCAACATAATAAAGAATGGAACATTTACCTTAAAATTTTGGTACACCCACTATGGGAGAGGAGCCACTAGTTGTGTACCCAAGTTGAGGGGTGTACAACACATATAAATACATCAAATTTTGAAAAAAAAACCCTTTAATAGATTTTTTTTCTTAATCTAAATACTTTTTTCAAAGCTTTTTTATTTTATGGAAAGTGGTTTTCAAAGGGATTTAAATCAAGTAGTTTTCCATACAAAGGAAAAAAGGGTGGACCATTAGTAGGGCATTATGTCATGCATTTTTTCCCACTTATGTGGCATCATGTGATTGGGTGATTCTTTGATGTGACACATTTTATTAGCTAATTTTTTTCAAAGGTTGAATGACAAATGTACATGTACTAGTCACTCACTTTACAAATACCCTCACAATTATTGGTCCATGCTCCACTATTGGCTCCTCTCCCCTATATGAGGAGGCATTTTGAAATTTTAGGTCTGTTGTGTGTGACAAAAGTATAATTTAATAAAAAAAATTACAACAAAGAATTGGGAAATTTATCTTAAAAGTTTGACGCACCTACAATAAAAGGGGAGATATCGACACATTTTTGTCTTTATATGTGAAAAGGTACATGTGCAATGAAGTTAAAAGAGAATACGTATAACACTAACCAATTGACTTCAAGTTATTAAAAGGGTGTGATAAAGTCATAGCTAAAAACATAAGTTGTCTAATGAGGGAAAAAATCTATAGTGGAATAAGTGACATGATATACAATTTGTTACACATGCCATAAATGGGCAATTCCTTGCATGAATTGGTTGCAATATTGTAGCACATGCTTTGTTGATACATTTTGGTTGTGTAGGTGTTTTTACATAGATCTTAATTCTATTGAGTATATTGTGTCACAAGAATAGGAAGGGCATAAAGAATTATCATTGCACTGATTTGGGCTTGAAAGTTGATTCGTATGTGGGGCACTATCAAAATAACATGTTTCCTAGTTTAGATTAATTATTCTATAAATATGATACAAAATCATAAATGTAGTAAATACATAGATCCTAGATTCATGTATTACAATATTATAATATCATATAACCTATAGAAAAATAGATAAAGGAGGTGTGGGTTAGGGTTAGAAGAGATTGTACTAATTTATTTACTAAGATGAAGTGGTAATGATATGGAAATATACAAACATGGTATGTAGAGTGTCGTTGAGTTTTCCTAAAAATTTGGGGAGTTGAAATAGAGGGGAAGACAAAGGTGTTTGTCTAGGGTAAATTTACTCGAGATGAATTTGTCTTATGTTGGGTTTTGTTGAATTCTACCCATGACATTGTTCTCTTTCATGTCTTTAACTTCACTTCATGTGTTCAAAATTCTACAATCGCAATTGTGCAAAAATTAGGGCTTCTCATTCCTCAAACCTAGATTTCCTCTTTGAAGACATAAAAAGGTAGCTTGATTTATGTTGAGTTGTCCCAAAAACATTTCCATAACAATACTCCAAAGAGACATCAAACCCCTATAGTTCTCCCAACTCGGTGAATATGTGCAAGATGTACACTACCGTGTTTAACAATGAAGACCTCAATAGGACCTCTGACACTTGGAAATTATCTTTGGTGTATAATGTAGCTTTACGAAATTGACTTGGGCAACCACTTATGATGTACACAATTTAGCATTGGATGACGTGCTTGAGAGAATGATTTACAATTCGGTGTGAGGCCCTTTGAAAAGGTGGGGTGAGTGTTTTTATAGGTGACTATTGTGAAAGGTTTTCCTATTAAATTGACACTAGGTAGACAATGATAACTTTTGAATTTGAAAAAGTGACTATTATCACAATGGAGGATGTATCCCTCAACCTTAGGACAAATCCGTCCAAATGGATTTGTCCTTTACTAGCCACTTCATCCTATGAGGGTGCACATTAAATTTCGTCGGTTGAAGTAGGTGGTTATATGTTTGAAGATGTGTTTTATATTTAAAAGTAGGTATTTGCTTGGTCAATGATGAGTAACAAGTTTAACCTAGTGGCCTTGAAGTGTTAAATTGAGTGAGATACATATATGAACTAGTCATTTAAGCGCATAATGATTAATGGGTTGAGATAAATGTTAAGGATAATTTTCAAATGCCATTGGCCAAAATTCACGGTACTACATTTTTCCTCCATTTTAATCTAGTAATTGAAAATTGTTTGATTAAATTAAAATAACTTTAAATGTAGACCTCCCATAAGGAGAAAGTATGCACAAGATTAAAATGCTCATGTTCCCTTCACTTTTGTTTTTTTACCATACATGTGAACTTGCTTGCCACATGCAAAACATGTAATAAAGTACACTTAAGATGCTTATACAAAATCAATAAATAACATAAAGTGACAGTAAAAACATGATATGTGATGCAACCTAGAATTCAACAATACAAGCCCGGGCGCGTGTGGCACATCACTCGGCCCTAGACTATGCGCTCACCCGAAGCGCGCAAAGGTACTAGGCCCCTCTTTAGTGTTGCTTTATTGCAAGATGTTAGCATGCTGAAGACTTTAACCATTTAGATCTATAGCTCTTCTATCTTTCAAACAGTGCATATTCAGACCTAGATCTAGAAAATAACAACATTAAAGGATAACCATAATGGAATCAAGCATGCAATACTGAAATATAACCATGATAACACCTTGTTTCAGTCCATAGTCTCCATTATATTAATTATAGTAAATACACGAAGCTTCATTACAATAACAATAGTATATGCTCATGCGCGTAACAAATCTAGTAGCATAATCTCACTATACCCTAGTTCTCACACGTATATCTATGCTCTCTCTCGCTACATAGTTCAATACATATTTATAAGGGTGGGGACTTTCCCTTCACCGCTTATCTAATCCCAAAATAGGTTGCATGCTATTATTAGCCATGCACCGTTACAAAAATAGGCTTACATGCAAGAATGCTAACAATAGATCTCTCTTTGTCAACTATCAGTTCACAATTCTATCTTTAGCCTGCATCCATGCAAAGTACTTTGTAGCTGATCATCCAAAAATAGCCAATGCGTGTTGCGTAAGTCTCCAATCGGTTTGAGTGCTCCACACATTATTTCCAAAAATAGATCCTCATCATGAAAATGGCTAAGTCATAAATCTGTCTCTATTCTATATGTGATCCTCTCTGATGCTTCCGTGCCTTTGAATGCACTTTGTTCTCCTGTGCAAACCTTATGTATTTTCTTCACTAGTGCAGATTTTGATTGATCAACATTACCCCACACTAGTTTCATTGCAATCAGCGAAATGGTTGTCTCCAAAATGAATCAAAGAATATGAATAGAAGAATAGAAATAATTTGGATAAATGAAAGAATGTCTTTAACCTACATTATCTTCTTCTATAAATTGAATAATCAATTCTGGATATTCCTCTTTTATCTCTGCCTCTAAGGTTTTCCAGTCACTGAGCGTGGCCTTTGCTTTCTTTGTAATATCTCTGCAATTGACTCTAATTCATCCCTTGCAATCTCTCCTTTTTCATTTTGTAATATCAACACAATGTTGGACATGCTAGTCATTCTCCCTTCCAATAAGTCCATCTTTTGAGCAATGAGTTTTCTAATTTCATCCAAACTTTCCTGTGAGGTTCCTTAGGGGCATTTGTAAGGGCCTCGCGCTCGCTTAACAAGTGCTAACATTACGCATAGCCCAATGTCTCATCCTTCATGGCCTTCAGGACCTCATTGTCTTCTAAAATGGTCTTGGTCCTTATAACAGCCTCTGGCGCTGTACAAATATTCAACACTTGATCCACCTTCTTGAGTTCCTCCTGCAAGCTCTAAAACAATCCTTCATATGATGTAATCTTCCACATCACTGAAGCCTTTTCTTGCTCTGCTTCCTATGATGGATCCTTTGGCTCAGAATGCGCAGAGGTTCATCTTCAAGCACTAAGTCCACCAATGTATTGACATAATGTATTACCAAAGGAAACGTCTTGGGTACCTTTGGCTCTAAGTGTGGCCTAGCCTTCATGACATTGTCACCAATCTCCTCTGCCATGTTGATAAACACAATGTTCTTCTTCTATGCCAAGTCTTTTTCCTATTTTAGGCACGCTATTTCCTCATCCTTAGTCTTAATCTCCTCCTTAGCACCCTAATTGTGGTAGCTTTATCCATATTTTGTTGTGTGACCTCTGTTGAGACCTTCACCAAAGCATTGCTCACCTGTTCATCTGACATAACAGTAGGCTTTTGTTATGTGTCTAGCCTGAGGTGTCTTTTTCAACCTCCTTGACATGCATGACTCCTCACACACATCAAATTCTGGTTCATCCATGTGCATGTGCATCGACCATGAAAATTGCTTCCTTGTGCGCATTGTCGCCATATCTTCATCCATTAACTCCCAACCGTATAACTCCTTTTGTGTCATTGTGCTCTAGAAATGAGTGTGGACAATTTTACCTATGTCCTCGATGTAGCCCATGGCTGGTGGAATATACTCCCCACTTTTTCTTCTTGATCTAGGCTGCTTAGGAACTTGGGCTTTAAGATTGGGAACTTGTGCTACTATGTCCTGAGAAGTCTTGGTTGCTGTCTTATCTGTCCCTTTTTCTCCCTCTTCTCCATCCTTCATTTCCTCATCTTTTTGTTCCTCTACGTTCTCTAGAGGTGTAGGAGAATCAGCGTGCTTTCCTCGACTCTTCTGCTTCCTCATTCAACTTTAATTTCCTTCTTATTTTCTTAGTTGTCTCCTTCTGTGGAGAGAGTCGAGATGATTTGCGCATTGTTTGTGGAGTAACACCTTGGGTCCTTGTTCTCCTAAATACTCTCTTGAATCGACACTCTCCTTGGACCACATCTAAGTCCTCATCATCTTCCTCTTGTGGCTGAGGTGGAGTAGTTACGCGCTCAACTTCATCCTTATTTTGAGGATGTCTTCTACCTTTGTGTTCTAAACAACCACTATCCTCATGCTCCTCCTCTTCATCATCGACTTAAATTATTTCTATGGGCTTGGGTGTTGGAACATTTTCCATTCTATGCTTACCCTTTAGCATGGCCCTGGGAGTGTGAACTCATTCTCCACATACTTAGCATTATCTAGCTTGGGTTTGAGTTGCAGGTACACAAGTGCTATTCTGGTGTCCCCAACTACCAAGATCACAGGTTTCATGCTTATAATTTCTGAAATAAGTCTTTCAATGTATGCATTATACCCTGGATATACATACTTCTTCCTTAGAGTGTGGTAGTCGCAATCTACCTTGTCTGAATTGTAGGTTAAGCGGTGTGCATCTCGAAAACCAATGAATTGATTCCTAGAAATACCTTGCTATGAAGGCATATGACAGTTTGCACCATGGGCTCCAAGCCCTGTCCTTTCCATAAGTGACTTGTGTTCCGTGGGGTACTCCCAAATCTTCTCCTTGGGCCCATCAGGCACCCCAATCTCCACGAATACTAAGGACAATAACAAAACACCAAAACTTATTCTATCACCTATCCGTGCTTCTACAATGATTGTCTTTTCTATGTGATTTGCAATGTTGTAGACCACTCCTTGAGACATCTTCTTGTGCGTACAACCACATTGTGTTTACTTGCAACCACCTTCCTTGGTCATTCAACTTTGTCACAAGATGTGTAACTGCCTGCACTACTAGGTACTTCTTCAACTTATCAATGTCCATGCCACGTAGACCCTTGGTATACCCCAGCTCCTTCCTCATCTCCAAGATTACGGCCTTATTAGTTAAATCACTATCCAGATCCAACCCTGAGGCCCTTAGTCTTGTCACCATTGAAATCAAAGTAGCTATGATTCTTACCCTCCATCCGGTGAAGTAGAAGAAGTCCTCATGGAATTTGCTCATCAACCATTGATACAATGGTTCATACTTTCCAAAATATGGTAGCTCATATAGCTGGTAGACTCCATTCTACTTCAACAACTTCTCACTAGCGTCATTATATACTAGCATATCCTTTGTTGTGTGCTTGTTCATTTTCATGCTCAGTAACGCATAGAGCTCCTTGTTATCTGATGTTCGATGGTTGTAGTCGTTAATTTTACATTGGTAGATATGGGAATCCCATTCTTTTCCCACAATCACACACTCCGGATACGACATTTCTAAAAAATTAATCTCAGGAGTAATTTTTTCTTCCACTTCAACCTTCTTCTTCCCTTAATCTCCCGCTACTGTACTTTCTTTGGTGCCATTTGATAATAATATCTCTTTTCTTCCTCTCGTAGTTGAGCAAGTCAAAACCCTATCTTAAATCTCCGTGCCCTAGTGGAAATTGTGTGCCCTAGCTCATTTGTGACACGTCTCGCTTTGTTCAACCCTTCACCTATGGTAATGTAAGCTTCTCTAGTGCACAATCTCTCTTTCCATGTCCGGTTTCACACTCTACGCACCTCAACACAATTTCTCGAAGCTTATTTACACTTAACCCTTTTCAAATTCTCTCAATTACAACGATAAAAATGAACTTGTATCCCATCCTTATATATAGTTTCAAAAAGTTAGTGCACTTATTACTCCTCCACCTATCAACAATCCTCTCATTAATAAACCATTTTCATTATTTCCACGTGGTACATCTTTGCACCCAAGCTATAACCTTTTAGTGCACCCTTCTACCTTTTGGTTGCAGACTTCTCTTCAGTGTGCTTCTATGTGCCTGAGTACCTCATCAATGCACCTTCCACTGGTAGTCTTCCCGGCTTCTGCTTACCTTGCGTTATACTTGTTTCCCCATTCCTCTCTATCTATGGTCCTTGTGTCTAGAAGAAATATATATTTTTTCTTTCAATTTTCCAACCTTGAATAACACCTTTAGATAGTTCCTTTCACATGGACTTATTTCCATCAGTCCTGTACCTGAATATCAACAACCTACCCCACACTAAGGGTATGTGCAGTCCTTTGCACATAAAAATTCTTTAAATAGTAATTACTTTCTGGAGCATAAACACGCTTATTACAAAAACACACCAACTAAATTGACAAAGCATAGCAACAAAGAAAGAAACACATAATGGAATGTAAAATTGAAAACCTAATCTAAATGGCAACACTACTTTATTACAAACACCAAGAAGACTTGTTTATAGTAGGGCTTGACCTACTCTGTTGAAGTAATCGGGTAACCGTATTCCATCAAGGGCCTCTAGCGACAAGCGGCTGATTTGAGTATGTGAGTGATAACATATGGCCTAGACAATGTACCTCGAGTATACCTAGATGGCGCAAAAACTTAGAATCATAAAGGAGCACCATATGTTATATCTCCAATTTTTTATCCTTGATGTTCCTGTCATGCCATGCTTTCTGCCCAGCCTTCTCTTGTTTTTGACTCCAACATGCTATGGCTCGTCGTTCATCCAATTTGATGAAATTTTCAATGCATTCTTCTAATACACACACACAGTAAGAAGGTAACATAAATTCCATAGAAATAATGACTTCTGTGCCAAATACTAACTGAAATGGTGTGGCTTTGTTCAACCTTTTTATATGTTTTCGATATGCCCAAAGTACTATAAATACCTTATCATCCTAATCCTTTCTTCCTACATCACAAATTTTTGTCAATGTCCGGCTCAAAATTTTATGAAAGCCTAAGAAAACCCATTTTCCCGAGGATGATAGGGTGTAGTCTTATGGTGTGCAATCATGAATTCATTCAATAAAATTCTAATTGTCTCAATAAGAAAATGCGTGCCCCTATCACTAGTCAAACCGAAAGGACATCCATACCTTGTAATAATATTTTCCCAAAGAAACACGGCTATTATGGCCATTGTATAATCCTTTATAGGTGTTGTTTCTACCTACCGGTCGAGATAATCTATGCAAGTTATGATGTAGCGCGATCCAATTCTACGCGTAGGTGGTGAAATAGGACCCACAAAATCTATAGTCCATTTCTCAAACAGTTCTTTACTAGTAATGGGTCTTAGAGGCATTTAATCTCGTTGACTGGTCTCCCAAGGCGTTGACAATGATCACAAGCCTTAGAAAATTTATACACGGTCTCCCACCATAATCTAGCAAGTAGAATCTTGCACGCAGTGGCATCACCAACATAGTGGCCACCTGCAATACCACCATGAGCTTCTTCCATAATATCTCGTGTGCTCATGTTCCAATACACAATGACATAATACTTCATCTCGACCTAATTTGTATAGGTCACCACTGATTAACATATAGGGGCTGTGCGTATAACAAGTTGTTTCTTCTCCAAGGATTTCATTCCTTTTGGTGCCATCCTTGTTCATAGAAAGACAACAATGTCTTCTAGTTCTAATGGCACTCGTTATAACCTATATAACGTGCATCTGGCATGGTATCTTCAATTTCTGTGCTTCTTCTCTGATTTGTATTTTGGGTAGATGGTCTAGTGTAGAATTACTTTTCCTGGTTTCACCACAAGCGTGAAATAAAATTCTTGAAATAAGAGCACCCATCGACATACGTGCCCTTGTAGAAATTTTTTTTTACCAAATAATTCAATGATATGTGATCTATATAAAAGATGAATGGTGTAGCTAGTAGGTACTATCATAATTTATGTAGCACATAGATCATTGACAAAGCTTTGCACTCTGTAGTGGTGTAATTCTGTTATGTAGGAGTCATCTTTCTACTAGAAAAATAGATGGGATGATCTATAATACCTTCTCCAAGTTGAGCTAACACCGCGCCAATGGCCATGCTAGATGCGTCAATATGTACATGAAATGGTAGGTCCCATGAAGGAAAACATATAATAGGCACGGTAGTAAGTTTTTCCTTTAACGTCTTGAATGCGTATTGCTTCATGTTCTCCCAGTAGAACATACCTTTCCCTTTCAGTAACTCTTCCAACGGTGCGGAAATTTTGGCATATCCTTTGATAAACTTCCTGTAATATCCTTGATGACCCAAAAATCCATGCACTTCACTTTGATTTGGTAGGCTCCTTAGGCCTATAGTGGCTGCAAACTTGGCTAGATCAACCAACAAAAACCCCTTACATTATGTGTCCTAGCAATATCCCAAACGGTGTAGCAAATATGCACTTCTTGATGTTCAATGAGATACTCAACTGTCTACATATTTCAAACATTAAGAGCAGATTGTCACAATGATCCTTAACTAATCCATACACCATCCAATAATCTAAATAGACCTGTAAGAAGTTGTGAATAAATTCCTTGGATGCTTGAAAAAGTATGCATGAAAATACAATAGGCACATTTTTCAGACCAAAAGGAATTACAATATAGGCGAAGGTACCCCATTCAGTAGTAAATGTAGTCTTTTCCTGATCCTCTTGGGAAATTTGAACCTGATGATACCCAGAGAACCCATCCGTAAACGAATAGATTTCGTGCCCTGTAACACCTTCTAGTATTTCCTTGGTGAATGGCATGGGAAAGGGATCAGTCACACATGCAACATTCAGCTCCCTGTAGTCCATGCAAATCCTGATCCATCCATCCTTCTTGATACCGATCACCATTGGACTAACCCATTATGACTCATCAAGGGGCTTGATAATTCCAGACTTCAACATTTTGTCAATCTCTTCTTTGACCTTTTTGCACAAGTTGGGTTTCATCCTGTAGGGTCTTTTTATAACTAGGCGTGCACCCTCTTTAAGCTTTATCTTCATCTCCCCTAACGATTCATGCATGCCTTTAAGTTTATGGTACCCCTTAGGGAATAAGTCTTGATAATCCCTTAGTAACTCTATGATTTTTGCCACTTCAGATTCTAACCAATAGTCTCCAATTACGGCTTCCTTAGGCTCAACCTCTGATCCAATATTCACCTTCTTTGTCTTCATAGGTTCATGATAGGCACGCGTGGTCGTATCTGCACTATCCAATACCTCACGCCTACATGTTGAATGATTTACATCCAAATTTTCTACTTCTTTGTCATCCACTAAGTAGACCATTTTTCCTTTTTCTTTCTCAAGGAAAGTGCGTTGAAGTAATGTTGCATCGGCCTTTGTTTCTTCAACAAGACGTGCTCTTGAGTCTCCTTCATCCAATAAATCTTGAAGGAGTTCTTCAGCCTTGGCACTATCTCCCATAGTTAAGTGCTTTATGACTTTCAATGCTTCTTCCACCAGAGGCTTTATAGAGAAGAAGTCAAACATCTAGGTCATTCCTATAATTAAATCTTGCCAATTTCTAGTCTCTTTATGGAGTTCTGCATATACATACCAAACACGCGTGCATCCTTGTAAAGTGGAATAAAAATTGTGCACCCATAACGAAGGTGGTAAAGATTCTTGCCCTTTTGTCTAGAGTCTCTCACACTTATGAATGTGGTGCTGAACAAGTTGATTACCATAATAAGTACAGATTTGAGTAGGTGCATTGCTCCTAAAGAACCTAGTAGTAAGAGCAATCCTAATTTCATTCCATCCTACAAGATTATCCTTGTGGGCCATCCACTAGCGTCTTCTTTGTCTCACGTAGTGTATATGATAGCATATTTCTTCTTTCCAATGAGTCTATCCACTATTCTTCCATGGCATGCAAGAATACCATAGGATCTCCTTCTCCGGTGTAACAAGGTACCGAGTTGTTACCTATTCTCCTAACATAATGCAGGTTTTCTTGCCTCTAGGAAATATGCTCTTTACTTCATGCCCTACCAACTCATAAGTGCTATGAGCCCAATTATCATAGGAAACACTTGTAGTATCGCTAATAGGTGTGCATTATCCTACTAAATTATTCCTTCTTTAGTTGGCTCAAGTATCTTTGGATTTTGGATAGCGCATACATAAATCCTATTAAGATTTCTTCACTCAAGGGCTCAACATAGGGCGCAAACTTGCCATCTGTTAAAGGGATAATAACTCTCTCCTCCATTTCAAAACTGATATAGCCCTTGTTGAACGAAAGATCAACATTATTTGCATAACACCAGGGACACCCTAATAGAGATGGGAAGCTATCTAACTCTGCCAACGCTCAAACCTCAAAGTCTCCAGTGAACTTGGCTCCTTGTATAGTAATGGATGCATCTTTCAAAACTCTGATGGGAGTGGCTTTAGTTTGATTAGCCATGAACAATATATTAGAGGATGGCTGTAATGGGGGTCTCCCCATTTATACCCATGCATATAAGGTAAGAACATTGACTTCCATGCATGTATCAATCAATATATTACTCAATAGCCACCCATCCACAACAACATTCAAAGTGATTTCCTTGTCATAATCTAGGCTATGAGGGGGAAGATTCACATGTAGGATCTGCCATCTAGTCTCAATACTTGTGCGTGAAGTGTTTCCCTTTAACCAATCCCCTAACAATGGAATGATATTTTCTGGCGCAACATTTTACATACTTCCCTTAAGTCATCTATATCAGTTTGGACCATCTATGATACTTTATTTTGCTCCATCTTCCGTGATTTCTCTTTTAAGTACTATATCTCACCCTGAAGATTCCTAAGAACTTCCATGGTTTCTGATAAACCTCCTTTTGATGGGTAGGATCTGGGTACCATGCATGTAGAACCTCCTCCTTAGTAATGGTAGGCTTCTGCTGCAATGCTTCTCGGTGCATGCCGCCTCGGATAGGTCATGATCTTAACTTGAAACTCCTCAGACTCTGGTTCCAACTTAGGCATCCATTGATTTTTCATAGTGCACTATATCCTAACCATTCCCGCACCTTTGTTTTCTTGTTTATGTTTCTTACTAAGATGCTCATACAAGTCTGGGCACTCCTCGTAGCTATGGTTCTTTCCACAAAAAGAACATGTAATATTATGAGGAAATTCACACTGTAGTGGTCAGGAGATCCGCATGTATAACATGTTCCGTGAGGGAACTCACTTCTTCCACTACCACGGCCTCATCCTCTAAATCCACCACGGTATCCTCAACCTCTGCCATGATTGCCTTCAAAATGCCCTTCATTCCGATCATAGCGCACTTGATTGTGATCCTAGTCTTGATGCTCATTCTTTCCCTTAGAGTTATCTAAAACTCCTATCTATCGTACACCAATATCTATAGCATCATGGATCTGACCAATCAACCGATAGTCTTCCGTGTCATGAGTCATGGACCGGCATATTTTAGAGTAGCTTGAAATGTTCTTCCTTATCGCACTTTGTAGTAATGGGTAGCAGATAGTGTCATGGTTTAAATGGCATCTCTCATAATCCAACGAAATGAACATTGATCTACGAGGACAACTATCCTTTGTGTGACCTACTTCAAAATATGTGCACCAAATCCCTGTGCGCATCTCATGTGCTGAATTTGCTGATAGTTTCTCTAACTATTTTTCCATAGCTGTTATTTGTGCTTCTAAAAATGGGCTCACCCTAGTATCTATGCTTCCAATTACCTCAGCATGTAAGGCTGCTTCGAGTACTTCATGCGGATCAATGTATGTCTTATGTGATAATGCCCTCCTAAAAGGGGTAATTAAGCTCCCAATGAACCATTGTGCATGTTGGCTTGCGTGTATATCATAAGAAAGCTTAGATAACATCATTTTAAAATAAGCATCATACTCTCTAACACTCTCAGTAGTGCCTTGCTTAATATCCTTGAGTGCACTTATACTCTTCTGCTCAAACTCAGGGATGTGAAACTCTTTAAGGAATGCATCTTTTAAGTTGTATAGTCTACACAAGTCTGATCAGGGTCAAAATTTTTGTACTAGATGTGTGCACACCCTTATAGCATAGTAGCAAATTGGCTTTCCTGACACTCAGACGCCGTGATTCCTTTTGTGCGCCACAGTATTTCACACATATGCACATGTTCAACAACATCTTCTATGCCCCTATAGTATGAAAGATGAAGAGACATATCCATGTAAATATTTTGGGGTTGGTGCGGACCTTGCCTACCTAATCTAGAACCTCCTGTGTTTCCCCTACCTCCAAAACCATCCGATCTGCCTGAACTAGAGCTACCTATTCACCCTGATCCCAAACTTGTAGCTGGTGTTGGACTAGAAGATGTACTTCCTTGTGTCCCAATAGTAGAACTGAACTGTACACGATAGTACGCAAAGCATTACCACTTCCAGTTAGTCCAAAAATTGGTGTGCCTATATTCTGTGGCGATGATACACCGAAAAGGTACTCCCATATAACAATGAAGCCATTTGCACTACCATCATTGTGCCTCTTATAAGACTTTCTCCTACTCTCCCACTACTTGAATTAGCTTGTTGACTACTTGTTGTACTAGATGTTGGAAAACCAAGTGCAAGGGAAAGGTTTAGGTGGATTTAGATGCGCGCCCTGTAGCCCAGGTCGTCTCTGCTGGCACACTTCTACGTGAGGCTGAGGAGGGTTCCCTATCATGTTTTCCCAAATGGGGAGTTCCTGAGGCTTAGGTTCCACGTCTTCTACATGAAATTTAACTCCTTCCTGAACTATCTTTCTCCACAACACCATTTTCTCTGCAACCTCCCACTACTTCTATACCTCCCTCTCATGCGCCTCATTATACTTAAGTTGCCTTTCCTCTCTCGCCTAATCAGCCAATAGGTCGCCATATTTCACCAAACCTACTCTTTCCCCCACATGTGGTGGGGTTTAGTTAGCCATCAGTTTACTCTCCAAATTCAAATTTACCATCAGGATCTTGATCGCCAGTGGAATGCCTTGTAGGTAAGTTCCCCTTGGATATCGTAAAAACTAGAATTCAGCTACCTCTAGACACGAATAAGTGGAAATTGAGTACTCCAAGATATAACTATTCAAAACACCATGGAACCATGTATCCATAGCTCAAGTCCAAATCATATTAGCATCATAAAGGGCCTGAAATTATTCTTGCATCCAGACAAGTGCATGATACCTCTAATTCCACTTAGATGCATATGCAATCAGCCACTTGTATAATTCTATTGGAAATATAATGAAGAAGCTTTCATATAAACTGTCATAAAGGTTCTTCCACCCACACGTGTGTGTTAAACTCGAGATCTAGTCTTTGAACCACCATGAGTATTCTTCTTCCAGATCATGTATCCACTCCTCAACACTTGTTAAGGTCAACTGGTATATCTTCATCGTGAACCATCCTGAAAACAACTGAAAAAGAGGTCCTGGCAATGGAACCAATGATGCGGCCTAGATTTCAGCAATACAAGCCCGGGCATCTTTGACACATCACTCAGCCTAGACTGAGCTCTCAACCGAAGCCTGCAAAGGTACCATGCCCCTCTTTAGGGTTACTATTGCAGGATGTTAACATGATGAAGACTTTAACCATTCAAATCTATAGCTATTATATCTTTCAAACATTACATATTCAAACCTAGATCTAGAAAATAACAACATTAAAGGATAACCATAATGGAATCAATCATACAATATTGAATTATAACCATGATAACACCTTGTTTCAGTCCATATTCTCCACTATATTATTTGTAGTAAATACACAGAAGCTTTATTACAATAACTTGTAGTATATGCTCATGCGTGTAACAAATCTAGTAGCACAATCTCACTATACCCTAGTTCTCACACATATATCTATGCTCTCTTTGCTACATAGTTCAATACATATTTATAAGGGTAGGGACTTGCCCTTCACCACTTATATAATCCCAAAATAGGTTGCATGCTATTACTAGCCACGCACCATTACAAAAATAGGATTACATGCAAGAATGTTAACAATAGATCTCTCTTTCTCAACTATCAGTTCACAATTCTATCTTTAGCCTACATCCATGCAAAGTGCTTCATAGCTGATTATCCAAAAATAGCCAATGCATGTCGCAAAAGTCTCCAATCGGTTTGAGTGCTCCACACATTATTTCCAAAAATAGACCCTCATCATGAAAATGGCTAAGTCTTGAATCTGTCTCTATTCTATGTGTAGTCCTCTTTGATGCTTCTGCGCCTTTGAATGCACTCTGTTCTCTCGCATGAACCTTATGTATTTTCTTCGTTAGTGCCAAATTCTGATTGATCAACAATATATATACACTTGTATGCCCTTGGTGTCATATGTAAGGGATGTACATATCAAAATGTAAGAGAACTAGAGCTATTGAGCTTGGTATGTGAAGCCAACTTTAACAATCAAGCTGTTAATATGTGAAGCCATATGTGGCAATTGAGATTGCTATGTGAAGCCATCTTGTGTGCATTTAAGTATGTCATGTAGGAAACTTGTGTACATTTGATCTTTCCATGAGGCCAATTTCTATATGATTGTGTAAATGTTGTTGTATACATGTAATAATTTGACACACTACAACACAATGTTTATAATGCCACTTTTTGAGTCAAATTTGCATCAAAATCAACATTTTAAAGGCTTTTGGACGTGTTTTGTTGATATTTACATCGAAAAATATGGCGTAAATGTGACACAAGTTTAACAGGACTATATGTTTTTAAATGTGTCACAAGTTTGACATGACTACAAATTTTTAAATTTTTTGATTTTGTGCTAGATTTGCTCCACCAATTGTGTGGCACAAATGTGACACAAAACTCGGTCGACAAATATTTTAAAAATAATTTATTTATTTATTTATTAATCATTATATTTTATTACTTTTTATAGGTTTTTATTTGTTTTAATGTGAATATATTATTTGAAATTGAATTGATTTTATTATTTACTATATTTTCTCAATATATATAATTATAATTAAAATTCTATATATTATATTACATTATTATATAATATGTTAATGATTTCTAATATAGAAGAAAATGAGTTTATTAAAAACTTAGCAAAATATTTTCACATTGGTTTGATTATGAAAAATACAATAAACACATGTTATACATAATAAAAAAACACAATATTTTATATTTTCATTTTTAATACAATAATGTATAATATATTACATTTGGAAATTACAAAAATGACCAATTCCCTACCAAATTACAAAAAAATCAATATGTGGCTAGGTGCTAGTCCTCCTCTTTGTCAGTCGATCCCCTTCATCATTCTTTCGATTGATTTTTCTCCCCTTCTTCCTCTTCCAACTCCATTATCTATCAACCTACAAATATATAATGATAAAAATTTACAACTATTTGAATTTAAAATTTATGTAACTCACAACTAATTAAATAATGTCTTATCGACATAAATCCATTCTTTGTAGAGGCGGTTGGTCGTAAGTCTCTTACCCGACACATACACATCCCAATATCACCTTTTTGTTAACCTAGTCTTTTGTTTCTCTGGTAGGAAACTAAGTGTATTATGTGCCATATTTGGGGAAATATACATTTTATAATTTAGTACAAACCAAAGGGTTGTCTTAAATTGAGGGTTTATAGATGTGGATTTGGGTGGATGTGTTAACACCTGTCACTCTACTTCTAGATTTGTTTTTCACCTTGGCTCGAGATCATATTGCATGGGTATGTAAGAGGCAAACATCTATTTCCATCTCTTTGATAGAGGCTAAGTATTTTGGTACTATGAAATATGGACATGAGGCACTCTAGATTTAATTGTTACTTGGTGAGTTTCATTTTCCTAAAAAAAATACCACTTTAATTTGGTGTGATAATGGAAGTTCCATTGAGATAACACACAACTATATAAATCATCAATGTACTAAGCACATAAAGATTCACGTGCAATTCATTCTGAATCTAGTCCTATGTAACCAAAAACCTCTTGGGACATCACTACGCCTTAGGAATGGAAGTGTTTTCCTTAGCCTTTGATTATAGGAACACCTTTGAGTTTTGGAGGTCTTGGGGATTAAGTTTTTGAATGCTAGCTTTGGCTTGTAGTAGGCGTAGATCCCTTGGGGTATTTGGAAATAAATTTTAAAACTAATCCTAGGACCTTTTTGGAGGGTAATATGTGGACATATTTTGGTATCTAAACCTTAACATATGGGTTTGTTAACGGTAGGATGTTGACCCATTAGAAATGTGAGAATTGTGACTTGTTCCTTACTCCTTGCTAAGTCTCCATTTTCTGACTTTAAAGATATTATGAGATATCTCCTTCGAGAACATGATATTCTAGAACATTAACCTTTGACTTGAACACAAACCACATGTGACTCTTTTGTATCTTATAAATTATCCCAATCATCTCTATCTTCTAGATGTATCACAAACATAAGATTAGCTTAAGATTCTCCTCTTATCGTCATGAGATCTTTTCCCTTGCAATGAAAACTAATTGAAATGACGAGTAGCCATGCTCCTTAAGAAACGAACCCATAGTCTAAGAATGCGTGTTGGGTGACGTATACATGTTCAAATTTTTAGAACTAATATCAGTTTTTACAAATTAGTGAGAATTGAAATGTGAACCAATTAGTGTACACTTATTATAAGATATTCACAAAAAGACTCTTTTCATAAAGGGGGTTTGTAGCTTGCTTTTGTTTTGAGAATGTACCCTTGTGATGTCGGGATATGAATTATTAGTACCATGGAGATTATTTTACAACTTAATAAATCTTTCTTGTGTTGTGAAGGTAGATGTGATTTGACCCTCTCAAAAACAAATCTTTGAGAAAACATAGTTTCTAATTTTGGGAATTCAAAACTTAATGTATAAATGTTAAAAAAACTTATAGTAATCGATCGATTAATATGATGTATTCACAATAAGCGAGAAAAATAAATAGGATGAAATCGGTATAAGTTAAGTGTTAAACAAAAGTGAGGAAATGTAGTCTAGAAAATAAAAGGGTAATGTGTGTTCCCATGTTAAGTGATTTTCAAACCTTATAGGTTAAATAATGGAATATGTCTATGATAAAGATGTATCCATGAAAATGTGGTGTTGTGGAAAATACCTATCCGTGATGTTCATTTTTGGTTGGGTCGTTGCAATGGACTAGTTCATTTCTAGAAGTGTGGCATTGATTTGTATCTTGTGATATCCTAATGTCATGAGGTCTATGTTGTATTATGATTAACTAAAAAATGTAAATTGTGGATACTAGTTAATCTAAGCTATGAACAACTGTAACTAAAGTAAATAAATGTGGTAAAGAAATATGTAAATGACCCAAACAACTAAACAAACGTAAATAGGAACCCTAATGTGCAAGAGGGAAGAAGAAAGAACTTAGGTGAATAGACGACACTCGTAGGACGATGTCATAGAGATGAATGAAAAATATGGAAACAAGAATGACAATGAGAAAACTGCAAGAAAGCAGATGGATCTAGAGTATCTAGTTGGATTGGAGTGCTGGAGAGGGGGCCCAGGGCATCTACGGGTGCTCTGGTCTATAAATTGGGCACCCTGGTCTGTACAAAAGCTTTGAAATTGATCTTCACTGGTTTGGCAGATGGTCCGAAACCCTCACTATTTTTCGCATCATATTCTCTATCCCGTACTGAGTTTTGCCAATTGTTGGTCGTCAAATAGGACTTTTAAGAAGAGCCTTGATCGGGGACAAGAAGTCCCTCTTCTTTAATGGGAGAGGTTCCCTTATTCAGAAACGAACTTATTTACAAATGTACAAAACATTATTTTATGGTTAAACTTGGATATTACGAAAGTGTTTTCAATGAGGATGTTCAAGTACAAAAGGACAGAGGAATGAGAAGACGAGAACGAGCAGAAAGGAAACATGCAGAATTATAGATATCAGAGTAATTCTTTATGTATGCGAAGTCACAGTAAATTGAAGCAAGATCATTTGTATCGGATAAATAAGATGGAATTCAAAGACACAAAGTTCTGTAAATAACATCTGCTAGAACACAAAGTTTCTTAACATAACACAGACTCATTAATCAAGGACACAAAGTTCCTTCTTGGTTATACAAGATCACCGTGCTTGCAAAGTCGAAGAGTATGCAATCGGCAAGACTAATGAACTTGAGACCAATGATCTTCACAAAGAAAATAAATGGAAGCTTAGGAGTAACAGAGATCAGATAGATAAAGAATGGAAAGTCCTTCTGTATTGATTTCTTTATGATCTATTTACACTTTCAGAAAATATGCCAAATTCTTCCTCTTTCGAATGGCGTAAGGAAGGCCATTATATAGCTTACAAATCAGTTATTCTTCGTAACCGCTTCTTTAACCAAGAACAGTTAAGAACCGCCAATCGCAATACCTTAACTTCTTACAAAGAAAATGGAAAAAGAAAGGGAAGAAGAGAAAAGAAAAAGGAGAAGAAGACAGGTGGCCAGTCACTGAGAGGGACCCACCGACTTCAGAATCTGCTGCTGAATTTCTTTAACGCCTCAGCTATGTCTCTGCCACGAGGGACTGACGTGTTGGCCATTGACTGAGTCCAGAATCCAAGACATTTCTCCATCTCTTTATCAAACTCGACATGAGTATGATAATCTTTATTTGCTTCTCCAACGGCAGATTGAAGAGAGCAGATTTCCTTCATTTTCTCTTTGGAGATTGAGCTTTCCTTGAATAAATTATCTTTGACATAAGCTCTGAATTGAGCTTTAATTTCTTGCAAGGAACGGGACACACCAGAAGTTTCATCTTGAAGATGACAATGAATATCCTTGAAAACTGATATAACCAGCGTCTTGAAAGCTTCGCCTTTCTGCCAACTGTTCTTTAGTTCTCCCAAAGCCTACTCCAAAACTTTGATCTTCCATATTGATAGCAACTAGGAGGACAGAACCGCAAACCAGGCTCGGAAAGGAATTTCAGAGGGAGGGGACACGCGCAGGTTTTCAAATTGCAAGGGTTCGAGCAAGGGTAGCATGGAAACAATGTAAGAATTGCAAAGGTGGCTTGCTCGTTACATAGCCGTTGAGGAGAGAGAAGGGTGATCAATGCGCATTTAATGCATACCCACCAATTTGAATAAGCAGGATATTCGGGTAGAGCGGCAAAAACTGGTACGAATGACACTTGGTTCACTTGGGACATGTGAGACGCGAATGCGTGAAACACGTGGCTCGGCCGATTCGGGCGAAACAGGGAGAAAACGCACAAATGCATTTTGGGACATTTGGGACGAAAACGTGTGAAGTACGTGGTTCGGGTGTTTCGGCGAAAATGGAACAAAAGGCCCGTTTGAACTTGGGACATTTGGGACATAAAAGAGCGAAGTACGTGGTTTGGGTGTTTCGGCCGAAAATGGAGCAGAAGGCCCATTTGAACTTGGGACATTTGGAACACGAAAGTGCGAAGTACGCGGTTTGGGTGTTTCGGGTGAAAATGGAACAACTCGCATGAAAATTTTGGGACACTTGGAACATGAAAGAGTGAAGTACGCGGTTCGGGGATTTCGGCCGATCGGGGAACAGAGCGCAATTTTGAACTTGGGACAGTTGGGACGAAAAGCTCCGACGGGCCCGAAAATGGAACAACTTCGGGGATTTCGGCCGATCGGGGAACAGAGCGCACTTTGGAACTTGGGACACGTGGGACAAAAATGTCCGACAGGCCCGAAATACATACAAAATGACCCAAAACTGTAGACTTTTCTCAATTTCACGACTTCGGTACATTAGAGAAAACACTTAAACTCAAAATTTTGAAATTTTTACTTTCATCAGAGCAGGGAATTTTGAGTGGACAAACGGTGAGATACAAATGATCTTGCTTCAATTTATCTGTGACTTCGCATACATAAAGAATTACTCTGATATCTATAATTCTGCATGTTGCCTTTCTGCTCGTTCTCGTCTTCTCATTCCTCTGTCCTTTTGTACTTGAACATCCTCATTGAAAACACTTTCGTAATATCCAAGTTTAACCAGAAAATAATGTTTTGTACATTTGTAAATAAGTTTTTCTTAATAAGGGAACCTCTCCCGTTAAAGAGGAGGGACTTCTTGTCCTCGATTTTGTTGCTCTTCTTAAAAGTCCTATTTGACGACCAATAGTTTTTGGCGACTCCGCTGGGGAAAATCATATTCCAATTCTGTAATTTTTGATCATCCTTTGATCTGGTGACTCCGTGTTTTACTCGAGGGAGGAGGGCCCTTGGTGTTGAAGATTCTCAGTTTCAACTTTTGGAGCAGCAGGGTTTTCCTTTCCCTTCAACAAGAAATAGAAGGACTCGTTCGACAAGCACTCCACCTATTCAAGATAGAATTCCTACGGGTGGTATTCCTTCAGAGCCAGCTAGCCCTAATCTTCAAGCTTTGATTCTTACTGGTGTTGTAGTCCCTCTCCAAGCCGTTTTTCCAAGAATGGCTACGCCATTACCATGGGGTCATCGTGTCGGGCCCCTGGCCCTTACTCAGCCTTTGCATGAGTTACCCAGAGGTAACCGGAAGAACTTTCCTAAATTCAAAGGCGATGGCAAAGTACATCCTGATGAACACATCGCAGCCTTCGTTGTTGCATGTGGAGTTCTGGGAGTCGAATATGAAGACGTCTCCGTAAGGCTGTTCGTCGAGACATTACAAGATAATGTTGCTGATTGGTTCTACCACCTTCCGGCTGGCGCTATCACCGACTGGGACACAATGAGAACTCAGTTCGAAAACCGTTTCAAGCCGGCAGAAGATGTACATGCCTTGCTAGCCCAAATCTCTCAGATAAAGAAAGATTCACAAGAGCCCATGAGAGAATTTGTGGCCCGGTTCAACAAATTGATCAATAAAATTCCGTAGCCTACCCGACCTGTTGATCAAATTCAAAAATGTTTCTTCCTAAATGCTCAATCGCCCAAAGTTAGTTATGCACTAAGAAGGGCTAATCTCGCAACATTGGTCGAGGATCAAACTCTCGCTGTTAGTATCGAGGATGACTTGATCATGTCAGGGAAGTTGAGAAGAGACCCTCCCAAATCTAAGTCTGTTGCTTCTTCCTCTTCCACCCCTGGACCTAATACTGATCCATTAGTTCAGAAACTTGCAAATGATCTTATTGCTATAAAGAAACAATTGGCTCAGCACGCTCCTTATGCAGACATTCCAAGGAGAAATTTTCAGCCCAAAAATCGTTTTCCTGCTTCTCAAACAAGATTAGCACTTGAAGGACCTCCTGTTAAAGTCCCTGTTAATGCGACTTGCGAGGTGGAAGAACCAGATGACGATGAAGATAATGAAGCTTGCGAAGAGTTTGCGAGAGAAGTTGATGACGAAGCAGACGAACTTGAGGGATCTCAAGTAAATTTCTTCACCACTGAGGGAATTGATGATGGAGATGATTATGATGAAGTAGTAGCAGACATGAGTAGTGAATCATTCACTGTCATGACTCGAGAACAGACAAATCGAGAGGGAGAAAGTGACACTGACCTATCAAGAAATCTAAGGAGCGATGGCAACTATTCCGTGGTTGCAAAAAGAGGATCTCCTATCCCACTTCGTCTACACCAAAGGTGAGTCCTATCAATCCTGCTACCAAAGTTGCTTCTTCTTTTTCTCCTAAAGTTGATAAGCCTAGAGTACCGAATGATGATGGCCCATCCATACGGATCCTTTGATATTGTTGATCACCTGAAAAAGACCAAGGTCCAAATCTCAGAAGCTGAGTACTATCAAACCCATCCCAAAGCTTTTTCCAAGATGATTCAATTTGTTAATTCCCACTCCAAAACCACCTCTAAAGGCCTTTTGCCCACTCCTCCTTCTGCACCACAGCCTAGTCTGGTAGCCGCTGTCACCTCGCCTAATGACAAAATCAAGCCTTTTTATGTAACACTTCTTATAGCTGGTCATAGGCTCAGTAATTGTGTCATAGATTCCGGAGCCTCAGATAATGTGATGCCTGCTAAAGTAGCTCATGCTTTAGGCCTGACCCTCACACGCACTTATGGATCCTGTTACTCCATGGAGAGTAAAGAAGTGCCCCTGGTCGGGAGAATTAAAGATGCACAAGTAGCTTTTGCTGCTTTGCCCGAGAAGAAAGTGTTGGCTACCATCTTAGTGGCAGATATTCCCCCTTCATACGGGATGTTGCTAAGTAGGAACTTCTGTAAGGATGTGGGTGGGGAAATCCAAATGGACTGGTCACATGCACTCGTGCTTGTCAATGGACAAATGAAGAAGTTGCTGCCTGAGAAGCAGTCTGAGTATATTGTGCAGAAAACGGATGATCCTAGAGCACAAATACTCTACGAGGATATGGGGCATGGTAACTACATGATTATGTCCCCTGATGAAATCGACCCCCCAAAGTGTCTCCTAAAGATCCTAATGGGGTTTGGATTTTAGAGTTTGATGGAAGTTGTTCCTCAGCTGGTTCGGAGCCGGTGTCCTGCTGGTGTCACCTGAAGGAAGCCTACACCCCTTTTCATTTAAGTTGCAGTTTGAGAATACTAATAACACAGCAGAATATGAGGCTCTCATTCTCGGATTGCAAGTGGCCAAAGAACAAGGTGTAAAGAATCTTCTGGCTCGTGGTGATGCAGAATTGATTGTAAAGCAGGTCAGAAACCTTTTTCAAGTAAAAAATGGAAGGCTGAAACATTACCGGAATCAGGTTTGGGATTCCATTGAATTCCTTGATGCTTTCTCTATCGAAGCAGTACCTAGGGAAAAGAACAGCAGGGCTGATTCACTAGTTTGTCTCGGGGTCGCTCGATTCCTCATCCTGATTTCTCTCAAGACAAGTTCACCATTGAGATGATCCATCGACCCAGTGTACCTGATAACACCAATAACTGGAAGGTTTTCAATGATGATCAACATTTGCTTTCCTTCCGGAACTCAAGGGTAATTTAGAGCAATTTGTATTTTGAGGGAAGTGACAACCTACCTCGTGAGAGTGTGCCCTTTGATAAAGCAGTCACCCAAGGGGAAGAAAAGCAGTCGGGAAGGGTGCCTTAAACTCAAGGGAATAAGATTCCTAAAGGATTGGTAAGCTTAGAGGAACTGTTTGATAAACATGACAGGTATGTGAAGTCTAGAGCTTCTACCGGACCTCAGCAATCAGCTGAGTATGACAAAATCAATATTGGGAGTTCTAATGACCCTAAGCTAGTGAATATTGGAAAATGTTGCAGTAGATGAGAGGAGAAAAGCAATCGACCTTCTAAGAAGGTATAAGGATGTTCTTGCTTATTCTTATGAAGATTTGAAAGCTTTCAAACCAAAAGATATGCAGCACTCGATTCCTCTCAAACCAGGAATTAAACCTTTTAAGCAGAAACAGAGGCAGTATAATCCCAAAATAGCTGACACCATCTTTCAGGAAATTCAGAAGTTGTTGAAGGCTAAAATCATTTTTCCCATTCACCATTCAACATGGATTGCAAATATTGTGCCTGTTAGGAAGAAAAATGGTGAGATCCGCATCTGTGTTGATTTCAGGAACCTGAATCAGGCGTCTTTGAAAGATAATTATCCTTTGCCTATGATGGATCAGGTCTTGCAAGCAGTTACAGGGTCTGAAATGTTATCCATGCTCGATGGATTCTCGGGATACAATCAGGTAGAGGTTGATACTGCAGATCAACACAAGACAACTTTCACTACTCCTTGGGGTACCTTTGCTTACAAGAGGATGCCTTTTGGGCTCATTAATGCTGGTGCCACTTTTCAGAGAGCCATGGATCTGGCTTTTGGAAGCTTGAAAGGGAAGTGTATTGTCATATATCTTGATGACCTGACAGTGTTTTCCAAGACAAGAGCGGATCATTTTGATCACCTAGAGACGATTTCTTTGAGATGCGAGAGAGCATGGGATCTCTCGAACCCTAAAAATATGTCTTTTGTGTCACTGAGGGAAAGTTATTAGGGCACATTGTTTCTAAGGATGGTATTAAGATTGATCCTGAACGAGTTCAAGCCATCCAACAAATTCCTCTCCCAACCAGCAAAAAGGGCGTGCACTCCTTCTTTGGTAAGATAAATTTTTGAGAAGATTCATCCCTGATTTTGCAGAGTTAACTTTGAATATTTCTCAGATGATGAAAGGGAAGCAAACATTTGGTTGGTCTTCTGAAGGAAAGGAATCCTTTGAAGGTATCAAGAGAGCTATTGCTAAAACTCCTGTTTTAGCATTGCCTGATTTCAGCAAAGATTTCATCATCTATTGCTATGCTACAGATAATACCTTGGCCACTGTCTTAACTCAAGAAGACTCTAATGAGCATGAACTCCCAATTGCGTTCATGAGCTATATTCTGAAAGATCATGAGTTGAAATACACCATGATGGAGAAGCATGCTTTTGCGGTGGTCAAAGGCATTTGCGATTTCGTTTTTATATCCTCAACTCTCACTCCATGGTCTTTGGTTCCAGATCTGTTTGTTAAGTCAATTCTCACACAACAAGAATTTGGATCCAAGAGAGGGAACTGGGTTGCTAAGGTCCAAGAGTATGACATTGACATCAAACCGACCAAGCTGGTTCGTGGAAAAGGCCTTTGTGAGCTCATTGCTGAAGGAGCTAAACATGAGTTGCTGGAGGAGAAAGCTGACATTCCTACCGTTCTGTTCCTTAGCTCAGTTGATGAATGGTATGCTGACATCGCCCATTTTCTCACCTATGGGGAATGCCCCTCTCATTTAACTGCCAAGGAAAAGAGGACTGTTAAATTGAGGTCAGTGCAATATGTATTGTGGGAAAATGCTTTGTTCAAGCGTGGGTTAGATGGGAGATTTTTGAAGTGTGTGGACAAGGAACAACAGAGAAAGTTGCTCTCAGCTTTTCATGATCAGGCATGTGGAGGGCACTATTCATCATGATTCTGACTCATAAGATACTCTGTGGAGGATACTACTGGCCTTCCTTGTTCAGAGATGCATCCAAGTGGGTTGATAAATGTGAGGCTTGTCAGACTTTTGTGGGAAGACCTAAATTGGCTTCTTTGCCTCTCAAGCCAGTTGTGATTGAGGAACCATTTCAACAGTGGGGTTTGGACTTCATTGGTACACTTAATCCTGCTTCTAGTGCTGGTCACACTCATGTGCTAACTGCCGCTGACTATTTCACCAAATGGGTGGAAGCTATTCTAGTCAAGAGTACTACTTCTGAAGTGGTGTGCAGCTTCATTAAAGAGAACATCTTGGTAAGGTATGGTGTACCTAATAAGATTGTAACAGATAATGCTTCAAATTTCTCTTCAACTGAGATAATGGATTTTTGCTATGGGTATGGCATCTCCCTGGCTCATTCTTCAGATTATTACCCCTCAGGGAAATGGGCAAGCAGAATCCACTAACAAAAATCTGGTGACTATCATAAGGAAGTTGGTCAATGAGTCTCAATGAAACTGGCACAAGAAGCTCTATGATGCTCTTTGGGCAGACAGATTACACCAAAGAGAGCTATTGGAATGTCTCCTTTTCAAGTGGTATATGGAGTAGAAGCTCAATTACCATGTGCAGTGGAAGGCCCTTGACCTTGCACCTAATGAAGGCCATTGAAGATACTAGTTTGAGAGATGCTTTGGACAAGAGAATTATGTACTGCACAAACCGAATGAGGACAGATTGATGGTTTTGATAGGATATCTGTTCACGGCCAGAAGGTAAAGGTCTGTTTGACAAGAAAGCTAGGTTCAGAGATTTCCAAGTTGGAGACACCGTGCTGTTATGGGACAAAAGACATGAACCTCGTGGCAGCCATGGAAAGTTTGATTCCCTGTGGCTCGGACCTTTCAAGATCAGACACTTTGCTGGTGAGAATTCCTTTTATCTTGATTACATGGATGGTTCTTCTCTCCCACTTCCTTATAGTGGGCAGTATCTCAAGTTGTTCAAGTCCTAGGTGATTAGGGAGTCCCTTGTATATTCTGTACAACGTTTTTGCTTTTCTTTCCTTTTTGTTTTGGTGTGTTGCCCTCTGTATTGGTCTATTTTTGACTCCGTTGCCCAATGGATAAGGTACTGGTCTGCTTCCCCGAGTTTGTCTAAGTTCTTGCCTTGTCTCATTCCTTGAATTCATGCCAAGTCATCCCCAGAAGGAGCCAGCTGTTGTCCACTCAAAATTCCCTGCTCTGATGAAAGTAAAAATTTTCAAAATTTTGAGTTTAAGTGTTTTCTCTAATGTACCGAAGTCGTGAAATTGAGAAAAGTCTGCAGTTTTGGGTCATTTTGTATGTATTTCGGGCCTGTCGGACATTTTTGTCCCGCGTGTCCCAAGTTCCAAAGTGCGCTCTATTCCCCGATCGGCCGAAATCCCGAAGTTGTTCCATTTTCGGGCCCGTCGGAGCTTTTCGTCCCAACTGTCCCGAGTTCAAAATTGCGCTCTGTTCCCGAATCGGTGAAATCCCCAAACCGCGTACTTCGCTCTTTCATGTTCCAAGTGTCCCAAACTTTTCGTGCGAGTTGTTCCATTTTCACCCGAAACACCCGAACCGCGTACTTCGCACTTTCATGTCCCAAATGTCCCAAGTTCAAACGGGCCTTTTGTTCCATTTTCGGCCGAAACACCCGAACCGCGTACTTCGCTCTTTCATGTCCCAAATGTCCCAAGTTCAAACGGGCCTTTTGTTCCATTTTCGGTCGAAACACCCGAACCGCGTACTTCAGCGTGTTTTCGTCCCAAATGTCCCAAAATGCATTTGTGCGTCTTCTCCCTGTTTCGCCCGAATCGGCCGAGCCGCGTGTTTCGCGCATTCGCGTCTCACATGTCCCAAGTGAACCAAGTGTCATTCGTACCAGTTTTTTCCACTCTACCCGAATATCCTGCTTATTCAAATTGGTGGGTATGCATTAAATGCACATTGATCACCCTTCTCTCTCCTCAACGGCTATGTAATGAGCAAGCCACCTTTGCAATTCTTACATTGTTTCCATGCTACCCTTGCTCGAACCCTTGCAATTTGAAAACCTGCGCGTGTCCCCTCCCTCTGAAATTCCTTTCCGAGCCTGGTTTGCGGTTCTGTCCTCCTAGTTGCTATCAATATGGAAGATCAAAGTTTTGGAGTAGGCTTTGGGAGAACTAAAGAACAGTTGGCAGAAAGGCGAAGCTTTCAAGACGCTGGTTATATCAGTTTTCAAGGATATTCATTGTCATCTTCAAGATGAAACTTCTGGTGTGTCCCGTTCCTTGCAAGAAATTAAAGCTCAATTCAGAGCTTATGTCAAAGATAATCTGTTCAAGGAAAGCTCAATCTCCAAAGAGAAAATGAAGGAAATCTGCTCTCTTCAATCTGCCGTTGGAGAAGCAAATAAAGATTATCATACTCATGTCGAGTTTGATAAAGAGATGGAGAAATGTCTTGGATTCTGGACTCAGTCAATGGCCAACACGTCAGTCCCTCGTGGCAGAGACATAGCTGAGGCGTTAAAGAAATTCAAGGCAGTGGATTCTGAAGTCGGTGGGTCCCTCTCAGTGACTGGCCACCTGTCTTCTTCTCCTTGTTCTTTTCTCTTCTTCCCTTTCTTTTTCCGTTTTCTTTGTAAGAAGTTAAGGTATTGCGATTGGCGGTTCTTAACTGTTCTTGGTTAAAGAAGCGGTTACAAAGAATAACTGATTTGTAAGCTATATAATGGCCTTCCTTACGCCATTCGAAAGAGGAAGAATTTGGCATATTTTCTGAAAGTGTAAATAGATCATAAAGAAATCAATACAGAAGGACTTTCCATTCTTTGTCTATTTGATCTCTGTTACTCCTAAGCTTCCATTTATTTTCTTTGTGAAGATCATTTGTCTCAAGTTCATTAGTCTTGCCGATTGCATACTCTTCGACTTTGCAAGCACGGTGATCGTGTAACAAAGAAAGAACTTTGTGTCATTGATTAATGAGTCTGTGTTATGTTAAGAAACTTTGTGTTCTAGCAGATGTTATTTAGAGAACTTTGTGTCTTTGAATTCCATCTTATTTATCCGATACAAATGATCTTGCTTCAATTTATTGTGACTTCGCATACATAAAGAATTACTCTGATATCTATAATTCTGCATGTTGCCTTTCTGCTCGTTCTCATCTTCTCATTCCTCTGTCCTTTTGTACTTGAACATCCTCATTGAAAACACTTTCGTAATATCCAAGTTTAACCAGAAAATAATGTTTTGTACATTTGTAAATAAGTTCGTTTCTGAATAAGGGAACCTCTCCCATTAAAGAGGAGGGACTTCTTGTCCCCTGACTATTGCTCTTCTTAAAAGTCCTATTTGACGACCAACACCAATAATCCAAGGTGATGTACATACTTGCAAATAACCAAGAGAAGTATCAAAACCCTAAAAAAAGAAAGATGCAAATGAATGGGTCGAAGGACCCCGGTTTCCACAATAATGGGCTTATTAAGCGAGCGTTAAACTATATTTTAGACCCAAATGTAGTTCTAGTGAGTGTGTGCATAATGTGCCCTAGGTGCTCTTGTTCCAGTCGCACTTTGTGAAGTAGTGAGCAATAAATAAGTTTAGAAAATTTAATATAATGTGTGCATGGAATAAAATATAATCCCTCCCCCTATGAAGTGTGATGCAGATGTCCTAGCCTTGTGCCTTATGATAGGGATATGTGGATGCAAGTGATCTCCAATGCAATAGATGAATGCAACTCTAGATGAATGATAATAGTGATAGTGATAGGTCCCTTATTATGGTCTCATAACTTTATATTTATAGGGTTCTTTTGATATAATTTCGTAATTAACCCCAAAATGATGACCACCAAAAAGATAAAGACCTCAAATAGCTAGAAAGAGCCCAAAAAGTGGTGGGGAAGTGTGAAAAATATCGGGGCATCCATGGTGGGACCAGGGGAACCCACGAGCACCCCAATACTAGCACTGGGCACCCCGATTAAAGGTGAAAATAACGGAAAATTACCGAAAGCAATTTGGGTATGTGGATGTAAAATATTGAGAATGAAGAAATAAAATAAAACAAGATGGCCAAAAGACGGGGTTAATTAGTACTTTATTCACTCAAGAACCTTCTAAATAGTAGTATGAGATTGGGAATAAATAATGTCTAAAGTGCATGATTTTGTGTCTACATTTTCCCCCACTTTATGTTGGTGAGTGGAAAGCTTGGTAACATAAAGTAGATAGAGATGCATACTTGATGCCGATGTAGAGTAATAAAGAAGGTGTGCTGAAGGACTAGAAAAAGTGTGGAATGACAAAAATATGATGGAGTGTGGAAACTAAAGATGAAAATGCACAAAAAAGTGATGAGAGTAAACCTAGGGTGGAACGTGTGTGCGATCTTTGATGTGTGTAGTGTACTGCATGGTTTATATACTATGTGCTATCATGATGTGTTGTTGTTGATGCAATTTTTATTTTTGGTGCCCCATTTGACTGCTTGTTTCTCATACGGCCGGACCTATAAGGAGAAAATGATCAAATAGTCAAATATGTATGTATATGTGTGTAAAAATGCAATGTAAAAGACACATGTAAAAGTAAAGTACACAAAATGAAAAGTGTAAATGGAACATGTGCACCTGATCCATGTTGAGAGAAAGAGTTTAGAAGGATATCCTATACTTCCAAGGTTTTTGGGTGATTCAACACCATAGGTGAAGAAGTATAGGGAGGAAATTATCTGTGTCCTCTAACCTTTAATTGCTTCCCTAAACTGTGTGTGAAGAGATCTCAATCATGCCCCTGGTTTTTGGGTGATCGATGTCTGGCTATAGAAGAAGTATTGGGAGGAATTCCATTATATCCTCCAACCATTAACTGCTCCCCCGAATGCTAAGGACACCATGTCCTGTAAAATCCATTGTGTATGGAGTTCGTAGACTAGTCTGAACTCACTCTGTATGTAAACCTACAATGCCAAGGGAGGAAAGTGCACTAAAATGAACTGGTGTAAATACATTGTGTTAGTATGTAAAATCTCAAATGATGCCCCCCTCTTTGGGGGATCATCCAATGTCATTGATAGGAAAATGCGGTCCCATAATAGGACCAATTGTATAAACTTTGAAACTACGCCTGCAAGGGAAGGGGATACGCTTGGTAGAAACCAAGGCATGCAAAAACAAGGATGGCTAGCCAAAGACAAGTGTTAGTATGAAAAAGCATGCATGTAAAAGAAAATGTGTAATCTATGCAAACAATGTATAAGCTACGTAGACAAAGTGTACAAACTACTAAGCAAAGTAGTGTAAACATGTAAGAAGACAAGTAAGACGCACAAAGAGGGTCACAAACATGGGACATCACTCATGATGTCACAAGACATGAAAGGCCATCATCACCGCAAACAACAAACAAGTGTTCACAACAAAAATATGGAAAAACCCTCATACAAGAAGTAAACAATGTTAGACACTTACTGAGAAACAAAGAAGTAGTCATGGTAACATGTAATCCTACAAGACAAGTGCTACACATAGAACACCCGTTAGCATGTTAGAGAAATAACCAATATGTCAAAGCATGAATAACTAAGTAAATGTAAAGTGCTAAATACAAAATGAAACAATAACACCTATGAGAGACGAATGTGGATGCCCCTAATGACCAATGTAGGAAGGGTAGAAGGCGAGCATCCATGCTGCGTGTAAGAGACTTGTATCTGCGATCACAACTAAACAAATAAGTGAATGCACATGTGTGTATAGTATAGATACTAAAATACAAGTAAGCTAACTAGAATGTGTAGTAAAGTGACCATGGACATGCACAAGTAAGTAAGAGTAAAAGCAACCATAATATGCATCATGTTGTGGATGGATGGAATAGAATGTAAAATGGAGTGATAGGAGCCACATGCCCCCCGAGTGAATGGAAGTGTATGCAATGAGGTTCATTTGGTTTTCCCCTCAGCAATCAAGAATGAACCATAAACAAGAGTGCATCATCGGGAAATGGTCGAAGTGTGTGTTGTGTCTAACGCATTGTGATGGTTCTATATGTGTATTGATGAGATGCAACCTAGAAATGATGTACGCATGAACCCTATAGCTGAATCATATATCATGACTAGATGAATGTATAAGTGATGATTTAGCCTAAGCGTATATCACTATGAGATGAATGGATGAGTGATGATTTATCCCTAAGCGTATATCACTACGAGATGAGAAGAGGGAGTGGTGATGTAACCTAAGGTGTATACCACTACAAGATGAAGGAATAGGTGACCATTTAGCCTAAAGCATATGTCACTATCTTAGAAATGTCACATGATGAAATGTTGATTGATAACCGCGTGATGAATTTAAGTCCCACTTGATTTGTAAACCCTCAGCAATTAAGTATGGACCGAGGAACTAAAGTGCGTCATCGGGTAGTGAGTGTAGTGCATAGAAGATAATGTGATAGATGTGATAGTAAGAGATGACCATGTGATGAGTAAAATATGTAATGTATGATGTAAAATGATAAGTGTAATATATGTGATGTAAAGTAAGTGTAGTATGTATAACAATGCAATGTATCGTGTAGAGTGAAATATGTGTAATGTGTCGAAGAACATATAGTATGTGGAATGTAATGCTAGATGTGTAGGATGTGTAAAGTATAATGTATAAAGTGACATGTAAGATGAGTAGTGTATAATGCTAGATGCATGATGTAAATAACATGATGTGGAAGATGTGTCATGAGAGAAATGTGTATGATATAATATGTAGTAGAAGTAGGATGCAATGCTAGACTAGTATGATATAAAAATATCAAAGTGTTGTAGACTAAATGTAGAATATATGGTGTATGATGCGTAATGTGTGATGAAACACAATGTGTAATGCCTATGGTGCAGTGTGTGGGGTTCATGTGTAGTAAGCCCTCAATAGTCAAGTGTGAGCCAAAGCACAAGAGTGTGTCATCGGGTAATGACAACGCTAAAGTATGAATGAGTATGCATATGCTAGGAGATTGATGTATGAGAATGTAAAGATGGTAGTTGTGTAGAGGCTAAGAGTGGATAGGGGAGTGTATTAAATTCTATGCACCCCAAGTTTTTGGTAATGTGTGTACTTGTTCAATAAATGATGTATGAAGGTAGTGAAGTATCATAGATTTTGCAAGATTGATTCAGTGATGGGATAAATAATGAGAGATCGTATGGTATGTGTAACGAGTGATAGATGATTGTAGATGTATGTATGTATGAGTGGTTATGTAATAGATAGATATGTTAATGTAAGATGAAACAAGGTTCTTTATTGTAGAATAACCCCTCAATAGTCATATAAGAACCATAAGAATATGAGTGTGTCATCAGGAGGGTAGAGTGACAAGAGTCACCTACCAAAGACCAAGTTTGAGTATGGTTGAACTAGGTTGTACAAAATCAATAGTAGAATGATGAAATGGTGGTGGAATTGAATATGTATCTTGACCACTAGTAAGAGAATTAGTTGCTTTGATGAAAGTGATTGGTTGGAGCTTAGACTTGAGAGGAGACCATGTTGCACTAACTTTGAAGGGAGGTTGCTTAGGTTGACTTGGTGATATGGTAAACGACTTAATAGTAGGATATTTTGAACTAAATTTGGTAGATGATTGAATTGGTGGTGTCATAGATGGTAGAGTAGGAGGTGAACTACTTATGAGAGATTGTTTCTTAGGAGTTGCTTGAGTGACGCTAGCCTGATGCTCATTAGATATAGATAAACGTGATTTAGGACCCGATGGAAGTTATCATTTGTATTATAATGATGTGTAGTAAATGAAATAAGGCCTTGACACTCAAGATGTTTGATTATTCATGGAAAAGTGTGGCAATCATTGTCATTATGTCCATTGATTCGATGATAATTGCAATATGGATGACCTTGATATTTTGCTAACCAATAAGGAGAATAGTAATGAGTAGGCGAGTATAGTGATCAGCTGATGACTAAGGATGTCATGTTGCATTGTATTATGCTCAAATATGAGAGGCTTAGGAAATGGCATGTCTTGAGGTTCAGTTAGATGACATGTAGTGGACATAGATTGCATATAAGATGTAGAAGGAGCACAAACATGTGATTGAGAAGCATCCTTAAGCTGTTGAATTTCAGATCTAAGAGATGTAATAGTTGATTCCATAGCCTTAAACTCATCTTGAAACAAAGAATGTAGATCATGGAGTGAGTCCAATATGGGTTGATTAGATGGAGTATCACTAGGGTCGAAGTTGTTGGATAAACGTTCGAATATAGGGCTTATTTTGTGTGACGACATATTGTCATCCAGATACATGGTGTCTATCTATTTTTGCAAAACAACCTAGAAATGGGGATATATCTTAAGTAAATTAGATAAAGAAACTTGATAAACCTTACGACACATGATAGAAAAAATATGAGGATCTTAAGCATGAAGGATCTTTGGGATCACCAAAATGCTTAACTAAAAATGTAAATTGTGGATACTAGTCAATCTAAGCTATGAACAACTGTAACTAAAGTAAATAAATGTGGTAAAGAAATATTTAAATGACCAAATAAACTAAAAAATGTAAATAGGAACCTTAATGTGAAAGAGGGAAGAGGAAAGAACTTAGTTGAATAGAAGACACTCACGGGAAGAAGTCGTAGAGATGACTAGAAAATATGGAAGTAGGAATGATAATGTAAAAACCTTGAAAAGGATGGATCTGGAGTATCTATCTAGAATGGAGAGGGAATGGGGAACCTAAGGGGATTTGGTCTATAAAATGGGTTCCTTGCTTTGTGAAAAAGCTCGAAACTGATCTTCACTAGTTTGGTAGATGGTTTGAAACCCTCGTTGTTTATCACATTAGATTCGAGTGTCTGTCTTGGGTGTTACCAATAATCTAAGGTAATGTAAAGACCTACAAAAGACCAAGATAAGTATTAAAACCCTAAAAGATAAAGATGCATGTGAATGGGTCGAGGATGACCTCACCTGCCACAATAGTGGGTTTACTAACTCATCCCTATACTACATTTCAGACCTAAATGTAGTTCTAGTGAGTGTGTGCATAATGCGCCTTAGGTGCTCTCATGCCGATCGCACTTTGTGAAGTAACGATCAATAAATAAGTGTAGAGAATGTAATAGAATGTGTGCATGGAATATAATATAATGCCTCCCCTATGAAGTGTGATGCCTTGTGCCTTGTGATGGAGCTATGTGGATGCAAGTGATCTCCAATGCAATAGATGGATGCAACTCTAGATGGATGATAGTAGTGATAGTGCTTGGTCCCTCATTATGGTCTCATAACTTTATATTTATAGGGTTCTCTTGATCTAATTTTGTAATTAACTCCGAAATAGTTGACCACCAAAAAGATAAAGACCTCAAACGGCTATAAAGAGCCCAAAAAGTGGCGGGAAAGTGTGAAAAGGACCGGGGCACCCTTGGTGGGACTAGGGTTCACATAGGTGCCCCAATACTAGCATGGGTGCCCCATTAGAGACTAAAATAATGGAAAATGATAGAAACAAACTTGGCATGTGGATGTAAAATATCGAGAATGACGAAATAAAATAAAAAAAGATGACCAAAAGATGGGGGTTAATTAGTAATTTCTTCACTCAAGAACCTTCTAAATAGTAGTATGAGACTGGGACTAAATAATGTCTAAAGTGCATGATTTTGTGTCTACATATAGCATCATTTATGATATGGAGTAAGGCCATGTGTTTTGTTTTGAACCTAAGTGGTGTCATATATTTGTAACATGCGTTTGAAACAAAAACATTATCTAGTATTTTTTTACTATTGTATTTGGGTGTGAAAAATTTAGGCTTGACATGTCCATGTTGCTAATGTCTTACCTATGCCATTGAGTTCTCCTTGTTACCTTTGATTGCGAGCATTGTTGGAGGTGAAAGAAGTTTTACATGGGGGATTCTAGTTGATTCCTATCTTATTCATATTGGTATATGGTTACCTTACTAGACCTAGTATCCGAGACCCACATTCATGTTTTATTTCTTCTTACACCTTCTATTAAGGGAGGGTGTTAGTGTTGTGTTCACACTTTGGGTATCTTAGGAAGTAATTTGAGATATTTTCTAGAAACTAGTTAGAAATTGTGCTCACACCATTTGTTAAGATTTTTACAGGAGTTAGTACTATTGGTGAGAAAATTTGTTGGGTGGACAAACTTGTGGATTTCTTGCCAACGCTCTGGGAATCTAAGTCCCTCTACTTAACCAGTGCAATTTTGTATGTGCATGCGCGAGAAAATGTGGATTTATGTGGTGACCTTTCGACCAGGGGATCAACGGGGGCACTCACCGACCTGCGATAAAGCTAGCAATCTCTGCTAGGGAAGACTTTGTCTGAAAGTGGGAAATGGAGTGAGAAATGAGGTAGGAGAACTAATGTTGTAGGTAGAAAATCAGATTCTGCACACACACTACTTAGAAACTTCATCATATGCACTAAATTTAGAGGAAATAACCCTATAAATGGCAACAAGACCAAATAGAATTTGATGAAGTATCATGAAATCCTTTAGTTAAAGAAAGCTAGAAACTCCTTCTTCTTGTATTTATGCTTAAACAGAAGTTGTACATAGTGGAGAAATGGAGGAAATTGAGAAGGGGGGAAATGGAAGAAAATGGCTATCTCCTTTGTTCTCTCAAAGTACAATATACTCTTGAGTTTATAAGATCAATCACCAACCCTTTGAAATGGGAATGGATTTACAATTTATAGAGTAGACTTGACTCCTCATCTTCCTCATGACCTTTTGAATACCTTAATATGACTTAAGACTATTCATATTCCACTTTAAATATTTAAGTCCCTTTTATAATAGCAAGGTGACTTAATTTACATTATATTTCTAAAGTCACTTAAGTCATATTAAAAAGTGCAACCCTCAACGCAAAAATATAACATTGAAGAGAGAGAGAGTGTGTCATATGATGAGGAGTGAGAGAGAGAAAGAAGAGAGGAAGAAGAAGAATTATGCCGAAGGATGAGTTGCTGCAGTGGACTTGGCTCCATTCTCTGACTGTTCTCCACTTCGTGATCCTAAGAAGGCTTCTAACCCGTCCACTTTGGCTTCATATCTCCCTTAGGTAAAATCAACTTACTATTTTTAGTAAGTGTGAGAAATCAAGTCCCCGATCTTCAACTAGATGTTGTGGCTCAGTTTTCCTCTTTCTCCCTACATTCCTCGTTCTTTCTAGATCAACTTTCTATTTTTAGTAGGTGCTCGAGGGCCCACTTAATATTTTTAGTAAGTGCAAAAAAAATTTCGTTTTGGTGAATTCTCAGCTGTAGTGCACCTCCAATGTCTTTGTCTCCTTGAAGGTTCTTCTGTTGATGACTTTCTTGAAATAGCAGTTCTATGTAGTAGACCTACTATTTTTAGAAAGTTGGCTTTTGGGAGTCGGATTGACATGGAACGAATTTTTTTGATATCGGGTTTTCCCAATATCACCCCTATGAAATTTTGGGCCCACCCGCTTAATAGTCCAGGAGATTTTAAAGTCTTAAATTTTAGACCTAGCCAGTGCTTCTAGATGCAGAAACCATTAATGGACCTCAAAATTCTAGGTTTGGTTTTCTCATCCATTTGAAAAGAAAATTATATATTTGATATGGATTTTTTGTTTTCATGCTTCACGTGTAATTTTACTTCGTTTTCCCAACGGTTTGACGGGAAATTGGATCTTTTCTTCGTTGAGCTAGAAGTGGGATTTCTTTCTTTGTGGATGTGTGCATGAGAGGAGAGGTTTGAATGTGTATTATTGATGGCCTTGGGTAGAGGAATGAAAAAAAAATGTCTTGTTGTTTCACGCATCTGTTTGGGAGATTTCTTCAACTTCTCATTTCATGGTTATGGAGTTTTCTCCTTTTTCTCCTTATGTGTTCTTTGTTTCTCCTTCTTAGCTTGATGATAATTCCTTCTGAGACCTAAAATCACTGTGGGAAGGTGATTTAGTTTTGGGGAGTTTATGTGGCCATGGTGGAGCTGGTTCGGAGCAATAATGGTGGACCGGGTGTTTGGACAATCATGCACGGAGCCATGGCAATGTATGAAGTTGTGAAGGAGAAATGAGGGGGAAGAAATGGCTAAGTGTCGGATTTAAAATTTTCAAAACATGCACATGGAGGGGCTGGGTGAATTTTTGTGTCCCTGATGTCCTTGACCTTAGGGATGTGAGGGACATCAATTTCCATGGTGGTCAAGGTGATGTCATGTGTCTATGATCCAATGGCAGGGGATGTATACTACAACAATGCACTTGGGGGCTGAAAGTCAGTCACATGGGTGTCCAAAAGACTCCTCATAGGGGATGGGTGCATTTTAAAGGTCTGATGTCCCTCACCTCAGGGAAATAAGGGACATTAATTTCCACGGTGGTCCTAGAGCTAACACGTGGCGCCCGATCCGACGGTAGGGAATGGATGCTCAAAAATGCACTTGGGGGCTGAAAGCCGCTCACGTGGGTTTCTAAAAGACTCCCATAGGGTATGGGCACATTTTTCCATGTCTGATGCACCCCACCTTAGGGAAATAAGGGAAATCAATTTCCAAGGTAGTACTGGAGCTGACACGTGGCACCCGATCCAACGACAAGGAATGGATGCTCCAAAAATGCGCCTAGGGGTTGAGCTGTAGAGTTTGGAGGTATCATGAGGGTCCAAGATGTCATATGGGGGATGAGAGGGATTCAAGGGGGCTGGGAACACTTTTACAACCTTGATATCCCTGACCTTGAGGGACATCAAGGACACAAAATCCTGCTAGGCTCCTGGAATTAATACGTGTCCTCCCAAAACTTTGGCTAAGTCCTGAACTTGTGATAGTGATAACTTGAGCTCCCGATGGAATTTTTATGAAATTTTTATATGATCTTGACTAGAAATTTCCTTTTAAATCCAATGGTTTGGGTATCATGTCTTGATTCATTTATATGATTCCTTAATAATCAGATTTTTATTTAAGACTCCACTTGTTCCCGATAAAAACTGCCTGTAAATATTATGCGCCAAGGTGTTGTGAAAAATATTATTTCACCATCATGTAGGTATTGGAATCCTATTTCTGGTGATATCTTGTTTTACTTATAATTCCATCCGGAGCTCCCGAAATCTTCTTATGAAGCCCGACAGTTATTTTAGGCCTATGTACTGCCTAAGCTTGTGAACCCTATTTTAACTAAGACTACTCCAAGCCTTTCAAAACTTCCCCAAACACTCCAAAATAATTTCCATGAGGTTTTAAGGTCTTTGATTCACCTCCATGTTTAATTTTTCCTTTTCGTTCCACTCTAGGGTGGTTGGTCCAGTCCTGGGAAGGCTAGTAATAACCCTTCCCAATACCACCAAAAGATAGTATCTTTTCAACACTCCCTAAAATCACCTAGGGGAATGGATATAATTTCCTGAATCACCTAGGGGGATGATATAACATTATTTAGGAGGTCATTTTGACTGAATAGATAGACCAAGTGTGTCTTGGAATGATGGGACTTGAAAAATTTAACACTGGGGTATCGTTGTCGTGCTTGGAAATTGTCAATTTCCCTATTGCACATTTGCAAGACAACAGATGGCTCTAGCTTGGGGACATGACATGGAATGAGCATAGTAAAGACATGATATGGGAATAAATAATCTCAATTTTAGACCATATAGTTCACTCGACCGAGTGCCTTATCCATTGGGGCTTTAGAGTCATGTACAACTTGAAGAGAGAGAGGGAGAGAAGAAGGAAACACACACACACACACACACAACAGGAAGGAAAAATCACCTAGAAATCACCTATGGTACAAGGTGGGGGACAACCTACTTTCACTGAAGCACTTTTCTTTTCTCAAGAGTTACCCCTGAGTGGGAAACACTGAATGATGATGTTCTGTGAAGCCGTTGATGAGTTCAGAAAGTAGCCTCCCTCCTCAGCTGCTTATGAAAGCCAGGTGCTTTCAAAATTGTCTATGTACTTGGTAGGAGTGATTCCATGTGAGCTTCTTGATGCTTAGGTCCTTGTTTAGAAATTCCATTGCCTTCATGTTCTTTGAAATCAATTTCATAGTGCCAGTTTCTTTCATGTTTATCCATATAGTTGATTCTCCATCGAACATCTCATTGCTTCCCCAAAGCTGATTTTCATTCCAATTCCTTGAATCTTCTGAGTTAATTTCTTTCTTGAGTCTATGTTCATTGACATCCTTTTCATGAGAAACCTCATACTTATCCTTTTCCTTCACTCCACTGTGAGGTGCTTGAGTACTGATGGAAGGATTAGATGCGAACTCATACTTGTCTTGTATGTCCATGGCACTAGTGAAGAGATCAAGAATCAGCTCGGGATCTTCTCCAACTTCTACTGCATCCAAGATTTCTTACATGGAGTTATGCTTCATCATTTCTTGTAGCTCCTCTTTGTACGCCTTTGAAGAATCTTTATCTTGTAGCTCAAGGAAACTATCTAGAGGGATTACCTCATCATTTTGGGAATCACTACACTCTACCGATCCTTCATTGAAAATATCTTCATCTTCAGAGGTCTCAAAAATCTTTTCTTTAGTTTCTTTATCATGGAAAGATTCTTCTTCTTCAAATGGGAAAGAAAACACCTTGATTTCATCATTGTATCCATCAACCATTGGTTTGAGAGGGACATCATATTTCACATCTTTCTTTGTTTCAACATAGCCAACCTTCACATTGGTTGAGGCTTCCAAGTCAACTTCATGTTTGTCTTGCATATTCATGGCTTGCATCAAGAGTTTGAGACTTATCTCAGGGTCTTCTATTTCTTCTGCGGATCTCAGTAGTCCTTGTATGGAAATTTCTTTCAAGCCTTTCAAAGGATCATTGCAAGATGATTTTGTCTCTCCATAGATGGCCTGACTAAGATCATATTCATCCCCAAATGGGAATGAGAATAACTCCTCATCTTGGAAAAGCATATAAGCTGATTTATCTTCTTGAAATTCATCGAGAACCATCTCCTCTTCCTCGTGGTCTACATCATTTGGTGATTTGGGGCTGCTATCTTGTAACTCGAATCTCCTCAATGCTTCTTCAAAGTCAAAATCTCTCGAGAAGGAATGTCTAGACCTATCAAGATGGGGATATCCTCTTCTTCCTCGGTTTCCACAAAGTGATTCATCTACTGCTATCTTGGTACAAGATGTCATCTTCGGGCTTTCGGACTTTCGTATTGTCTACCTCATCTTCTTCTCGGAAGTAATTTCTCCATGTCTCCCTTTCTTGGTATGGTTGCGCAGAAGACCAATTCATCCGAATTTTCCCTTGTAAGTCTTTGATGCACTCAGAGAAAGTATTTTATATGAGGAACTAGATGAGTTTGGTAACATGCCTTTGGAACTAGATGTTGTTATTGGGTGTTAGACTACCACTCGATATAATGGATGAACCTCTTAAATTATTTAG